>BMAW01003466.1:0-69591 GCA_019974015.1 Nephila pilipes
AATGAATTTGAATTATGCAAGACAAATTCCAAGAAATACATCTGCTGCAGACTTAGAGCAACCGATTGCTTAAAAAACACCAAAAATAAAAGGCTCCGAGAAAGCTAGCGTCTATCTAGAATCTCCTCTCTCTGTTAAAAATAATAAAATTAACTTCTTTATATATTGGGTAGGTTTGACGTAGGAGGGGCAGCTAGATCCACCCACGAAACCCACGTCAGCTAATTCACTAGATTCGCAGCCTCCCTTCTTTCGGTAGTTGATGAATTCGAGTCCTGATACCAATAAGACATGTCATGTAGAGGGACTGATACATATGAAATCAGTCGAGGCTCTAAGTCCTCCCATTGGCATGGTGTGGCAGCTTTAAAAGGGTAGTGCCAGCTCAAGTGTCGTCCTCGTTACTTAACCGAGGTTCAAAATTGAGAGGTCCACCGCCAATAGACCTTGTATTGCTAGTAAAGACGGCGTTAATGAGCAATCAATTCATTCAATGTTAAAACGTTTTTCTGAATTTCACTTGGTGTGTGTGTGTGTGTGTGTCATCAAATTTTCGATCGTTAATTTAACCAACTTCCCATCAAGCTAGAGCTTTGAAATTTTGAGAATCGTTCGTACTCGCCTAACAATGCAATATTTAGACGTTTGCGACCAGTTTTAGATAGTATTTTCTTCAATAATGCAGTTTATCCCAACCACTTGGCGCGATTTCAAAAATTGGCACCAAACTTGGCGATTTTTTTGTTTGGCTGAACTTTAAGTCCGTAAAACGGACCAGGGTAGCCACATTTGGCAAAATACTGCCAAATAATTCTTGTCGCCAAGAGTGATTGGGATAAACTGCATTCCAACCATTTAATTTACCGGATGAATTAATTAATTTTAGTTACTTTTAACGTTTTTATGTATTTCACTTGGTGTGTGTTTCTCTCTCTCTCTCTCTGTGTGTGTGTATCAGTGCGTCATCAAATTTTCTATCGTTAAATTAACCAACTTCCCATCAAGCTAGAGCTCTGAAATTTCGGGAACCGTTCTTACTTGCCTAACAATGCAATATTTGGATATTTGCGACCAGTTTTAATTAATATTTCAATAATTTTTCTTAATAAACTTTGTCACTATATAAAAACGTTGTTTTTAAAAACGTTGGTTTTTATCTCGAATTATTTCCCTTTTGATTTAGCAATTAGCATTAAATATTAATTATATACACTACGCGACATTGAAAATGCAACGCCAAGAAGTGAATCGGCCAGAAAGTGATGAAACTCTGGAAACAGAGAGAGACAGCAACGAACAATAAGTGATCTTTATTTCGAAATTATATGCATAATAAAGAGTGAGAACAGCGTCGGCTCAGTAGGTTGTAGGACCACCACGGACGGCAATACACGAAGCAACACGTCTAGGTACAGAATCAATGAGAGTACGGATAGAGTCCTGAGAAATGATAGACATTAAAAAAAAATATTTGAGATTCATTAACCGAATGGCATCTGTATTTTCAATTTTGAATAATTAAAATTTTCTAGAATATCAATGAAACAGGAATTCAGTACCAAAGCCAGACAATTATTTTGAAGATGCCAAATTGTAATTATCAATAAATTAATAAGTATACTGATTATACACTTCATACATATATAACTACTCTCATATGAAGTTAAAAATTGGTTTAGTCGATTAATTTACTCATTTATAACGATATACAAGGTGTTTCGAAACTCGTGAGCGAAAATTTAAGACGCGATAAAAAACATCTTGACAAGCAATTTTCACCACACTATGCATGAGCGGAAAGATAGAGCGGTGAACCGCTAATTGGTGCTGTAATGAAAATCATGAAGCGCGAGTTTACTTATGCATCGTCATTTCTGTTGTGGATTTCAGGATGCTTGGCGACGTGCAGTAATCAGGAAAAGACCCTGCCTCCTGAAATCTATTGTAGAAATGACGATGTGAAATAAGATTCTCGCTTTATGCTTTCTATTACAGCGCCGCCTTGTGGTTCACAGCTTGCTCTCCTCCTGTGCATTGTATGGTGAGAATTGCTAGCTTAAATGTTTCAATTACCCCTTAAATATTTGCACATGAGTTTCGAAACATCCTGCATGTTAAATAAATTTATATAAGAGTCAAGTTCATTACATTTACTTATCTGCAATACCTTAATTTAAAATATATATAATTTAGTAATAATTTTTACATTATTATTTGAGATCCGTGCAAATATAATGGTAAAATTTTCTTCATAATTTTGTATTCTACTAGAGAAAATAAAATAATTAATATACCAGAGAGCTTTTAAGCAGGAACTGGAAAATGATTGATATATAAGCACGACTCAAGTAAAGTAATAGAAATGAATGGATTAAATACATATTCATTTTAATATTTAATCCAAAATTTTGAAATACACATTACAAGTATTGAAAAATTGGAATATAAGATAATAATATAAAATAATTGAGATCTACATAATTTTTAGTTTTGTGCTGTAGATGGCGCTATTCACTGTACGCGATAAAAGCATCACGATTGATTTGTAATTTCAATTAAAATAATACTGGTTTATTGATTGAAATGCCAAAATAATGTCACTATTTATTACCTTTATTTCGACCTTCGATGACTGACGAACCTTAAGTTTCGTCACTGTATCAGTAGAGATATAATCAGAGGTAACTTAAAATTCTAAGCCTAAAACAATACAAATTTCCTCATAAAGTTAAACGTAATTGTAAATATACAACACTCAGTGTGATATGGATGTGGAAAGAGGGGTGTCAAATTTGGTGTCAACCTCGTGATTTGATCCTGATTCAAAATTCCGAGGTTCTTTGGCAGTATTGGCAAATTGAATGAAGAAATAATCAGCCACAAGCGTTAAATATAACACACAAGTACTTTGACTTTATTTCCCTTGAAAATAAAAAAAAAAAAGTATGTTATTTTGATATAGATGTATGTTCCCCAAATCCATACCGAATGAAAAACTTTTTTTTTTCAAGGCATTTTTTTTTTCTTACACAATAAATTTTGAAACAGATTTTTTTTTATAACCAAAAGTATAAATTGTTTTTGATATCACGCTTTTGGTGACATTTTTATTTTACTAGGCCATTGATACATTTGAGTTTCGTGTATGCTGTTTTTAGAAAAGGAATTTTAGTCTGCACATCTTAAATTTAGTTATCATTTATTTACTTTTGCCTTTTTAAAATCCTTTTTTACGAACGTTGAGAATTAGTCTCCCAAACAAAATAAAATCATTATTAGATTGATCTTACAATTTTGATATATTATTTATTGCGTACGCTAATTCAGAGTTATTTCTAGGCCATAGCTCGAGTTATATTTCCTTTATCATCTTTGTAAAGCTAGCTATTCATCAGAAAAGAAATTTAAAAGGAAGTAATTTTTTGAGTTTAAAACTTCGACTATCACACCTACTCTGTCAAAATTCCACTAACTTACTAGACTTTTTAAAAAAAATTCTTTTATTACATTTAGATGAAGTGTATGATTTTTTATATGCATGCCTTCATTTAAACCACCCTTGAATAACAGATGATTGTCTGGGACAAGGGTGAAGGACCTTTAGTTTTAAAACTACATATGGCCCTTATTGGAGCATGAAATGTAGTCTTTTGGATGCAATAAAAATATTGCACGAGGAATATAATTTACTTTATTTTCATTGAAAATTATTATTTTCATAGATATATTTTTGTTCCTTTTTGTTTCGCCAACAAGATAATGCAATTCGATTAAAGTTTTAGTGAAAGGCAAATCATCTTTTTCGATATTGTTTTTTTCGTGAGTTCAGAAATATTTTTTGTCATCTTGCTCCCTTGTTTCTGAGGGAAATCAAATGTACCTCCAAGATGGAATATATTTATTTTTCGGGTACTCCAAGAGATATGTGTACAATAATTTCAGAATCGCTCGTCTATATTAGTGGTTCTGAACCTTTTTGAGTCTGCTTACCCTAGATGGCTCGGCACCTTTTCGCATAATTCCCAATTCGAAATCCTCACATCATCTTCAATTACAATCAATACGACATCATGATCAATTCTCGTCACACCAAACTGGTCATGAAGTGACAACAGCTGCACACCATTCAATCCAATCCAACACAGCCTCCCGGGCACTCCCCCAATCCGGCCATCCAAATCAATTTCACTCTTCTATAACCATATATGGCCCCAGTCTTCCTCTCTTTCTCTCTCCATCTGGTGCCCATGTCAGCGCAATTCTTGTGTTATCATTTGATGGCATTCGAAGTACATGTCTAATCCGTGTTCAACGCCGTTTTTAATTTGGGTGGAAATAAGTTTGGTAGATATTTTGTTCAGAAATTCAAAATTTGAAATTTAGCTAGACAGTAAAATTTTTAAAGATATTTCTGTGATACATGATGGAAAGGCATTTAATTTCTGTTCTTGTGATTCAGGAAGTTTTCAAGCTAATCTTTTGTAAAGAAGAATCACTAATACTGTTGCACTGAATTGAAGACAACATGTGCCTCTTACTTACACTCGCTAACTTACCTTTTATTTTTAAAAAAAATTAACTTCACTCGTAACTATAAGTTATATTTAAACTCGGTTGATCTTATAGTACGTAAAATCAAAGCACAGCGTTGTGCTACAGATGGCGCTCGAAGGCGGCAGGTAATATACGTCATGTGTCATAGGTGATACAAGTAGTAATTATTCCTAGTGTATATATACAAGTATATTAAACAGAATTTCTTGACTATTTCAATATTAAATTTCAGATAATATAAGAAGGAAAACGGCCTTCTAGTTTAAACTTCCTGGAAATAACTTCTGATTCGCATGAATTCTTAGGAACCTTTAAGAAAAGTTTTTTTTTTTTTTTTGGTGTGATGTTATCTGAAATGTTTTCTAAGTAAACTTTTTATTCAGTTTTTATCCCACGTAGAGAAAATTAGTAAAATCATCTCAACTAAACTGACTGTTGTGTAGTAATAACCAAAATGATTCTATCTATTACTTTAAAAATCGTCAGTAAAAAATTTCCACCGATAATCTTTCATTATATATCAAAATTGCTTTGTTTTAAAAAGAAAAATTATATTTTTGGTGAAAAAAAAAGGAATCAGAAAAGAAATATAAACTAAAAGTAAAGAAATGAAGATAAAATTTTAAAAGTTGAAACAAGTACTTTTCATTTACTCATTTTGCTCTTGATGAAGAGGCACTTACATTTAAGTGGCCAAATATTACAATAAGTACTCTAATTGTGTGTGAGTTTTATTAACTCTTTTACACAACTTTTTTATTACTTTTATGAAACATTTGTTCTGTTCTATTATTCAATTAATCAAGAATTCAAGCACATATGCTAAGTGTCTCTATTCTCCATCTTATTTATCATTCATTCGGCTAGAAATGTAAAGAGGCAAATTCAACACTCCAGATACAAGAATGAGAACTGAATAATTTTTTTATAGAAATTACTCCAGTTGTCAGATCTTACTTAACCAGACAAAATAACTTATGATCGATTTTACGGCTTTTAATGATCGATTTCACGATCGATTTAATCGATTATTAATTAATAATCGATTTTACGGCTTTTTAAAATCTACTTTTGTTTCTCTAAAAAAAAAGATTAACTTCTGCTTTACGATAAACAACGTTCTTAAAAATGATAATAAAACAACTAAACTTATTGCTCCCTGAAGTATCTATATTAGTTAATTTATTCTAAATACTTCTTTATATTTTCACTTACTTCCGTGTAGAATGCTCATTCTTAATAAGAGCATTTTCTGAAAATATTCTGATGTTAGCGAGTTCTGACAGAACTCATAAACCCTTAGGAGAATCGGAATGTGCACGAGTGTGACGTCCTTTCCGAACTCAAGGAAGTTTCCACTATATCGTTCTGGAAATTCTGTCTCTTTAAAGCTATGCGAGATATACAAAAATGGATCTATTTTATAATAAAGATAAAGAAAAATACCAAAAATGCATTTTAATTTAAGAAAAACTAGAGGAATGTTTTTCAGTAGTCCATGAAACATTTATACCCAACTTACATTAATTTTTCAATTTGGCTTTCCCGGATCTGAAACGGAAATTAGTCATTTATTTTATCAAAAGTAAAATTGATTGCTTTGTATACATTTACTTTTTATATATATTTAATTGAATGTGGTATTTTTCTTCGTAAAAAGGAACAAAATTATAATACAGCAAGCTCAGAATGGGTTGCATTAATAATTTCAAGGACATTTCAACGTAGAACAAACTCAACAAAAAAACAGTTCCGCATGCGACACACATCGTGATATGAGTATATGTGTGAGAAACAAAACATTTCTTTTGCTCATGATGCAGACGGCCGTAAGAATAGTAATGCAAGCTCGAGTGAGTGAATTAAAGTGAAGTTTAATGGCGCAAGAGCCAAATATGGCTATGCCGCGCCAAACAAGAGATGCAACTGTAGTCTAGACGTTTGAAAAAAATAGAAAAATAATTCGAGATAAAAAAAAAAACGTTTTTTAAAACAGCGTTTTTAAATGGTGGGAAAGTTTATTAAAAAAATTATTGAAATATTAGTTAAAACTTTGCAAAAATCCTGATATCTCTATCGTTAGCACACACACACACACTCTCACACACACCAAGTGAAATTCAGTAAAAAGATTGTAAAAAGATAAAAGGTTTGACAAGAAGGACTACACAAATTACGCACAGGTTACTACACAAATTACGTTAATAAATAAAATTATTGAAATATTAGTTAAAACTTGTCGCAAATGTTTAAATATTGCATTGTTAGGCAAGTAAGAACGATTCCCAAAATTTCAGAGCTCTAGCTTAATGGGAAGTTGGTTAAATTAACGATCGAAAATTTGATGACTTTCTCCCTCTCTCTCTCTCTCTCTCTCTCTCTCTCTCACACACACACACACACAAGTGAAATTCAGTAAAAAGAACAAGAAGGAAAGAAGGAAAAGTCAAAAACAGAGAAGGATCGCTAGGTACCCCACGGGCACATTACCCGAGTTTACCAAAGACAGTAAACCCCAAGGAAAAGAAAACGATCACCAGCATGCCTCAGGGTCATTATGCCCATACCTACCTAAAGCAGGCAAGTCCCTGAGGTTCCCTTATAAAATGCTTAGGGACCGGGTGCCCGCTATACCTCCAGGCACTGGGAACCCATTTAACTCGCCTCTTACGACATACATGAGCTACATTGCGTCTATTCTTTCACACCTTGTCATCGCGAGGGGATTAGAATTGTAAGCAGTGGCGGTAAATGGAAATTAGAGCTGGGAGGAAGGGGTGGGAAAAATTTGTAGACAGCAAAAAAATTACGAGAGGAATTATAAGGGATACGTACCCACAAAAAATTGCAATTTTGCTGAAAAAATTATGATTTTCGGACTCAAAAGTAAGAGTGACAGTTTATAGGAACTTATTTGTAGTGCAGTTTTAATAATAATGAGTATTTGTGTGTTCTTTTTTGAAATTTTGATTAATATTGTAAAATATAACCTTTCTATCATAGGTTAATAGTCATATATATATATATATATATATATGACTATTTTATGTGTACTATAAAATAGTAGTATTTTGAAAAATCAAAATTAACAATGGTACACACACATTGTTATATATATATATGTAGCGAGACTGACGCTGTAAAACATTTTATTTGGATATCACACATATTTACTTATTATCACCTTTAATATAGATCTCTTCTCCGTCCGTACTACGCTCCATGAGAATCTTCCATCGATCGAAATAGTACTGGAAGTCTTTTGTCAGCTTCTTCAAGACACGAGCCGTAGGAATCCGGGGAATATAGCGGTTGGTCTACCATTGTTATGAAGTACTTGGCTTAGAAGCACCTTGACAGATGACGCGGAATAGGCCGGTACATTGTCTAGGTGGGAATATTTGCCGTACGGATTCTTTGTCAATTCGAACAGCCTCAGGAATTGCACGAATACTTAACCGATGGTCAGATAGAACCAGATAACTATTTTTTCGATATTGCCATTCATTTTGACGTGGAAGGGCGACCCAGGCGTGAATTATCTACAACGTCATCTCGGCCACCTTAAAAACTCTTAAACCACTCAAAAATATATGCACGCGATAAACATTCATTGTTATACACTTCTTTCAATAAATTATAAGTTTCATTAGCGTTTTTTCCAAATTTCATGTGAAATTTCTCAACAGTTCGTTGCTGATTATCATTTTTTCCGACGAAACAAAAATGCGAAAAAAAAAAAAAAAAAGAACACTAATGCGAACGTTGGCTATATGAGTATACGTCTTTGTTTACAAAAGCGAGAGGCACTGCATTCAAAAGAGAAGGTTTCAAGCTAAACAGCGGTCGGTCGTTGGCGTTTGGCAAATCGTACTCTTTCTGTAGCAGCGTCAGTTTCGTTATTTTATCGCCACCTCTCGTGTGTAAACTTCCGAACATTTGGATGATTTACTTCTACAAGTTGGTTACATATCTAGCATTTGCATAGCTCATCTAGCTGTGTTCTTGTGCTCTGAACTGACTTAGTTGAATTGTCCTCATCTCTTAACATGTAATTAAGCATATCTCAGAAAATGTTGAACTATATCGTCCATTTTTAAGTGAGATCATCTACAACAAACGAATCACCTAAACAAGTGTTGCTTTTCTCTTTTATCTTGCTTTTAATCCATGAATCCCCGACAAGGTTTTATAGTGACATTTTTTTTCATCATAGATTTCATAAAAATACATGTATTTGTAAGTTCAAGTGACTTGGTCTTTCGCAAACTCAGGTTCTTTTCGAAAACGAATCATCTCCCCATGGGAGAAATATTTTTCCTGGACATCCTGCGGACATTAAATAATTATGTAAGCATTTTTATATCATATGTAATGGTCCTTATTGCTAGAAAATTTATTACTAAGTTTTCTGGATGCATTTATAAAATAAATGGTTTCTTACTTTCCTGCAAAATTTCTATAAGAGGAAATGATATTGTTCAAATATGATAATTCAATCGATGACAAAATTGATAAAATATGATTTTTCGAGTTTACGACTTTTTAACAAACTCGAAAGCTATTTGTCTCTCTCTTAACCCTTTCACTATCAATATATATTTTGAAAAAATTAAGTACTTTAATACATCACCTACAACATAAATATTGATAATAAGTTGAAAATAGGAAACACCAGGAACGGGGCAAGATATCTGCGGGATTTATGTGTCACATTGATATGTTTTAGTGGGACTCATATGTTCCAGTGGTACTAAAATAATAATTAAAAATGCAAAGAACAATTAAGTTTTTTTTTTTTTTACTCGGATGAATTTTGCAATATATAAAATAATAAACACTCATTTATGATACAGTGCAAATTCTTTGTTAAGTACAGCTTTGCACATTGCTAATAAAGCTTTTGTTCTTTTTTTTTTATTTTCCTTTGGCACAACATAAATGCTGAATTTCCTCAGATGATATTCTTTTCTACTCACTGATTATAGTTATACATCTAAAAGAGACAAAAGGGGCATTGGGAAAGGAATCTCAATATATTTTCATAACCAGTAAGACAATAATGACCCAGCTAAACATACTATTGGAATATTTATGTCCCATATAATCTGTTACTATAAAAACGTACTACCGATTGTAAATGTTCGACTGAGCTCCTTTATTTTGATAAAAATTTCTGAAACTACAAGTGTCTGAGACTTCAATCAATGAAACAATGCAATAAATGGCTGCGAGAGAGAAAAAAAATACCGCGCTTTGGTCGATAGCGCGGGAAAACTTTATTGGGAAAAGACTATGCTATCGATTAAAAGGAAATTACCCTGAATTGTCTCTGTGTTAGTTAAGAATGCCAGTTGTAGAACATAACTCATATTAATACAACGCACATTTATCCTGTAGGGTCATTCGAAATTGGCCGCTGGATAATATGTGCCAGAGGTAGCGAAAGGGTTAATATGCAGTTAGAGATCTCTCAAAAATGGCAGTAGTTGATTCCACAGAAAACAAATAGCTTACGGAAACGGAAGTCATGTTTTATGTAGGTATCTCGGAAGTGAGCCTCCATTCTTCATATTCGTAAGTAAACGAAAAGGAAACAAAAATATGAGAAAAATCTATTTTTAGACGAAACTAATTGTTCACGTTTGAAAAGAATTATATTACTAGAATGGTACTTTCTTCCCTAAAAAAAGCTAAAAAAATTTTGTTCATTCTAAAAAAGTTTTATAAAAAAATCTCCGTCTTTAAATATATTAAAACCACCCGAAACAAAATAAATTCCTTCATTTCCTACCATGAATAGCGAGAACATTTTCCAACATTTGATCTAGTTTTTGATTGATTGATTGATTATTTATATTAACGTCGCATTTACAAGCAACACGATTGCGATTGGTGACGGACCTCGCAACTCTAAACCTCGGTCAAGTGACGAGGATGACATCTGAGCAGACGCTTCCCTCTCCAGACTTCCACACCACGCCAAGGAGAGGACTTGGGACCTCAACAGATTTAACAAGAATCAGCCCCGCTACATGATGGGTCTTTTGTAGTTTTCGGGCCAGAATCCGCAAATCGACGGAAACAAAGCTGGTCGCGAGTTCGGGACCATGGTCATTAGGTTACTGGGGCCCGAATTTGATGTCGGAAAATTGATATAGAAGCATTTAAATTATTTACATAGTTTGTACTTATAATACAAAGCATCTTTTCTGGCAAAATCTGAAAGAGGATGATGCCAAAATTGATCTTTTAAAAGGGAGGCAATATTCCATCTATATTTAATTCAATTTTCTGTTATAACCAAATAGAACTGAAGCTTCTAGTGTGAAAGCATACCTTTTCAAAAGGCGAGTCAAATTTCTCAAATAAACTAATGCGATATAAGCTCTTGAAAACCACTTCAGTTCTTCGAAGTTCTGAGGAAAAAAGAAAATAGTCAAGCGTTAGTCATGTGAAGTGTTTACCGTAATTTACGTTGCGTAACGAATTCTTTAATGGGGAAAGAAGATTTCTTTCTGCTCAAATTGGCAGAAAGATGTGTTCCTTTAAAAGAAGATAATTTCATGATTAAAAGGACAAAAAATTTTATCATTCGGAAAGTGAACTATTCCTTCTTTCTGTGTTTATCTTTTATTTTCTTCTATTTTTGAATTCATTTCCTAAATATTTTTTTTTTTTGACTGATGGTTAATTAGATTACAAGAACGCAATACATTATACAACTACGCGCAAATATTTCCGCCATAGCCGAATGGTCATGGCATCGAGCTCCTAGCTGGCAATGTTTCTGTCGAGACACGGGTTCGAATCTTGTGATTCCACTGGACCGCGCACATGACCGGCATTGTTTCCGTGAAGGACCAATGCCATTAAAGACTGCGAGTAGAAGAAATGATCCACGTTAAATCTGTTGAGGCTCTAAGTCCTCCCTTTGTTGGTTAGTTTTATTAAAGTCTTTCTAGAAGCACCATGAGGGCTATTGCCGACAGACCTCGAAGTTTTGAACCTCAGTCAAGTGACGAGGACGATGCCTGAGCTGGCACCTCTCTACCTAGACTTCCCCACCACACCAAAGGGAAGACTTTTGGTCTCGACAGATTTAAAGTGCATCAGTCCCTGTTATACGTTGAGTTTTTCGTGGCATCAAGGTTCGAAACCACGACTCAACGAAAACCACCGGACGCGAATCTGCGACCATGCCACTAGGCTACCGTGGCACCCTCCTTTTGATGTGACGCGGACAACGGCGTGCGAGCTCGAACACTGTATTCATCCACTCACAGTGGCTCAAAATTTCGAGACTTGATTGATTGATTGCTTAGAAACATTACACTGAGTAGAAACACGAGGACTATTGGTGACGTACCTGGTCAGTTTCAGTATGATCAAATGACAAATACAATATCTGAGCTGGTATTCCCTCTCCAAACTTCTACCTACGCCCATGGGAGGATTTGAAGCCTCAGCGTATTTGACGTGTATTTCTACATTATTATAACCGGCTGCAAGTTCGCCTCAGTTGCCGACGTTGACCACTTGGTTACTACAGCCGTGTGGATTGAGCACTAAATTAGATGAAAAATTCTTAACTCACTGAGACTCATGACTGCACGAGTTTCGAAATCAGTAGGTAAATATGCAAATATAGCGTTATGTATAGTATCACATTCCTCATCTCGCTTTATTGTATTTTACATGCGTAGCATTGTAAAATATAATTAAATAGGAATGAACATTTAAGGGGTCATACGAATTTTAAATGCAATAAATCGAAAATATTACCTATTTTCTTTGAATAATCGCATTTTTTAATAATTCGGTAAAACTATACAACTTTTTTGTACATAATAATTTATAATTTGTACTTTGATAAACTAAATTTAAAAATTAAAAAAAAAAAAACTTTAAATAATTCATAAAACATCACTTGGTGATATCTATTCCATGTTACTTTATGGAATAAAAGTTCCAATAATCGAATAATTTCCCAGTTTCACTGATCAGAATAACTCAGACTAAATGGGAGAGCAAAGGGTTTTATTTTACTCTATTTTCAACTTTGAAGAAGTATTTAGGCATAGCCCACTATTTAAATGTTATTTGATCAACGAAATTTTAATCATTTTCTATTCTATACTTAATTTTCCTATCCGCCATTTTTTGTCTCCATCGGACAATTCCTCCTTGGTGCGTCGCTTTTTTTCTTTTTTGTTATAGAGTGTATATATATATATATATATATCGAGTACAAATTGAGTCTTTAATAATTTGTACTGGAAATTTTAATCCACTTCATGTCATCCAATCGAGCAGAAATTTTACAAGCACGTGGACAGCTCAAGTAATTTCTTTTTTAAATCTGAAATTTCCAGATTATTGATTGCTTTTAAAATCACACTTAAAAGCAACACCAGCGCGATTGGCGATGGACTTCGTTACTTTGAACCTCAGTCATGAGAAGAGTGACGATACCTGAGCTGGCACCTCCCTCTCCAAACTTTCACGTTACGCCAACGGCTGGAGGTCAGAATCAACACATTCAGTATGCGCCAGTCCTTTTACACGGAGGGCCCTGGTTGTACTCGGAGGACTGGAAGTCACGATTCATGGAAGCAATACAGGCCGTGAGTTCGGGACCAGGTCTACCGCAGCCATTTACAGACTAAAAATAAATAAATAAATATATGTAAAAAAATACATTTTTTTGGATAAAGCTTTTATTTAAAAATGGACTAAAAAGTATAAAAATGTTTTTGAATGTAAAATAATATTGAATTTATAAAACTTGAGATGTTAATGCTTCTTTTGATTTTATGTAATGAAAATAGCTATAATACTAACTTGATCGGTAATTACCTCAGTTAAATGCCTCCAGCATTTATAAATTACATATTATTTTTTACATTAAAAAAAATACATTTATATCTTTAAGTCAATTTTTGAATAAAAATATGATTTAAAAATAATTTCTTTCCTCTTTTTTATTTCCTTCTCACAACTCACTATCGTTACATACCTGTTTAGGTGAAGAGTTGGCAGCGCCACCTGTTGTGACGATTCTACAATAGCGCTTTGTTACACATTATTTATTTAATGTTATTGATTTGCGAGTACAATCTTAAAATTGTTTTTACTTCATAAAAAATAGTTTTTGTTACTCAATACAAAAAAAAAAAAAAAAGTGCCCAGAAATATAATTAAACTAAAAATATTTAACATTTAAAGCAACTTTCAGTTTTTTAAGGGTTTTTGAAAATTGGTATTAAAATGTTTCATATTTTAATATGTACCTACAACTGAAAGTATATCAAAATACGTACGAAACAATAATTTTACTTCAAATAATGCAAAATAATATGATAATATAATTGTATAAATATAAATATAATTGTATAATTTCGGTAGGAGTATCTTAAATAGTTTGAAATGAGCAAAGAATATAATTTTAAATCACATCTCCGGAAATAATAAAAATATTTTCATGTGGTTTATATTTTAAAGTATTTATGAAAATCTATATTTTTTAACATAATAATTGTTTCAGAATATAGCATTTTTTTTTAAAGGTTCGAGGGTCTTAATTCCCCGTAATTAAAACTCTACTTTGTAAAAAAAAATATATTTCGGGTGATAGAGATTCATGTTTTAGTATAAGTAACTGATTTTAAAAAAATAAAGATGGATTTTATTCAAGCTTAGCCTATTTTCAAAGAGTTAATATTTGTATGGTGTTACAGTTATAAAGAGCGAAATATCAGCAAACACAATGATTTTTTCATTCTGTGCAATTCAGAATTTGGAGGTTTATCTTTAGTAAATCGTAGAGATCATTAATAAGAGCTCATGTTCGAAGTTGTTTCCTTCGTAGACATGGGTTCGAGTCCTGATGCCACTAAAGATCCGTCATGTTGAGAGGCGTTTGATTATGCCGAGGTTCAAAATCCCCATGTTGGTGTGGTGTGGAAGTTAGGAGGATGAAATAAAAACTTAGGTTTTGTTTTCGTCACTTAATCGTGACTCAGAATTATGAGGCATGTCGCCATTATCCTTCATGTTGCTTCTAAGTGCGACATAAATAAATAATCAATCAATAGATTAATATAATGTATTTCTGTTGTGAGTTTGCATAAAGCCAAATGTAACAGTAAAAATTATAATTCTTAATAACATTATTTCGCCGTAATTTCCTTAGAATACTACTCGTGTTTTATCAAAAGGAATGGTATCGAACATTCTAATATTAGTGTTTATAAATTTAAAATTATGGAACATGTATTTTCTGAGAAATATATATAACATATAATATTGTAACTATTCTCGCATATACCACTGACATGTAAGACTAAATAGAATATTTGTGACAATAACGAGGCAGAGATGAGTTGACATTCGAATCCAGAAGACTCGATCCGCATCCTCCTAGTTTCTGTGCTTCGTATGATTTCACATTTCCGGTGGAGCAAAGAGGACGTCTCGGTCCGGGAAACGCGTCAATCATCCCCAGGATGCTGCGATATAAAACACGAATCTATGTGGTTATTAAATGTAATGTATATGATTAATGATTCTTGGGCACCGTTATAGAAGGAAAGGGAAGCACGCGACCCTCCCTCATACATTGCGTGTGTATTGTCACCAAATATTCTTAAATAAAAACCATCAGATTTATTTCATTAATATTAGTATTCTTAAGATTTATATATATTTTAATGTTATAATTAGAATTTTATTAGCAGAGCTTCTCTGATTAAATGTTTTTTTTTTTTTTTTTTTTTTTTTTGTATTGATTCTTGACAGTTTAAATTAGCACCAAAACCACTATTTCGGGAATGAGAAGTTTATCTAAGTTGGAAAACTTCATGATGTTTTTGATAATTTATTAGGATCGTAATTAATTTTCTCTAAAAACAGTTGTATTCCAATTTCAGATATGTGCATTGTATATCTGAAATTTATTGCTCAAAGGCTTTTTATCCGATAAATTATTTACTTAAAAACTACGAATTAACATGGAGAAATTAACTATGAAGAAAAAATGAAAAATTAAACTATGAAGAAATTAACAAACCCAAAGTGAATCGTCTAGAGCAGTGCTCCGCAACCGGTGTGCCGCGGCACACTGGTGTGTCATGAGCCATGTACAGGTGTGCCGCGGTCAAATACATTGTATTTGACATTTTATAATTTTTCATCATGTATTTAATACACAATGACAATTTTTTTTCATAATAATGTCTATTTTTCTAAATATACTATAGAATAATTATTATAACTAAATAATTATTCAATGGTCCCCTGGTGAGAACAGTTGAAAACTGCACAGTGTTTTGTGTAAACACCAAAGCCCACCAAATTAATCATAGATAAAGCAAAATGACCGTTATGCGCGTCGTTGAAGACTCATGCGCATGTGTTATTTGCATTTGCGCGTGGTACATCTCGTTCACTCGTATGTCATTGTTGTCACTATTTTACAACACAAAGTTAAATAAACACTTTCCTACCACTAACGATTATTATTATTAATTATCTTACTGAATTATGTATGGTTAACGTTCTTCGTATAAAAATTTTTAAGTTTTATACCTCTTTAAATATGGATAAAGTTTTACGTCGGAAAGATTCGTCTTCACGTATAGATGATGAAGAACCCAGCACAAGTGTTACAAAAAACCTAAAGAAGGTAGTGAAAAGAAAGTACGACGAAGACTACATTAAATATAGATTCTCGTAGTGTGGTGACGAAACGGCACCAAGACCACAGTGCATCATTTGCGGCGATCAGCTATCAAACGAGTCAATGGTACCCAGTAAATTAAAACGGCATCTATATTCAAGCCATCCTAGCTGCGCCAACAAAGACAAACAATATTTTAAGAGGTGCTTAGAACAAAATAAAAACGAGAAGAAATTTATGAAATCGGCCGTAACAGTTTCTGAAAAGGCATTAGAAGCTAGCTATCATGTTGCAAAATTAATTGCACGTCAGAAGAAGCCACATACTGTCGGCGAAACACTTATTAAAGCAGCATGCATGGAAATTGTTAGACTTATGCTTGGGCCCAATGAAGTTAAGGAAGTGAATAAAGTTTCGTTGTCTGCTGATACTGTTAAAAGACGTATTCACGATATGTCAAGCGATATTTTAGGAACACTGATTAAAAAACTGTTATCGGCTGAAAAATTTGCACTTCAGATCGATGAAACAACTGATATTAAAAATAAAGCACAGCTGATAGCTATTGTACGTTTCGTTGACGAAGACTTTATTAAAGAACATTATTTATTTTGTAAGGAGGTTTTAGAGCGAACTACCGGTGAAGAAATTTTTCGAGTAACCGATGATTTCTTCAAAATATGTAATATTCAATGGAGCAACTGCATTGCTGTTTGCACGGATGGCGCTGTGGCAATGACGGGTCGTAAAAAAGGTTTTGTCTCTTGTGTAAGACAAAAAAATCCGACGGTACAATTTACACACTGCTGCATACATTGAGAAGCATTGATGGTCAAGAATTTACCGGAAGAACTTTTAAACACGATGAATGAATGCATTAAAATCATAAACTTAGTTAATTCAAGAGCCATACATTCGCGAATTTTTGGATTACTTTGTGCAGAAATGGGAGCTGAATATGAATCCTTATTATTTTATACAGAAATTCGTTTGCTATCCCGAGGCAAAGTTTCGGCTAGATTATTTGAGCTTCGTCACGAGGTGCGTGAATTTCTTTTAACACAGAATATGCTCGAAATATGCCAGCACCTCGATGATGATTACTGGATAGCCAAACTTACATACATGGCTAATATATTCGAGCATTTGAATGAACTTAATAAAAAAATGCAAGGTCAAAATGAGAATATTTTGAAGTGCTCCGACAAATTACAAGGATTTATTAAAAAACTCGAACTTTGGCAGAAAGAGTTGCAAAAAGGATGTTTGGAAATGTACCAAAGGACCAATCATATTATAATTGAAAACAACCAATTAATTGTGGATCTGGCCCAACAACATTTAAGTATGCTTCAGCAGAAATTTGATCAATATTTTTATTCCATTAATACGAAACAATACGATTGGATTCGAAATCCTTTTGCAACCAATGCAATAAATTCTACGGAAGCACTGCCTCTACAAATTCGAGAGGAATTTACAGATTTAAATAATGACATGACTTTAAAATTATACTTCTCCGAAGTTCCATTAGATGTTTTCTGGATTTACGTTAAAAAAGAATATCCTCACATTTCCTACAAAGCAATCTTAACATTACTTCCATTTTCGACGACATATTTATGTGAGCAAAGTTTTTCAACTCTTGTATTAATTAAAACTGATAAGCGGTCATGCTTAAAAGATCTTGACCAAGAACTTCGGGTTACGTTGTCAAATATTGAGCCGAATATAAAACTTTTGTGTTCATTGAAACAAGCGCAGGTATCACATTAATAATTATTATGATTGCGTAGAAATAAATATGTTATGGTTTTATGTATGTATACTTTCCAAATAAAAAACAAACATTTATTGTAAAATTTATGTATCTATAAATATATATATATACACTTTAGCTTTTGGTGTGCCGCGGAATTCTAGAAAGAATTTTGGTGCGTCGTAGGTGAGAAAAGGTTGCGGAGCACTGGTCTAGAGGGAGAGAGGAGCTCCTATCATAGAAGAAAATTGAATAGAATAAGAATGACTAATCACTCACATCATTTGATATAATTACTAAATTTATTGAAATAAATAGAATTAAAGGTTTCAGTTACATAAATGTACATACTTGCGAGGATGATAAGTGATGCCTAAATGAAGTGATTGATTGCTACACGTTGTATGTGTCGGTATATATGTGTCTATGAAGTGTGTGTGATGTGAGTCTTTTCAAATAGTGTACATGTCAGTGGAATTCGTATGAGGGAATGTGTCGAATCTTGGTGAAGTTTTTATTTAAATGTGCCGCCGGAAGGGATGCAGGGTCACCACAAAGAAAAAGAAAGTACATTTATCTCTCGAAAGAACCGATCCCATTCCTAAACATTAAGTGTGGAACTACTCTCTTCGGATCTTTCAATTGTAAATTCGAAAAGTCCAAGAGGTATCATCTCAAATTGAAACTGATTGTTTAATCATCGTGGGGAAAATGTATCAAATAAAAATTTGAATTTAGCATTTTGTATAAATCTTATTGATATCAGTCCTAATTTTAAAATTACTTGTTTTTAATAAGTATCATCTAGAAATGGTGCCTTTGTTGACTCTTGCAGACGCCCGAGAAAGAGAAATATAGTGACTGCATGTTCATGAGAGAAATGTAAAGCGCATGCACGCTGGAGGAGTAAATATTAGGATACTGTACAACGAAAAGTTCGAAACTACCTCGAGAGGAGGTGAGACGTGTGTCTCAAATAAGAGTAAATTGAATTAAAAGGAAAGGAGACGTATCTCAGTAAATTTGTAATAACAATTAATCCATTTATTAGTTAAAGCTAACTTTTGTGCGTTTCTTTAGTTTTGAGTGTGTGAATGGTTTCTTAAACCGAGTGTGAGAAAGGCATTTTCTTAAAACAAAACATAATACAGTGGTCATCCTTCGTCTGGAGTCGAATCAGCGACCAATGGATCTCCAGCGGTAATGATGAATTGATAAATGAGGTAGGTGCTGCTTTGAAAATTCTAATTTAGAAATTTGTTTAATGATTGATGATATTAAAAGACTTTGAAAATATTAAACAGAAGCTTTAAAATGTTTAAAGGAGAAAAAAAAGGATAAATGCATCCCCGAGATTTTTTTCTTCCAAATTGAAATATTTCAAAATAACTATTTTTATCCCATACTATTCTAGATATTCTAAATTTTAACCATAAGAACTTTTTTTCTCCTTATACTTAAATTTTTTTTTTTCATGGCAGAGAGAAAAAAAAATTTCAACTAAGTCAATTCCTGAGAAAAGAATAAAAAGTTTATACTATATCTGAAAGAATGCCTCTGGTTCAGTGTTTGTCGATGAAGAGAGGGGGTGCATTCCTGAAAATTGCGCCCCTCAAATGCAAATTTTATCCTCTTGGAATCTTAATTACTTTTCTTAAATGATCTTTACTTTTTAAATTTTTATAACTGATAAATTAGATAAGTACTTAAACCGTTTTAAATAGAAGAAATAATATTCATATAGCATATTATTTACTTTTTAACCAAGTGGTAATTATAAAATAAAAAATTGCTTCTGTCATGGCAATAAAGATATGTATCTCCCAAAATTATTTTCTGGGTATGAGGTACAGTTGAGTGAGAGGTATTTGCTGAGTGAGGAACGTATTCTCATATGTCGTCTTGCTTCATCATCTCACTATTTTTTTAGATGTTTCGCCAATGGCACCTTGTATTGCTCTAGTGCAGTACCTCTCAACCGGTGGTACTCGTACTTCAAGGTGAGCTTCAGATGCCATTAGAGGGTACGCGAAAAGAAATCGGTTGTAGCGGTCACATAGCGGAAAAATGGCTAAATAATCTTAAGATATTAAAAATAATTTTTTAAAGTAGGCAGAGATTTTTATTAAGAATAACAGCTGTAGCACTGTCGATTCCTGAAAGGGAGAAATAGCCGAAACTTGCGTAGGTACCACTCATAATTTCAATGGAGGAATGGTTGATTGATTGATTTATGAGGGATATGGAGCAACATAGGCTAGTTATTACCTCATGGTGGAACGGTGAATGTTTTGAGGGTCGTTGCAGTAATTAAACACCATTTTGTATTGCTTGTTGAACAAGCGTTCTTTTCGTATAGTTACGTAAAAAGTAAGTATAGAAGAAAATATAACACAACTCCGGATTTGAAGTTGTATTAATCCACTTTTGAGTCTAATTTTTCAATGTATTCGATGTAACTCCATGCAGTCTCAAATATCCCAATAATCTTTACTTTTTCTAACCTTTGTCTTAATTTACTTTTGCTTACTAAAAATGAATAAAAAAAAATAAAAAAAACTATACACATTTAAAAAATATATAATTCACCGGTAAAAGTTTGATTATAACACGCATGCTTAATTTGACACTAAATTTTCGGAAAAAAAATTAAAATTCGAATATAATACAAACCATAGCTTTTCAATATTTTATTTAAAAATTTCACAAGTATTTATTAACATAATTGAAATTTTTAATAAAAAGAAATGAAAACGCTATATCGGATAGAAAAACTTAAATTTTAATACAAAACAAACAATACTGTCAAATTATCAGTCTTAATCACTTTCACTAGAACTCGGCTGATCTATTATTGTTGTGTCCAAGTCATAAGTATTGGTGACGTCGTAATATATATCGCCATTATCATCTTCATCTGATGACACCTGATGATGTAAAAGAACACCTGCGCAGCACGCGTGTTACAACAATCTCTTACAGCTGCTGCTCGTTCGTTGTTCGATGTTTAAAAAACTTTTTTTTTTTTTGAAATTTTACACTAGTATCATAAGCGCCCTCAATTTTACGGACCAAAATGTGGAAAAAAAAGTGAGTTTTATAGTCAAGATTTTACGGTAACTAAATTCAGCATACTTTTTTTTTTTTTTGGAGAAGTTTTCGGATTCTGGAATGGATAAAGTAGATTGTGTGTATATTGGGGGAAAATATTTGGGGGATTTTTGATTGCTGATACGAGGAATAAAAAAAGGTTGGGAATTATTGCTCTAATGCAATAATACATGAAATAAATATACTAATTATGAAAAGAGAATGTTGAATGGATTTCTCTCGGTCGCGATGGTAAGCGACAAAAAAGGTAGACATTCAGTAAAGATGTACTACTTCTTAAACATATATAGATATTAAAGTCCTTTGAATCAGAATAGATTAAAATACTAAATTAGATGAAGATCACTGTAATTTTGGCTGTTTAAGAAAATTATTTACTCAGCTCTACCCAAAAAGCCACCAGGATAGTTTCTTGAATTATTTATGTTATTAATAATTCCTAATCGCCCTTTTAATCTTTTTTACTCCGTTACTATGGCAACACACCGAGCAAAATGGAAAAGTGTCATGCAAATGAAATGTTGGAAGTTTTAATAACGTCTATTGCTTTTTCTCCAACCTGTGGTTCTCACGCATCTGTAAAACATATGTGGCGAAACAATTGAATTTAGCAAAACATTAGAATAAATAGTAACTATTTTGAAAGCTGTGTGTGTGTCACAAGAGAATTTTTCAATCAGCTTTTAATATTATCATCAAAGTTATTTGAACGATTGAATTTTTTTTCTTAAAAAAAGCTAAATTCAATTAAGCGAACACTTACATTTACATTAATATTGCGCTTAATAGAGCTATGCAACATTGAAAATTTGCGAATAAAATTTAATTTGTTTGCAATAAATAAACGATGAAAAGCTTCCCCCCCCCCCCCTTCTTTCTTTTATCAAGAGCAAGGTATGGATTTTTCGTGAAATAAACGACCTTTTTTTCTCGAAACGTCTTTTGCGGCTGCGGATTAGAGGTCCCAGGGGAGTCGGGAAGCTTTCCGTTCTGACCATATATGGAAGCAGCGTCCGCAAAGAAACGGGTCGCCCAGAAAATCACTTGAAGCACTTTTCGTCGTCCAAATAAACAAAAGAGGGAAAGTCAATTTATTCTCGGAAGAAAAACGCTTTTCTCTCACACTTTAAGTGTTATCCGAGGCTCAAAGTTCACTGACTTCACGGAAAAACGTTTTGTATATCTGATTTGAGCAAATTGCAGCGTTTTTAAATTCACTTGTAAGTTTTATGGAATTTCCGGGGAACACTTTTTCGATTTGCTTCTCTCATTTCTTCCTTTCATATTTTTTTCATCTCTTCTTGAATTTGTAGTATATAACACAGTCATTGATCTTCGATGTCTGTATTATATACTACAAATTCAATAATATACTACTCACTCTGGGATTTAAATTTTGACACTAAATAATACATTTAAAGAAAAAAATAATTTTTTTAAAAAATTCATATTGTTATTTTTTATTATTATTAATTTGTAGAGAGACAGTTGATTCGTGATTTATTAAAATTATTTCAACCATTTTACATGCTTTTACGCGTGCATATTTTCAAAGAATTCTGTTTAAACAAAGAGGAAAGTTCAACTCAACAACAACTTTTCATTGTAAGACAGACGATGACTGAAATTTTACTGGATTTCCCCTTGTTTATGGAATGTTTTGTGGCTGCCTATTTGTGATCGCGCTAGCCCAGTGGTCCTGATTGGGATCTCACGGCCAACATTGCAACTAAAAACCCATCATTTAGCGGAGCTGAAGCACGTTAAATCTGTTGAGGCTCCAAGTCCTCCCCTTGAGAACACTCGTGTTGCTTTTCAATGCGATGTTAATAAACAATCATCCTCTCGGCGTGGTGTGGAAGTCTGGAGAGGGAGGTACCAGCTAAGATATCGTCCGGGTCACTTGACCGAGGTTCAGACCACGAGGTCACAGCCAATAGCCTTTGTGTTGCTTATAAATGCGGCGTTAATAGACACTCTCAATCTGGAGTGGTCGCGGTAGCGTAGTGGTCGAGACAGCGGACTCACGGTCGGTGGTTTTCGTCGAGCCGTAAGTTCGAGCCTTGATGCCACTTTCGACCTGCCTTGTACCTGGGCCTGATGGACGTTAAATCAGTCGTGACTCAAAGTCCTCCCGTTGGCTTGCTGTGGAAGTTAGGAGAGAGGGTGCCAGCTCAAATGTCGTCCTCATCACTCGACAGAGGCTTTCAATTACGAGGTCCGTCGCGAACAACATTCGTGTTGCTTCTAATGCGACTTTAATAAAACCAACCAACAACTTTCAATCTGGTTGCCTATTCTGTGCGACACAAAATCAACTGACCACAACCAATTACGCTTTATAATTTGACCCGTAGTCAGATGACGAGGTCGACACCTGAGCTGATAACCTATTCCACACTTCCACAGCTACATGAGGACTTTTAAGTCCGTCAAATTTATCCTGTATTAGCCTAGCAACTCGACGGGTCTTTAGTGATATCAGAGCTTTAACACATGACTCAACCGAATCTACCATGATTTTTTTTGAAGTAATGAATAGTGTTCGGTTTGAGAAATTAAGAAGAAAGGTGAGGAATATTGGGATCAGACTTGATAATTTTGAGTATCGATCAAGTGACGAGGACGACGTCTGAGTTGGCACACCTCTCTCTTAACTTCCATACCATGTCAATGTGAAGAAACTACCAAAGAACAGTTTTCATAATTTTGAATCACAGCCTTACACGGAGTTGAACGCTTCCAGCAGTCTATATCTACCTCATAACCGATCACAGACGATAAGCCTCATAATTTTCAAGTGAAAATGACACGGTCAACATCTGCGCTGTCACCCCATTCTCCACATCCACGCAATCAGGAGGCATCAGTAGAATGCTTCTCTCTCATTAGTGATTCAGGGGGTTTCTTTATCTTAGCGAGCGAGAGAGAGATTGTTCATAAACGTCGCTCTGACAAGCAACATGAGGGATATTGGCGACAGACCTCATAATTATGAACTTCAGTCCAGTGACGAGGACGACACTTCAGCGGTACCTCCCTCACGAGGACGACACTTGAGCGGTACCTCCCTCTTTAAACTTTTACTCCACTCCAAGGGAAGATTTGAGGGATTTCAACCAGATTTAACGTGCTTTAGGGGCATCGAATCTACGATTGTACAAAAACTATGCCGGCCTTGAGTCCGTGATCATGGATTGTGATTGTTTTTATGCACTGAGAAGCAATACGATAGCTATCGCGACGGACCGTCCGTTTCCATGACCTTGTCGCGGCCACTACACGAGCTTGTCTTCAATTAATGCCTCTTCTCAAAATAATTCACCCATAAAATTATATTTAACATATTATTCATTGAAGATATGTGTATAGAATTATGGTTTACATAAAGGAAATATAAGGCTCTCACAGCCTGATTTTATAGTATTAAGTAATATGTTTCACAGTTTGGGAGAGGGCACAGAATTGTGACGTGTAGTGTTAGTGTCAATTAGTTCAGCTTTCAATGGACGATGTACATAAAGATTCTCATCCTTGATCGTTTTCACTACACGGCGGGCTCTTAATGCAACTAGGACTCGAACACGCTATGCAACTGAAACATCACTGGCTACGAGCTCGATACCATGGGTTGGCTGAAACCCTTCTCGTTATTCCCAAGACCACGCCAACGTGAAGACTTTCAGCCTTGAGATATTTAAAGTGTTTTGTCCCCGTTACGCATTGATTCTTAGTAGAGTCAGGACTCGAACCCATGACGACTGAAACAACGAGGGCGTGAGCTGATGACCATGACCCCATTCGCCTACCGCAGTCACATGGACTATATTAAAAGATGATACAGAAAAAATACATGTAAAGGTATAAGGAAATCAAATACATGAAGAAATAACATTAAAAGAATATGAAATATGGTTACATCTGTAGAGGTCCCAAGTCCTCCTGAAGGCATAGAGTGGAAGTTTGGAGAAGGAAGTGCCAGCTCAGGTGTCGCCCTCGTTACTTGCCCAAGGTTCGAAATTAGGAAGTCTGTCGTATGAAGCTCTCATGTTACTTCCAAGAGCGACGTTAATAAACAATCAATCAATCCTTTTCCGACTAAAATATTTAAATTTATTGAAGTGATAATTTTTAAAAAATTCACATTGATATATACTTTTGACCTACCAATATGAGAAAACTAGATTAACATATGAATATGGGTGTTTTTCAAATGAAATCTTTTATTTTATTAAATATTTTAGTCAAAAAAATTGAAAACTTAACAAAACTGAAGAAATATTTGAATAATTAAGGGGAAGAAAAATTCATACCAATAACTACTTAAAAATATCTTGTTGAAAGTTAAATTCGATACTCGGTGGCAGCACGAGTGTTACTGCCGACGGACCTCGTAATATTGAACCTTGCTCAATCGATGAAGAGGGCACCTAGCTGGCATCCCCCCCCCCAAATTTCCTCTCCAATACATGATACTTCGGGAAGACTCGGAACATCCACAAATTTAACGTACATCAGCCCTGCTACTTAGCGGGTCCTTAGTGGCAACAAGGCTCGGACCCACGACCCGACGGAAACATTTTATCTTTCACACGAAAGAAAAGCAAGTGGGAAACGTTAAAAGATAGAATAAAAGCGAGAAACCAGAGAGATAAAACTGAAGAAAATCTGTCAATAATTCTGATAATGTCAAATACCGATATATTTCACAGCGATGAGCAATAGTCGCGTGATTTTTCTGAATGAGTTCAAGTAATGCATTAAGAAACGAAATTTTTGACTAAGACTTTAAAAACTTTCGAGAAACTCTTAAACAAATAATTTGTATCACTCGGGATCCATTCGTGTCAGTAAACAAATCTAATGCTCGTGACGAAACATAAAATTTTTAATAAATATAAATCTTTTGTGTACAGCAGCCTACCTTATAATTATGTTACCTCAGCCAATTCCATTTCAAACTTGAAAAATAACATTTTAATTACAGAAATAAAATTAACGTTTCAATTACAGCCGTGTGAAAGAACAATTAAATAAATTAAAGGTCATATGCTTTACACAACCTCGTCTTTTTCGCTGGAGTGCATCGTTTACATGAATTGAACTCCCTAAAAACCTTCGAACGATGCACACGTTACATGGCAAATACTGTAATCTAATAACCTTAGTAGCTGGTCAGTGAATCAGCATTAGGTCACGCATCAACTATTCGAATTGGGCCTTGCCTGTTAAGGACAGATGAAAGTGCAAATGCTACAACAAATAGCGTTACCCACCTGCTCAGACTACCCTCCCCCCCTCTTGTAATGCGCCCTCTAGCGGTGATGACTAGCCGGTCGATCTCTCTTCTTGCTCAGTTAAATTCTGAATCGCCCAACGTCAGGTTGAAATTGCGGATAAGCGAGGAGTAATTTTTTCCCCATTTTTGGTTTCGTTTTTTGCTCAAGTGACATTCTATCAAAATGGCCGAAAACAGAGCTACCAAGTCAGGATTAGCTGCTGAGGCACATAGCAAGGTACGGTATATTTATATTGATTTATGACCAGTTTGTTTTCTTCTCTCATCATGGTTTTTTCATCAGTTTGAAAATATTATAATTTACTTTTCTTGTATTTTCAGTTGAATTTTCTTGTATTTCATGATTTTCTTGTGTTTTATAATGTTTACGTGTAATCAGATTGGAATTATAAATGGAAAGAATGGTTTTTGTTTAAGAATTTAGGCGAGAGAGGAGACAGAGGGAAGAGAGAGAGCATCGAAGTAGGTTGGGTTTTTGTAGATCATAGTGGAAGCTTTAGGGGAGGGGACTCCTCTCAAGGAGTAGATCCCATTATATTTTGATTTCTCTCCGCCGATCGGGTGCGGAAAATCTGAAAAATCCACACTTTGTTATGATTTTAATAGTCATAGATTTAATATTTTATATTTGTATGTACTTCATGCGTTTTATAGTGCTGATAATTTCATGTCAATGTAATTTATTAAGTTATTTTTTATTTGATAATTAGGTGGACAAAGTTAATTCTGATATGGATTCTTGTAAAATTCATAATAATTTGATCTACTATCTGAATAACTGGATAATATTGATTGGTTATTCATGATTTATCTTTCAAAGTTTGTGTGAAAAGTTCTAATTTTATGTTATTTTAATGAGCATTTTAATAGGATTTTGAATGCAAAATATTATCCCTAGCATATTTGATTCATTATTTTAGATTGTGACTTATTTTTTTAATGAATTTCTCATTAAATTACCTGCTATGAAATTCATTCCATTTTTATATCTTTGGATAGACAATGTTTTGCACGAAACGAAACCTTTGTATTAAATTTATTTCTAGTATTAATGCATTTTGTAGTTCAATGTTGTCTGTAGATGAAGTGATGAAAAAATCATTGTTTTTACTCATGAAATCTTCATTTTAAGTTCTTAAATGGTATTTCTCAATTTGTATTTAATGTATGAGTTCATATTCTCTCTCTCTCGTATGTAAAATAGAAGAAAAAATTTCATCTATTTAGGTCGGAAAAGTGCAAATATTGAATAATATGCAGGTCGAAGATTGTGAGTTATTATTACACCTGCGCATCGTCTACAGAAGTCGTGATTATTTTGCAGTAAAACAAATATCGTAGTTATTCTTACTCATCTGACGAAAAATGCTTATCGAAAACTGCTAGATTTTCTACAGCGTTTTCCAATGAGTATTTTTCGTGCAATAAAATGTGTTTATAACTATAAAATTTAATTTGTAGCAAAATTTATGTTTATAGTGATGATTTCCGGACTTCTGTAAAAATGATATTTCATTAAAAAGAGAAATGGCATCATTTTTGTATTTGTGATGTGTAGAATGATTCAGGTATTTAATCTCGCCAAAATGTATTTCAAAATAAAAGGAACGAATTCAATAAAAATTTACCTAAATAGCTAAAAATACATTCGCTCAAAATGAATTGGAATTGATTTATGTTCCTCTGCTTAAATATTTTTTTTTTCCCATTTACATGTTGACAATCTTCTTATAACTAAATATATGTTTATAATGATATTGTATCATTAATATAATTTTTACATTCAATTTATTTTTACTTTATATGTTTTAAAGATTTTGCAATCGGATTTCAAAAACTGTAAATTTGCCGAGTAGATTGTCATCTCCCTTTTTTTACGAATAATGTAGCGATTGTATTTCTTAAAAAAAATTAGTGACAGCAATTTAATAAACTGTACATATTTAGGCATCAATTTAAAGAAAAATATATTTGAAATAGTTGTATGAAATACAGAATTTTTAACGCGTTGCAACATTTCAAAATTTATAAGTCTCAAGTGCCCAGACTGAAATATTTTATTAATTGAAATGTACGAGACCGTTAAAAGGCGTTATAATAAAGTTTTATTTAAATCTTTGCAAAAAAAAAAAAAAAAAATCTGACCCATATACTTCTTTTAAAAAAGCCAGTAATGCAATAATTAGTTACACTTCATAGTGTTTTAAAGCTAGTGATTGTTACTAAGTACCTGTTGCATGTCGGAAAAAAATGGCTTCTTTGAATTTTTTTTTATTCCTTAGTCTCTTCAAGATGCACCCACGCTTGCAACTTTCGCGCCAATTCCTTTGCAACCGGATGAATGAAAACCTTGATTTCTCTTTTTTATTTATTTTCGCGCGCTTCAGCAAACGGATGTTCAACCGTGACATCTGTCACGTGACGTCTTCTACGTAACTGCATTGGTATTTATTTTACAGCTTACACAATCGAAATTATATACTCGCGATTTCGAAAGCAAGGAATTTTATGCAGTTTTTTTTTTCCTTGCGCACGATGAAATGTTAGTTTTTTTCGGTTCATTTCGAAAGATGACATAAGATATCTTCTGTTCTCGGACGCGAAAGCCTAACATTTCCTCCGAATCATTGAGTGTGATATACGGTAAAATGTCGTGCATAATGAAGTTTCATGATTCAAGAGGCCTCATTATATTCAGAATATTTAAATGTAGTTGTTTCTTTTAGATTATGCAGGACTTCTGAAATATTTATAAGATTGTTTTTTCCGTTGCATGTGGCATTTAACATTTTAATAAGCTTGTTATTCTTCCAATTATCTACATACATTTACATGAATGTTTTGCATGAAATTCATAAGTAAATCTGTCAGTGATAAATAGTTTACAGATACAGAAGTATTCCTATAATTAAGTTTTATTAATTATATAACTTTTTTAAAGAATTCGAACGGAAAGAATTTTGTGCTATACGATACTTTAAAGTCATTTTAAGTGATAATTATAATTTCTGAAAACATATATATATATATATATATATTAGTACGAGAATGCTTTAGGATGATTTACACTAATAAAATGTTGAATTAATTTGAAATTTGTTTGATTCTCTACCTGACGAACTATTTTTCATTTCTCTTTTCTGGTGTTGTGTTCCATTAAGCATATTTCTGTACCAGCCGAATATGTTGTGAAACTATCAATTGTATTTAAAAATATTCTTCATAATTCCATGTCTTTTTACACGTTTATTGGATTAACATTTTATAAGTAAATTATTTGTCATTAGTACTGTCCAATTTATATTTCGCGAAATGTGGTGCAAATATTCTCAGCCCTGATTCTAATTTCATGTTCAATCTGAGTTCTTTTTCGTTTAAAAATATTCTGTTATAAAAAAACCCCTTTGTAATTCAGATTGCATCATTCTCATGAGTTTACTGTGTTTTTTTAAATAATTTTCTCTGATCATTAAATAAAATTATGAATTCATCAAAGAAATAATAAATGAAATTTTGAATTCATCAAAGTTCGAAGTTTTCTTTCAAAGCACAGAATTGTCCCATTGAGAATTGCATGTTTCATATGCGTTACCGAAGTTTCGATTCGAAATTTAATTTAAAAAAGATGTAACGAATAAATGGAGTAAATTTAAAAAAAAAAAAAAATCTATGCAAATAAATTTAAATCTTTTTGCCGAAAACAAATATTTCTTCCGCAGTAAATTTTCCTCCCGTTTTAAACATTGAGTAACGGCTTCTTTTCCTACTGATACATCACTACCATTTAATTGCGAAATACGTATTCTTTCCTAACCTATCTTATCTGGCATTGGTCAAGGCAGAGCACATGTTAAACCTCAATTTCCTTATACGGAAGTTTTGACAGCTTTTATGTAGAAGCTTTCGTCTGACGGCGTAAATGCTTTTACAGGGAACCGTGATAGCGTGTGTCAAGACATTTATTTATGCGTAATTTTTATTTTAGATTACTATATATAGTATGTGAACTTATTCTATAGAAGTTTGATTACTTCATTCATGTTTTCATGTGTTATTTTTATCGTATCTGACGATTTAGATTGAAATAAACGTATGTTGTACAATTAAAAGAAATAGCAATCGTTGGACTTTAGATAATTTTTGGAATTCGTTATGGCTGGCATGCAATACTATTGAAGTGTTTGTCGTTCTGAATTCGTATAGATGATATTAGTAAATTGTAAAATGAAATGTTTTGTGATTTTTGTTTCTTGAGAAGGACTCTTTGGTTATTCAATTTGAAAATTGTCACTTAAAGTTAAAAAAATTAATATATTAATTGTAGCAGTAAATATTGATTCTAAAAAAGTGTCGCAGCGCAGTCGTTCTACCTTAATATAATTTTGGAATTACTAATTATTCGAAATCTAATTTTTTCTTTTATTGATAAAATAATTTATTTTTTCGAAAAAAATTAGCCCTTATAAAATCAGATGAATATTTGATATACATGACAAGCACTTCTGATACTGTTTATTTCTATCATTTAGGAAATATATGTAAAATAAGATTATAGTGGAACATTTGCTTTTTAAAAAAAGTATACCATTGACGCATTAAGATAATTAGACTCTATACGAAAAATTGTCAATATAAAAAGGTTTACAGGTTTAATATTATATTTGATGTATTTCAGTTTTATTTTAATACTATTCTTATTTATTATATTCCTAAATTTGGTATTCTTGAAAGATATAAAATAGATGAAAGATAAGTTAGTTTATTGTTTTATTACAATAATAAGTATGATGAATTTTTCGATTGCGTTTCTGAATGTTCAATCAAGTGTTTAAAAAAAATATCCACTTAAAGAAATTTTGGGGAAAATGTGAACGCGGTTCTAGTTAAAAGTTATTACAAAAAATGCAGTGAAATATGATTTATTCTTTTTTGATGATTAAGGCATTAATAGACGTAATTTGTATTTTTTTCTGGTTATTTTTGATAAAAAGTAGTGAAAATAAAAGATGTTTAAAAGCTTGGGTAAAACCCGATATTTTTAATCTGTCATTTTTACTTGGAAAAGAGTTTTTCGATAGTGTAATTAGTGAAAAAATATTTTTTCTCTGTGGGGGGAATGCCTTATTTGCATTATGCAACTAATGATTTTCTAGTGAAAAATTTAATTGAATGAGAATTGAGCATGGATATTTAAATCTACATCCCAATTACTTCCTGAAAACTTTACTTCAATGTGTGTCTTAAAACTTCCAGTACATTTTTATTATCGTGGAGTTTATTTTTATAAGCATATTGTTTCTGATATGTGGTTACTTTTTTGAAGGCAGTGAATTTCTGTTGATTCTCTGCCATTTGTGTATCTGGTTGTCTCTCGCCCCCCCGGGGTGGTGTGGGAAAAATTGTTTTTTCCCTCTAAAAATAAGACCACCAAAGGAGAAATTGTTATCGCGATAAATTTTCACAGTTACTGTTAGATTCCTCCCTTTTACTAACCTCAAAGATTTAAAACTCATTTCCTGCTCTCCCGATGGATAACAAACAGAACAAAAAATAAATCTCAGATGAACAAATAAAAAAAAGCCTTCCAGACGTTGAGGAAGATATACCATATCTGTCTGTGACGTAATGCGACCGTGGTCTCAGTGAAGTGGCTTTCTAAGAATTTTTCCGACATAAGTTGAGGAACTTTTAGGCCTAACTTTCACATGACGTCGTAGGGTCAAGGAGAGGAAAAAACAGAGGGAGTTGTAGTTTTTCTGTTGGGTTACTGGGTCGTGCTGTCAAGTGCGAGAAGTCGTAAATCTGGTCTTTTTTGCGTTCTGTGTCCATTTATGTCAAGAGTTCGTAGATTTATTGAACGAAAACTGGAATCTAGAGGTGAAATATCGAACGCACATTCATAATAGTTGACATGAACGTTTCCTATTGAATTCAGTGAAGTTTTCTCTTAAGCAGTTGGTTAAATTAGCCCTATTTAAATGCATATCAGATAAATTTAATGTCCAAATGTTGTAATCTGAAAATGTTTTGCGTTCATTTTTATTTAAAATAATAGTTGTAATAGTAGTAGCGAGTAATTTATTCATTTGACTTTTTAATTTTAATAAAATGCATTTTCTTTAAAGGGCTACAAATACAATTTATAATGCAATTGCTGAATTGGGCTGCTTTTAATTTGTTTTTAATTTTTTTTTCTCCTTCGATTAAAGGAGAAATGAAAATCACTTCGTATGTAGACTCCAAATATTGTATGAAGGATCCGAAATATTCTTGCACATTCTTTGGATGTTTTCTGATCTGGAATCGCGTAGGAAAATTAATAAAATGATTACTCCGTATGTATTAAGTGATTAAATTTTTTTCTCTTCCTAACACTAAGTTTTTTTTTTTTTTTTTTCTGTTGCTGAATATCAAACGAAGAGTTTAAGTAATGCTTTTATTTTCCAAATCTGAGACAAACAGTCATGAGAAATATAACTGTTTCATTGTGTTATGCTGGACGCTATCTGTACTGAAACCACATGCTGTTCTAACGGGTTTCCTCTAAGCAATCTGCTCCATCCGGTTTAGCAGTGTTCCCCCCCCCCTGCTCCTTATCAAAATACATTTACTAAAGGGTGCCAATTAAAACTAAAAGCATCTGCCCCTTTAAATATACGATTAAACATCTGACCTCGTTTACAGGCAGACTTGTATGATTTTCCTTCATTTGGCAAGAGCTTGTACATTTGCCGTCGCCGTGCTCATCGTTGCTGCCTACATACTTAGCAAACATGGTTGCCATGCCTTTCTACCATGCTACTGGCAACCATCGAAAAGATGGCCCAAGCAGCCATTTCTTTACATTACAGCCTTTAGCTATGCTGCGCACAACTGGCTATATACCTTTTAAGCCTGCAAAAGGCAAGAAATTTCAGTACAGCTGTTGCTCATTTTCTGCGAAATGGCTGCAGTAAAATATGCTGGTACGCAGCAGGCATTGCAAAAGCCGTTGGCTTGGTGTAGCCTTTTTTCGGTAAAATTTCGTAGCTGTTTAAAGTGGCTGCGCATGGCTAAAGTTCTCTGCACCATTTTGTTTTGGCTTCGCCGTCATTTTCATTGTAGCTTTTAAGTACATAGCCATTTCCATTTTGCCATAGAAACAGTACGTTTGGTAAGGCGCTTCCGTACCGGTATGCTTGCCGGAAAAGTTCCGAGTTCGTATACTAAATTCATTTCAAGTTTAAAGATTGAAATCGTATATAACACTGCTTCGTATCGTAAAATTTCATTGAATAAATACTAAAGTTTTTCTGTTTTATTACAAGTTAAGTTCATAGATTGTTTTTTAGATCCTTATTTATCCAGTTATTAATCGTTCTGAGGTGATAATTAGATTTTTTTTCATTTCTCTCCACTAGCTTAATTCTGAAGAATTTCTTTAAATATTCTAGCTCATCAAGTTAAAATGTTAGTAATGGAAGTAAACCACTAAACCGTTACAATCGAGAATAAACTGTAAACACCAAAACATTCTTTCAATGATATTTTATCTTATAAAATAAATTGAGAATGTTAAACCGATAAATAGTCTATACCATTTCTTTTGTATTTCTTCCACTTTTATCAGTGTGGTTAAAGATAGAGGTTAACCATCCTATTGCAAAAACATTACAATGTAATAGTTTTCTTCTGATAATCGAAGATCCGTATTTCTCAAAACTTTCCACAAATAACACAAGTAGCTGTAAATATTATCCAATAAATTTAGACCTCTGAAATTTTATTTTCATTTGCATCTGTTTAAAACGCTCCGAATCAGAATGGAAAAAAAATATAACTTCCGGTCGCTTCGTTTGCGTGAAATCCATGTCTGCCTAGTGTCAGACGATTACTGCGGCTTCCGCCTGTAATGAAACGCGCCTTACACTTTCCAGGCTCATTTCTCTTTAATCGTAGCTACATCCGTTGCCTCAAAAAGGGGATGAGTCAGGCTGCTGAGAAGATGAACCTACAATATTGTCTTCATAATTTTCCTTGTTAGTCTCATTTAACTTGATTGGTTTGCAGAGTGAAAAAAAACGGTTACAACATTTAAAACTAAGCTTGGCATTTTTTTTATTAGACTACTGATTTATTGTACAAACAATTAGAATAAAAGCTTCCTCAGATACTGTACCAACCGTGGATCTTATCAAAATATTTACTCTCAAGCTTGAAATATTGTTATTTTTTTCAGAATAGAAAAATTTCACTTCACTTCAATAAATTAAGTTTGATTCATAATTATAGTTATGGCTAGGTAATATTCAAGCAGGAAAAAGCATTTATTTGATTGGTACATACAGTATAAAATAGATTCCTAAGACTGTCTGGAATTTGGCCAGCTCTGTTGATCGAATTGACACATTATATAACCATTGGTGTTATTTTTCTTGTGAAAAATGAAAACATTTTGTAATTAATTTGTCAAATTTAGATTTCAATCTAAAATTACAATCCAGGGTCAGGAATCGCATGGGATATAAAGGACATTTGTTCTTCTATAAAATATTATGGCTTGAGTTTGTCAGTAGTAATTGATCTTTTCATGTAAATACAAAATTTGCGATGAAAATTCAAAAAATGCGTTCATATTTATTTAAGCAAAGTCATTTTTCAGTTTCATTTCTTATCTGTTGCTTTTCTGGTAAATTCGATCATCTATTGTCGATAGAACTTTCCTCATGGGTAAAACTATATTTCATGAATTTATTATTGGTCTCAATAAGTTGTACAAAATTACTTGAATATTGTGTTGTAAGTTTTCGTAAATGCAGACACATAAAATAGAAATTAATTGTACTTTGCTCTACAGTTAATGAAATTGCATTGTACAGTTCATAATTCTGAATCTTTAACCCAATTTTCAATTTAACATCTTTGTTCACTACACTGATGACGTTTTAAAGAAGTAACAGTGACTTTTCTTGGTAGTGAACCTTTTCCTGTAGTGCTTTCTCCTTTCTTAAATATTATTGCATGGAATTACGAGTTAGAAAAAAAATTCAACTGGTATTATATCTTTTATAGATGTTCACAAACAGGTGAATATATTTTATGAGAAGAGGCGAGCGCAACCTTGCTTTTAAACGTAATCAGCGGCTTCAGCCACAGCCGTACAGCGCCGAATAACCATAATAGCTTTTGAAAAAATTAAAATAGTTATAAAATAAAAAAGTACTAGAAAAATTACTGAAAAATAATTAATATCTTTCCATGAATTAATAAAATATTTTTTTGTCGAAGTTATTTTAAAAAAATAAGCAATTCTGGATGTATTCATGTGAGTAATAGCTTCAATGGATCATGATATTTATCCCAAACCCTCATGTTTATCCTTTTAGTTCAGGTTTGTAAATCATATATCACTGCCGTGGTGGAATTTACTTTAAAAGAATTGAAAAGATGGGAAAAAAAAATGCTAGAAAAAAAATTTCATTAAATTTTTTTGAATAAATATGATATTCTATTAAATCACAAGAATATGTTGTCACTAAATAAACAAGATTGAAATAATTAAATTTGTGGAATGGAAATTACTTGCTAATGTTTTTTATGTCTTAGGAATTATATAAAGTGGAATGCTTGCTCTTAGCATTTGAGTTTTTCAATCATAACCGAACAACAAAAACATTTTTTAAAAAATTTCTTCATTAAAAATATGGCATAAAACAAAATATGAATAAAATGTAATGAATAAACCGGAAATAGCAATATTTAAAATAATAAACACATGAATAGAATATGAAGTAAGAAAATGTTAATTCTTGATTAAAATTAAAGAAGATATGTTAAAAAAAACATTTTTCATTGGGCTGATTGTATTTAATATCCGGAATTTCAGTCTCTTTCAATACGGCTAGATCGCCGCCATTTCATTCTGCGTGTCGCCGGTTTACTATCTTCGAATAAATGCAGGTTTACTACAGGGATTCTTTTTTCCATGTACGAGTGAATGGATCATGGATTTGCGACTCAAAGCTGGTATTTCCGAATTCGTAAGGTTCAAGTCTGATTCAATTAAATGTTTGGTGCAGCTTTCTACTGATAACATTTCGCAGTAAAATCTATTCATAATTCAACACAATTTCAAGTAAAAAAAATTTCGCTGTGTGGTGAAGAGTGGTACACGCCGGCTATGTCAGGACTCCTAGTCCTCACCATTAGCGTAGTATGGAACTTAGTATTGATTGGGTTGCTCTCTCTCAGAAATTGTCGTCTTCTTCGTTTCCAGTCGACGTTGAAAATTACGGGGCGAAATTTGTTTTTTCACCAGGTTATGCTTCCCCCTGGATATGCCCTGGCATCTTAACTTATTTTGACTCCGACTTCTTGTAGCGCTATACTTGCCTTTTCTTCATCTTGCTAGCAAACAGCTGAGCATGCTATTTGTTTGAATTATTTATTTGGCTTCATTTCTCTAGGGAAGTTTATTGGCCGCGACTAGCCCAGTGGTCATGGTTTAGATTACGTGACCAGCGGTTTTCGTTAGTCGAGGTTCCGAGCTTATGATGCTACAAAGATCCGCTGATGTTTAACCAGGGCTGATGCATATTACATTGTCGGGGCCCAAAAGTCCTCCCGTTGGTGTAGTGTAGAGGATGAGGAGAGGTGCCAGCGGATTAGGAGGAAGTGTCGCCCTAAATCATGACCGGAGTTCAAAATTAGGAGGTCGTCCTTAATATTGAGAAGCGCTGTGTTGCTACTAGTGCTACGTTAATGAAACCAAACCTCAAAGTCTTAAAGGAGTTAAAGAAAACAGAGAATTGTACTCAGAGGCCATTCCTGTGCAAGCAGAAAATAAGTTTTTTTATTAGATTGCTACTGGTATTTTTAACTACTGTCTGTAAATTGAACTTAAAAACGCCACAATATTGCGACGCCGTTTTTGCTAACACGGTATTTATGGAACGAGCGGTTTTTATTTTGGTCTACCAAGACTTCTTGGCTTAATTAATAGCAGCATTTTTTCGTTGAAATATTCTATTTAGAATTTCGTCTCTTTTAAATAAAAATGAATATTTATAAGAACGTAAAAATTCTTGAAGTATTGATAGATGATTCTTCTGTCGGAAATCAAACGCTGCGTACTTTGATAATTGGAAGTATAGAATCTGTTAATATCAATCTAGTTTCTCAATCTCTCAGGTTTAGCATCATCTCTAGCAATTACATTTTGTAACGCGTGTATGCGTCCGTGTTAGCAAAACATTCCGTGTTCTAAAGAGGACTGATAATTGTAATATAACAAATGTTCTTATCTACATGTTTACTTTATTTTATCTGTCTTGGACACTTTTTCTTAAGAAATTAATATAAATAAAAAGTCTATTCCGATTTACTATGATATTCAACTTCATAACATTTTTTTTTTTTTTTTTTGTATTTGGCAGTGAAATTATTAACCACCAAAGATGCTAATCTTTTAAAATCCAACTACATAATGTCATGAGCAACCACTTCGCAAAATTTTTATTGTAAAATGTTTGCTTATGTTGGAAATACCTGCTTTCTCCAATAATGAACTTAATTTTCAAGAAAAATAACGAATTTCTAATTTTAAAATGACATTTTGCTTAAAATATATTTTACTTTTAATAATTGATCGTTTCGCTTTCATTTTGATATTTAATTTGAATATTTAATTTGTATTTTAAAAAAACGTTATATACATAATTCGTCTCATGTTGAATAAGAGAAGTGTTGGATCTGCAAACATTTTCCAATAAGAAAAAGAAATTTTGGAACTATAAAACAGTTAATGTATTTGTTTTAATCAATTTTGGAAGGAATATTACATAGATGTGCTTTTTAGATTTTGAGTACTTTAATTTATACAATCTATATTCATTTATGACTGTGTATGATATGAAATGAATAAGAAAATAAATTGTTCTCATTGAAAATAGTTTCTTATATTAGCAACCCAAAAGAACATTGCTTTAGAAGACTTTGAAAAAATTAAATGGTTAAATATATAATTTTCAGGATTACGTGAATAAACAATGGTAGGGTGAATGGGTAGATATTCCGACACCATGGATACGTACAATTGCATAGTGGATAGCGATTTAATTTGCAGACGCATCACTCTATAATCGAAGGACAGGTGGGAACGCAACAGTACAAGGTAAATTATCTAATGTGTTCCGTGAAATTGGTGAAAGTACATTTTCTTCTTGACAGCACTCTGAGGAGGAGGATGGTTGAGACAAAAAAGCCATTGAAAATCCTGAATCTGAGAAGATTAGTGCTTACTTCTTTGTATCCTTGCCCCACATGCCTGGAGCACTTGGTAGCCTAGTGAGGTGGAGTCGTGGATGGCAGCTGGCAGTTTTCAAATTTCAGTCACAGGAGTTCAGTCTTATTTTTTAAAGTTTCCTCATGTAGCCAAAGGGGCTGATGCGTCCAAATCATTCTAAGACGCCCCAAAAGGCTCGCCGCCACGCTAAAACGCTTTCGCCGCTGCAAAAGCGCCGCAGCGCGTATACACACGCGCAGCAGAAACATACAACATGGCCATACGCGCGCAGCTGCGCCGCACCGCTTGCAGCGTAAAGCCAGCACGCTTTTGCCGTACCGCATGCGCGCGGCTACCATACGCAAATGATGGAAGAATGCAAGAAATTAAAAATAAATGGAAAATCAGTCTTCTGCATCAACTGTGGAGACTCTTGTGCTTCCTAGAAAGGATACCTCAAATTACAAGCCGGAAAAACATGAAACAGGAAGCAAGAAATAGCCAAAATTCATACATCAATCACCTAAAAACTTTCCTATGCAAATGCTTTAACGAAACAAGCCTCAACAGTTTGGAGCCCTTGCAGAGGTTCTAGTGAAATAATCAAAGATCGTTCGAGTCCTAGAAATCTAACTAATCGTTTACAGGTCAAATCCTTGAAATTAACTCGACATGACTGCAGCTTGTCAAGAACTTGGAAAATTATCCATTTTTCCCAAATATCTTAATATAACTTATAAGATGTCCCAAACAAACATGATGCTTTTGAAAGGTCAATATTTTTTTTTTTTTTTATCAGGACATGCCATCTTCGATTCTGGAAAATGAGCGTTGTAATTAATTACGAGCTTAGTATTTTTTTTGACAACAAACTGTTCGACCGATGAAATAGAGCTCTGACTCCCTCACCCTCCCACTAACTCCTCCAGCAGTAAATGCCAAAATAGCAATTTTTGATTCCTCTAGTTGAATCAAATCCTGTTAAAATCTTTAAACTACCATTTTTTTTTTTTTCAATTAAATTCCTGCAATTTAAAATTTTCTTAATACTTTTTATTGTAAAACGCAAAACATTCTTAATTTTTATAATTTCTTAATTTTAAAAGGAAATCGGTGGTAACAGAGTATCCTGATAAGGAGATTAAAAGTTGTGAAGCTTATGTGCTCCTGTAAATCTCGTCAACTTATTTCTTAAAGTTAGCTCCTATGTTGGCTAAATCTGTTCATTGGAAAATTTTGCATGTAATTCATTTTCATCTTTTTTTTTTTTTTACTCGTTAACTATTGAACATAAGAAAAAGACAAAACATTGCAAAATGATTTTTATGAAATTATTCATTTTAAGTCTTAAATTGATTCCAATTGGGTGAAATTAAATCTTTTTCGGCAACATTTCTTTAATTTATTACAATATAACTAATTTATTCTTTTGTTTTATATTTTTGAAATATTAATTGTTAAGATCTGTAGCAGAAAACTTGCATTATTAGAAAACTAAATACTTTTTAATAGGTGCATGATAAATCTTTTGAAAGATTACACAACTCAATCATTGAGAAATAACGCATCGAAATATTTTTTATTTGTACATAAACATTATCCGTATAAAATACGTTATGATTGACAAATTAATAGTCATTGATATACTGCTATTAATGTCAAGTATTAACCCATGATTTTAAATTCATATTAATAATAAATTTGTTTAGTTTGTGGAAAATTTCTAGATTTTTTTTTATATAACTTTTCAATAGAGATTAGCTGTTTTAATGAGAATGCTGCCACTTTTATTTTGTCTAGAGCCGAACTCTATATTTGTTTTTATGTTGCTGTTTGGGTTTTTTCCAAGGAAGTAAAATTTTGTTTTGGTTTGGGGGGGGGAAGGGAATAAAACTTGTTTGATAGAGCAGACTTCGCATCCGTTACAACTTTGATTGACATTTCCTGTATAATTTATTTGATCGACAATTTGGAACCGAATCCATTTTCTTTTTGTATTTTTAAATGTATTTTCTTCTCAATTCTCTGAAGATTCTGTTTGAAATATTTCAAACTAGCAAAAGAACTTATAGCGTTCGATCTAAATTTTATTTACATGGTGTAAAAGGAATTATGACTTAAAAATATTCTGATAATGTTTCAAAATATTAAGGTTTCAATGTGCTGGGTGAGAAGAAAAAGAAAATCGAACATTTTTTTTTTTTTTTTGCAAACAATGTGCAGTAAAAATATATGTAGGATGAAACATGGATATATTCTTGTACATGAAAATATATTTGGGAATAATTTTTAGATTGTCTTCGTTTAATGTTAGATGCAGACTCCTCAAATTGGAAAAAAAAATTCTGATAAAAAAAATGCTCTAATAATATAAGTACGCATATATTTGTAACGCATATGCCCGTTTATTATATTGCGTATTTAAAATTTAAAACTATTAGATGAATACAGAATTTTCATTTAAATATAATATATAAGTAATATAAAATTAACAATCTATTCTTGGCATTCAAGGTGAAAAAAAAGATGAAATATGGAACTGGGTTAATTATGGTTGTATGGTGTTTGAACAAAAATTTGCCCAGAATGAAAATTAATATAAAATCTGATATAAATGTTGAACCAATTTGCTATTTGAAACGTTCAAACTCGTTTTCTCTGATAAGTGAAGACAACCGCAACAAAATGGTTAAGTTTATTTTATGGTTAAATTATCGTATTTTTTAAAATCATTTCATACATGACATGTATAATTCCAATCAACAAAAGAGGTCAGTCACGTGTACTTTTTAGAATTCGTGTTCAGAAAATATAAGTAATTATGTTTTTAACTATTCCCCATTTCTCTAATAAATTCACAAGAATGAATTACTTGTTTTAATTTGAGTGAATCTTGTAGGTACTGTCTATTGTAATTAAACATTTTTCATTTTAAGAAGGTGAACGCTTACTTATTATCAGGCAACGTCACAAAAATTATTGATCTGGGCAAACACTGACTCTCTTTTTTTGGAGTTCCAGAAAAATTATTTAATTTTATGAATTTTGCAAAGAATATTTTGTATACAAATAATTTGAAAATATTCTATTGGAATGTTGTTACTCAAGTAGCACCTATTATATATCACAGAATCGGATTTGACAGTAATTCTTAAAACCTACAATTTTGACTGATTTTAGTGTTAGGAATTAATTGCACGTATATTTATTAAGAAATGAAATATGCGCATAAATTTCATTCGTCAATCACTTATACTATATCAAATTTTAACTATGAAACACACGAACTATTTCCGTGAAGCCTTAGTAAAGATTTTAATTTAAAGCTTTTTTTAAAAAGAGGAAAATATCTAAATGTATATATAAATTAGTTTTTTATTCCTAGCATTTAAATACATTTTTTTGAAGAATATTGGAAGTTCTGAAGAACCAAGTTTACTACTGTGCAAACTAATGAAAAGTCAGGCTATTTTGGACGTAATAGAAAGTTTTTGCTATAAAAATTTAAGCTAATACAGAGATAATGAAATATTGATGGGACTTAATCATTTTGTATTTCGTATTATATTCATTTACTCAGTTCTTTTATGATTATGGAATCATTTGTATTTATATCTATTTTGAAAAATATTATACATGTTTGCAGCAATTATGTTTAAAAATTACTGTTGTATTTAGTATTTATTTATTTAATGTGCTACATTTTAAATTATTAACGATACATAATTTATCTACGTCATTTTAAACAAATATGACCATTAATTTTGCAATCGTCAATCAAATTAAAATTTGCAGACGATTTATTTTTGATAAATAATAGTTGTTTGTGTTTTTTCATAAAGCGAATAGCAGTTGCTTATTCATTTCGTACAACTTTGCAGTGAGACAGACGAGTCGACCTGAAAAAAGTAAATACTAGAGTGAAATCTTATCCACTTCGTGACATCTGTATCTCTGATGTTGTACATATTTTTCCTAACAAGGTTGTTGTTTTGGTTTAATCTTATTTTCCTTTATTACAACACACTCTTTTCTAGAATACGATTTAGAAATCACGTAACATGAGCAATGTCGATAGGTTTTTGAAATTATTTTCATTGTTTTTGTGGAAGATTACTAAAACAGCATTGTGTTATTCTCGTGTTACGTGACACACTTACATTAAATGAGCATTCGATTAACTGTAAGAATGCTTACTGGTGTTGTTATTCTTGTTTTTTGATGCATCAAAATGAACAGGAAAATTTAATTAATGATTTAAATGTTTCTTATTTTTAGTTGCTTTGCAGGATTAATATCTTCTATCTCTTTGAATTTGGGCGTAACAAAAGTTGACGGATATAAATTATAATCTTGGTCTAAATTTGTGGCGAAAAAAAACTTTTTTTTAAAAAAAAACAAATTAATGAATAATACATCTTAACATAATTTTAAAGTATTGCATGCAATAAATTGTTGGGAACTGTTTGTATTTTTTTCTCTTTACTCTTGAGATGATACATAACATTATAAAAGACATTATACAGCGAGTATATTTCGATATTTAAATTCCTTTAAAAGAATTGGAACTTGATTCATTGCTGTTTTCTTTTCACCATTACTGGAATGCTTGTGGTAGTTCTCATAGTTCTCCTCCTTGATTGAAAATATGTTAAGTTATTTAGGGATCTGATCTCTTGAATAATCTGTTTTCTGTTCGAATAAAATCACCATTCCGTGACTCAAACAATGTGGATTGTTTATTCAAGGCTGCATGTTATCGAAGACAAACATAAAAACTAATGCACACTGCTTCTGCTTCCCCTTTTTTTGCTTAAAGACATCTGTTTTCGAAATTTAAATTTTAAGTTCGAAAATCACTGATGTAAATTGAATAACTTAAAGTGGAAAACTTTTTTGTATATATATAAATTTTGTTTATACTTACGTTGCCTAGTGGTCGCCAACTTCATGTCTGTTGACTTTTGAATCGAGGGCTTCATTCTTCGAAGAAGTCCTCATTGTTCTCTAAGAGCCACTCAAAGTCCACCGAAGAACCTCCCGTTAGGTGCTTAACTTAAGGTAAGTACGGAATTTATGACCGCGAATGATCTTTCCTTTATGGCATTGGGTTTGCAATGTTTTTTAAACATGGGCGAGGAGTCCCGGAATACCATAGCGATCTTTTTTTCCGACCCTCCTTCCCGATTAATTCTTTCTTCCTTTTTCTTGTGACTAGATCACAGTTACACATGGTTTGGTGTAGCACAACCAGTTTTGCTTCATAAACCCCAATTTTCACTCACTCCATGCCCTTTATTTGTTGTATAAATATAGCATTTAGTATACGCTCAGATATGCGGTTTTTTTTTTTTTTTTTTGGTAAGTTTTCTAGTGTTTGACGCAACATAGCCTTATGTGACTTTTGCGCGAAAAAACCAAAAACAAAAGAACCATCATGTGAAATATAAGACTGCTTCACTGTCAAGTCACCTTGTGGTCTGTGGGTTCGAGTCCAGTTTACTCCTCCAAGACCTTGCCTTATAGGCAATAACTACGTGCATCACGACCACGAGATACCGTCGTGATCTTTTTCTTTTTCATGGGGTTTATAGTTTTTGGAAAACATGGGTGATGCGTCCCCTGCGACACTTCTCTATTTTCGACCTTCCTTGTGAATAAATTTGTTCTCCCCCATTTTTTCTTAATTTAATGCAGTTACACCTTGTTTCACGCAACATATTTAACTCTTGCGCCATTGCCATTGTTTCATAAAGTTTGCGTTCAATTTATTGAAAACATTAGTTTTTGTAAATTAGCTCAATTTTCAGCATAATATAATAATCAATTTCTAAAAGTAAATTTTCATTGTAAGAAAAAGGCTGAAACTTATGATGGTTCGCCAAGAAATATTTGAAAATTTTTATTGATTTTGTTTTAAATGCGTTAAAATTAAGATATTAAAGTTGAGCTTCCGAAATATATTTTCCATATTGATAAAAATGAATAAAAAGATTTTATTTAACTTATTAATATTATAGAATACTTTTTTTTTTTTTTTTTTGTTAATTTTAACAAGTCTTTTTGTCTGATAGCCGGATGTTCATGCTTACGAGTCCTTATGATACTAAAGATCCGCCGAAATACAGAGCTGATGCACTATAATCTGTGTTGGCTCCATGTCCTCCCAATAACGTGGTGTGGTTATTTGGAGAGAGTTGCTTTTCATATGTCGTTTTCGTCACTTGCCCATGGCTCAAAATTACGTAATCCGTTGCCAACAGCCATTGTATTCCTTCTAAATGCGACGTTCATAATCCATCAGTCAATTTCGTATTTATTTCTTGAGGTATTCTAGTGATATTTTCTTGCCTATGGGGTTACAGTCTTTGGTAAAACACGAGTGATGCGGCTCCAGAATACCTTTGTGATTTTTTTTTTTTTTTTTTTTTCTATTTTCAACTCCCTGGTTACCCTAGCGATCATTCTCTATTTTCGACCCTCCTTGTTAACCAATTTGTCTTTTTTCCCCCAATTTTTTCACGTCAAGACCACAGTTAAATCTTGTTTGGCGCAGCATAGCCACACCTTATTATATCAATAACTTTCACATTCACTCACTCTATTTTCGACTCTCCTCTATAACCATTTCCCATCCCCTTTCTTCCATTCGTTCAGATCAGTTCCACATGTTTTAGCGCAGACTTGTGTTCATTTCTTTACATGAGTGATTTTTAAGTCAAGAGGTGTTTAAAATTAAAACAATTTGATTACATAACTGAAAATTAAGTAATTTTATGACCCATTTCAAATTAAAAAATGTTATCGGTCCGTTTCAAAAGTGAAGTTTAATTTCAAAGAAACCTCTTAATTGATTGCCTTCTGTAAGTCATATTATTAATAGACAATTATATGAAGCATGATTCGCTATTTGAACAATTTTGCAGACATTTTTTTGCTCCTTGTACTCCCAAGCTGTCTATTACAGACCAGACGATATTACTTTTCTCCCTCTGCTGGCGCCTCATGTCTGCGATAGAGAGTCCTTTTAAATCAGAAGGATTGTATTAAGTTATGTGATAAAAACGCGCCAATGTCTTTTCGTCGTGAAATATTTTTTAGTCGCGCCGCCTTTTATCGTTCGATCTATCACCAGGAGAAGATCCATAAATTTTTACTGAGAATGGAGGAATGTTTATATACCGACATAAAAAAAAATGTTTCGCGATTTTTTTAAAATTCTTTAAAAATGTTTCTGCTCACATTAGTGGGGAGAAATAATCGCACTAAGTTCTTGATGTAATAAAAACCGCTGCTTAATTAGGAAGCAAATGTGAAATAAACAGTACTTAATGTGTAGAACTGTCTGTTTTTGACGAATAAACTGAAATAGTTATCTTTAAGTTCTGCAATATTTTCCATCATTGTAACAATTTTACTAACATTTCGTTTCGAAGGGAGGGAAACATTACGTTCTAATCACTTTTCGAGAATAATCGGAATCTTCTGAAGCCTTGTTACAGGATCTAACGTATTTTTGAGAACTGACTCTGCCGGATGTCTATTTATAAATTATTCTTTAGACTTTTTAATATATGTAACTTTAAAACTGTATTAGATAAGAAACTTTTTTCTACGTGCGACAAGATAACTCTGAAAGTGTTCTCTCATACATGTCAATATGTTGCACCACTAATGGCACGAACAACATCCAGTCGGTTGTCTTTCTAAAATATAACTTATGGACACCCGTTACTCTCCCGTATATACGTCTTCTAGTTATCTGGCCACGGTAGCCTAGAGGTCAGGATCGCGGACTCGCGGCCGGTTGTGTCCATGTTGAGCCGTGGTTCGAGCCTTGATGCCACGAAAGACCCGCCGTTTAGCCGAGGCTGATGCACGTTAAATCTGTCGGGGCTCAAAGTCCTCCTGTTGGTGTGGAAGTTATAAGAGGGAGTGCTAGTTCAGATGTCGTCCTCGTCACTTGACCGAGACTCAAAATTACGAGATCCGTCGCGAATAGCTCTCGTGTTGCTTCTAGTGCGAGGTTAATAAAACCAAACCAAACCAAATCTCCTACATTCTACTTTTTGAAGGTTTAGAAACTATTTGAAAAGGAATTTTCTCTGATGTAATGGAGATCTATAACAAAAATATCGTGTTTATTGAAAGTTGATACAATTTAAGCTTGTGTGCATGAGTTGAGAGAAGGAATTGAAGACAAAAATATTTTATATTTCTTTTCTTAACTTTATTAAAAGAGTAAGAGAAATTGTCTATTTGAAGAATTATACCAAAAAAGCAAGTTTTTTACTACTGAAATGTCCTTATCAGGTCGAGAGCTAAAAGAAACATCTGTTTATAATCGCTTTAAAAGGATTTGAAAGAAATCGTGTCAAAAGGTAAACTTGTCTTAGATTAGATCAACACGTATTGTAGTAGAATTAAGAATACGTATTGTGTCGACTTAAGAACATCATAACCAGTTACTGATATATATGTATGTATTTATATAGAGAGATCTGAACTTTGCATGTGAGCTAAGATCCATGTGGATTTAAAATAAATATAAATAATTGAAGATTAAGTTAAATAAAAAAAAAATCTTATCTTGACATTACCGTTAACATAATTTTGAGTAAGTAAGTACATAGTGAATTGAGGCTCTTTAAGAGTTTAATATGCAGTTGATGTACGAATAAAGGAGTGTCGTCTTTTCGAATTAAGATGAAACTGTTATCTTTTTTGAAGTATGTAGTTGACTGGCTTTAAATCTTTTAAGTAAAGGACATCTCTTTCAATTTACTTCCGGGTCTGTTAATCATAATTTTTTCTGAACAGATGCCAACTCAAGGTATAACTCTACTTTTATGAAAAAAACCAGTTGTCTGAATCAAACATTCACTAGTTATGGAATGCTATTACGTTAATATTTCCTGTATAGAAAAGTGTAGTATTTTCCGAATTGAGATTCTTTTATATAAGATATTCTAAACCAGAGTGTCTTCTAATTGGAGCTGCAGCCCACAGAGGGGGGGGGATATATCTAAATGATCGCAGTTTTTCAGTCGACATTGGATTTTAAATGGTCGTCTGCGTAATCTCTATTTTTACTGCAAAATCGCATGAAAAAATACCCAACTGGGCTTTATTAGTACATATAACAGTTTGATGTGGATTCTATCGTACATGTAAAAGAATTGTGTTAATAAGTTGAAATTATTAAAATAACACAACCGATATATTACGAAGACAAATGGTGTATAAAAATACTAATTTCAGCAGTATTTATTTATGAAATTCTTTTTTGGTATACACTGTTTTGGCACCGAACTGGAAAAGCATTTTTAACCGAAGCTATTAAACAACAGTAAAAATAATGAAGTGAGTTTTGTAAAGATGGGGGGAACGTACATACCTTCTGAACCTTTAAAAATAATTGAAAATTCTGGCAATAAGCCACATGTTTAATGAACCTAAATATTTGTGTTTTAATTAAATAATTTTCTCTAGAAACTTCGTTCTCAAATGTACGCCTTTTTGTACGTTTTATAACCTCAGGAAATGAACTGCATCGATTTTGCAGAATTTATTATTCGAATGTATTTACTTACCAGATAATTTTCAGATTATAATTTAGGTCCCAATTTCATTCTGTATATATATAAAAAATTAAATAATGGACGCAATAGTCAAAACAGTAACTTGGTGTGAAGCTACCAGAATGTCAGTTTTTTTTTTTTTAATTTTAGAATTATATAAATTATTAGGATACGAACAAAAACTGTATGAAAATTATTTGCGAGAGAATCACCAAATCTTAAAATTTTTTTTAAACACAAATTGAAATTCTGAAAGCGCTGAATGTAGTTGAAATGCCATTAAATCCTATTCTTCATGCGTGCTAATTTAACTGATAATTTTTTTTTATTAAAAGAAATATATCGTACAATATATTAAATTGAATTACGCAGAAGTATCAAACTCAACGAGACACGTCACAAAATAAATCGAAAAAAAAATTTAAATTGTTCTGTGCAAAGTTTTATAAAGATTAGATTTAACCATCAAAGGAGTTAAATTTTTTTTTAATAATTATTATTCAAATCTCTCTCTCGCTTCCACATAAAGATTTGTGAAAACTTAATATTCTATGATATACCTCACAATTTAAATGCTGTTGTAAGTTTTTTTTTTTTTTTTTTTTTGTGTGTAGAAAATACAGCGTCGATATTTAGCGCTTTAAAAATATAGCAAGGCATATGTTTATGTCGTAGGCAGCTGGAAGTTAAATTATGGAAACAACTCCTCACAATGTCACAACATTACTAATTGTTAGATTTAAAAAAAAAGTTTTATATAATCTCTTAATACCATTACCCGTAAAATAACTCTGTCTTGAATGATTATATAATTTTTTTTAAAAATGAAATGACTATTTTTCCGCGTATATTACTGTATTATTTATTTCATTGCCATTTTCTCGTTACATTTCGAACATAAAACCATCTACCAAAAAAGAACAATGTCAACTTTAGGCACACGCCCCCCCCCCCCCAAAAAAAAACTTAATTATGCTATAAAAACTAATTAATCAATTAAATCTTAGAATTAAAACAAACTATACAATATTGAAGTGGACAATTAATATGCTTCTTAGGTATGAAAATTAAAGAAAACTTTTAAGTTATTAAATTGAATATACTTTGAACCAAATATAGTTATTGTTCCTGTAAAATGAATTTTTATTACGTTATTTCATTCTATAATATAAATAAAATTTAGGAAAAAAATTATTCTGACATATTTTTGAAAATGTAAGTTAATTACAGATGAAAACAGGCATCAAACCTATACTTAAAAACTTTTACGATAACATTATGAAAAATTCGAAATAAAAACCAACGTTTTTAAAAACAACGTTTTTATATGGTGGCAAAGTTTATTAGAGAAAATTATTGAAATATTAGTTAAAACTGTTAGTTATTTTTAATTTTAAAATTCACTTAAAAAGAGACATTTGTGAGAGTATTAAAAAATTCATAATACTCATAAAATCAAAACATGTATTTGAAAGTTTGTAAGTCATTCTATTAAAAAAGAATGGGAACCAGAATTCAGAAAAAATTATTGTGATAAGACATGGCGCCAAATATTGGAAACTTTCTTTCTTGTGAATGATTACTGACTAAAAGTCAGCAACCCTTACTATCTCGGAGATAGTAAAGGGGAGATAGTATCTCCCCTTTTTGAGTACAAAAGGTTTACGATACCGCATGCGGTGTGGGGAGTGCCCGGTGCTCCCAGAGGGGGAAAGAAATTTTTTCCTCAATCCTAAAAGCGCCGAGAGGAAAGAATATTTTGACTTGTTAAATTATTGAAATATTAGTTAAAACATGTCCCAAACGTCTAAATATTACATTGTTAGGCGAGTACGAACGATTTCCAAAATTTCAAAGCTCTAGCTTGATGGGAAGTTGGTTAAATTAACGATCGAAAATTTGATGACACACACACACGCACTCACACACACACACACACCAAGTGAAATTCAGAAAAACGTTGTAAAAAAGATCAAGTGATTTTTTTTATTACTTACCGTAACAATAGCCCCTTTTTGGTGGCTAAATAAATCTCAACTTATTAATCCATTCTTATTACTAATACTTGAATGAGATGACTATAATTTAAAATCAGTCGGCAGAAAAATCAAATTAGATCAAACAAATCGCGTGCTTTTTACAACGTTTTTCTGAATTTCACTTGGTGTGTGAGTGTGTGTGTGTGTCATCAAATTTTCGATCGTTAATTTAACCAACTTCCCATCAAGCTAGAATTTTGAAATTTTGGGAATCGTTCGTACTGGCCTAACAATGCAATATTTAGACGTTTGCGACAAGTTTTAACTAATATTTCAATAGTTTTAATAAGTCAAAATATTCTTTCCTCTCGGCGCTTTTAGGATTGAGGAAAATTTTTTCCCCCTCTGGGAACACCGGGCACTCCCCACACCACATGAGGCCTCGTAAAACTATTGTACTCACAAAGGGGAGATACTATCTCCAAGATAGTAAGGGTTGCTGACTTTTAGACAGTAATCATTCGCAAGAAAGAAAGTTTCCAATATTTGGCACCATGTCTTATCACAATAATTTTTTCTGAATTCTGGTTCCCATTTTTTTTTAATAGAATGACTTACAAATTTCCAAATGCATGTTTTGATTTTATGAGTATTATGAATTTTTTAATACGCTCACAAATATCTATTTTTTAGTAAATTTTAAAGTTAAAAATAACCAACAGTTTTAACTAATATTTCAATAATTTTCTTTAATAAACTTTGCCATCATATAAAAACGTTGTTTTTAAAAACGTTGGTTTTTATATCGAATTATTATTTATTTTGAAAAGTGGTCTGGGATGATATTTTGTGATTCTGCTAAAATAAAAGTCCCTTTTGTGCCTGAGGCACAGAATGGTAACTTTGCAAATTTTGTGACAATTCTGTACTTTCGTTTTGAATATTTTCTTTTCTAAGGAAAAAAAAAATTGCTGAATACTGACATATTTTATCTACCTGACAGTTGATAATGATGAAAGGAAATGCGCTGACTACACGTCCTTGAAACATATGATGGTCTTTCTTCAGTTTATGGTCACGTTCAACAATTCGTATCTCAAGCGAATCTCCTTGACGGTCATTAATTCCTTAGCATAGGGTAGGAAAACGATTCGTTTGGATTACCATCCTGGATACAAATTATATACTTACTATAAGTCTTTGTATACACCAATATGCCTTACGTAGGTTCCGTTTTGGAATTTCGAATTATCTCTAGGATAATGAGTAATTAAATCAAATGTATTCAATCAGGAGCCCACTTGTTTTTTACAACGTTTTTCTGAATTTCACTTGGTGTGCGAGTGTGTGTGTGTGTCATCAAATTTTCGATCGTTAATTTAACCAACTTCCCATCAAGCTAGAGCTTTGAAATTTTGGGAATCGTTCGTACTCGCCTAACAATGCAATATTTAGACATTTGTGACAAGTTATAACTAATATTTCAATAATTTTAATAAATCAAAATATTCTTTCCTCTCGGCGCTTTTAGGATTGAGGAAAAAATTTCTTTCCCCCTCTGGGAACACCGGGCACTCCCCACACCGCATGAGGTATCGTAAACCTTTTGTACTCACAAAGAGGAGATACTATCTCCCCTTTACTATCTCCGAGATAGTAAGGGTTGCTGACTTTTAGTCAGTAATCATTCGCAAGAAAGAAAGTTTCCAATATTTGGCGCCGTGTCTTATCACAATAATTTTTTTCTGAATTCTGGTTCCCATTATTTTTTTAATAGAATGACTTAGAAACTTTTAAATGCATATTTTGATTTTATGAGTATTATAAATTTTTTAATACTCTCACAAATGTCTCTTTTTAAGTAAATTTTAAAGTTAAAAATAACTAACAATTTTAACTAATATTTCAATAATTTTCTCTAATAAACTTTGCTACCATATAAAAACGTTGTTTTTAAAAACGTTGGTTTTTATATCGAATTATTTTAAAAATTGGGTGCACCTGTAAGTGAAAGCTCCTGGTCAATATCCATGCAGAATACGTCTCGATGATTCTACTACAAATGTAATTGTAATTTTAAATAAATAAATAAATTGTGTTTTAAAATCATTTATCTTCATTTTAAGATAAAAACTGTGCGAGTTTTCATTATTTTTACTGTGAATTGATTTGTTTATTAATTGTTCTGTTAATATTTGTAATAATAATGTGATATTTAACATGATTTTAATATGCGAATTGCAATTCATGTTGTTACAGATTCTTCTCTATTTTCAACTTTTCTTTTCGTCTGCCAGTTTATTTTTCTTTTTTCTTCATTTATTCGAACGTCTGGTTCACAGTTACACCTTATTAGTCGCAGCAGTCTCATCTGGATCTTGCACCATTTAATTCCGCTATCACACATGCTATTCCTTTTGTAGTAACTAAGACATCTGTTGTATTTTTCGAATGAATAAATATTTTGTCTAGTTTTAAGCTTCGTGTATTTAAAGAAAAAAAAAAAAAATTATGGAATTATACCAAATATGTTCTTTTTTTTAAATTAAAACTTCATTATTTCCAATACCTGATTCTTCTCTAGGTTAGACAGCCTGCTGCCTAGGACCCCGAGGTTTGCAGTAGGCCCTAAAAATTTCAAACTGGGGAAATTTTTTTTTGAAGATATTCCTCGAAGATCAAATTGTAATACTTTGAAATAGGAAGTTTTTAGAATTTTGTTACCTCACATAAAACAAATATTCTGTTACTTTACTTTTTACCCCTTGCTTATAAGTACGCACGTTTGCTACCGCTGGAAAAGGATATCCATCGAGCCTCTTTACCTTCAATACCCCTTAGGGGCTTTCTTTCTTTTAATAGGTACGGCTATCGAGGTACGCTAGAGATTTTTCTTTGATAAATGCGGATGACGCGTCCCTGGCATATCTTTGCGATTTTTCTCTATTTTCGACCCTTCGTAACTAAATTTTAACTTTTATCCATCTTCCCCCCCCCCAAACGTGCAGATCACTTATACACAGATTTGGCTCTTGTACCATAAACCTCCTTTCACACTCTCACTTTACATTCAATAGCGTAGGGTCTCACGAAACTTAAATTCGTCCCTGATTATATTAATGTTGTGGTGAAAATTACATTGTTTGCTTTATGACTGAGTGAGACGGATTCCCTTCCCCCTTGAAAATAGTATTAACTTCATGAAATGTAAATAAACGAATAAATGTTTCTAAAAAAAATTGCGAACATTCTTTCAATATACACTCTACGTAATTTCATTCCTTGCATTAGTCTAGACTGACTATTGCTTAATTAAATTTGAAGTTTACGCAACTGTTGAATAGTTTTAAAATGTGTAAATTTCACAGCCTAACAGAAAAACAAATAAAGTGATAATTTTACTTCAAACGTCAGATATCTCGTGAACTGGGAGGAAATTTACGAGTAAAAATGTCATATTGAAATGAAGTTACGGTCACGATTTATAGCTGATCCATTGGCATGCCGGCTTTTTGTTGTGTCTTTTGAAACATGGGATTCAATTATCGCTGCAGACCGTCTTCCAGACATCACGTCTGCAATTGTCAAAGGCAGGAAATGCTTGCACACATGATGAGCAAATTCAAACGTGGGCGGTATATTTTCATGTACCTGACAAAAATAATGTACTTTGATTTTATTTCTAGTTGCGGTAAAATAAACTTTAAATAGAAAAGGAAATAATAAGGGAAAGAAATAATTAGCTACTTCAATGAACATAAATTTAAGCCAAATAAACCGGAAATTTTACTAAGCTTGCAGAAACAATTTTATAACAAGGTTGTGAAAACTTCTAATGTACAAAATTCATCAACATATTTCTTCGTATGTTTTCCGATATAGTATATTTGGAAACATGTGTTGTGTTTTATATCTGTAAAACATGATATAATCGTTTAAAACTGACCAAATAAGAAGGGAATAAGTAAGCAAACTATATTAAAAGTAAAATGCAGCTGCGGTAATGTATTTGTCACGAGCTCATACTGGCATTTTTACTGTCGAGTTGCGAGTTCCGAATCCGAAACCCACTGAGGCACCTTAGTGATCTTTTTCTTTCCCATGGGGTTTACTGTCTTTGGTAAACACGGGTGACGCAATCCCGGGATACCCTAGCGATCCTTTTCTATTTTCGACCCTCCTTCTTGTCAACCATTTTTTATCTTTTTTTTCAACTTCACGTCTAGACCACAGTTTAATCTTGTTTGGCGCAGCATAGCCATATCTGGCTCTTGCGCCAATAAATTTTACATTCACTCACTCACTCACTCACTCACCGAAACCCACTGAAGATGTCACCAGGGATTTGCTATCTTCCGGTAATGACACGGCATCGCTAAGCACGGATGACGCAGCCCCGTGATACCCTAACGACCCTTCTCTATTTTCGACCTTTCTTAAGGGCCGCGGTAGCCTAGTGGTCAAGGTCGTGGACAAGCGGCCGGCGGTTATCGTTCAGTCGCGGGTTCGATCCTTGGCCGCTAAAGACCCGCCGTGTAGCCGGGGCTGATGCACGTTAAATCTGTTCGGGGCCCAAAGTCCTCCTGTTGGCGTGGTGTGGATGTTAGGAGAAGGGGGCAGCTCAGGTGTCGTCCTCGTCACTTGACCGTGGTTCAAAATTACGAGGTCCGTCGCCAATAGCCCTCGTGTTGCTTCTAGTGCGACGTTAATAAAAACTAAACTAAACTAATTTCGACCTTTCTTGTCTGCCAGTCCTTTTTTTTTTTTTTTTTTTTTTTTTTAATAAACGTCTAGATAATTGTTTTACCTTGTTTTGGCGCAGCATAGCTAGATCTGGCTCTTGCGCCATTAAGCTCTACCATCACTCCCACTAAAGTCTCGTGTCTTGTGGGAAAATACTCGTTAAATCGGTGAAGGTGTAGAGACCTGATACTGGTATCGGATGGAAATTCAGAGAGTGGGGTGCCAACTCGAGTATTTTCCTTGTCACTTGACCCAGGCTTAAAATTGTGATTACCATCGACATAAGTACTCGTGTTACTTCTTAGTTACACCCGTGTGAATAGTTTCACCGTAGCTCATGCGTGTCGTTAGAGGCGACTAAAATGGGTACCCAGTGTCTGGGGGATTGGGGTATAGTCAGGCACAGTGTTCGGGGGGATTATATCAGAGGACCTTAGGGGTTTGCCTGCTTTAGGTAGGTACGGGCATCATGACCACGAGGGGCCCTAGTGGTCATTTTCTTTCCCGTGGCATTTACTATCTTTGGTAAACACGGGGGACGCGCCTCCGTTGTACTCTCGCGAACTTTTTGTATTTTCCACCCTCGTTCTTATCTACCAATTTTCATCTTTTTCAAGCGCTCTAGATCACAGCTTTTCCTTGCTTGGTGCAGCGTAGCCACATCTGGCTCTTGTGGCATTGTTTATTACTATCACATCACATTGTTTATTAACATCGCAACTAAGAAGTAATCAAGCGATTTTTTTTTATGAAGAGTGTTTCTTTGGCTTTAAAAATGCGAGTCGCAAAGCATTGCTCAATCGTGCGTGTTAATCATTGCATTATGTACTTCATTGTGTTAAAATATGTTTTTTTTTTAATTCTCTGAATACTTGTCACGTGTTCTATATTAGAAACTTTTTTTATTTCGTTTTACAGATCCAGTCTAAGTACGATCCTGCCTTGGCCAGTCAAGTTCTCGTGTGGATGAAAGATGTCATGGGTGACAATGTAGAAGAGATTGACACATCAGGCGATAGGGAACCTTTCTACCAACTCTTGAAGGATGGACAAGTGTTGTGCAGGTAAATAAAAGGATTCTTTCTCTTGCAAAGATGCTATACGTTTACCATACGATAAATTGCCTCTGAAGACCAGCCGTGTAGCACGGCTGATGCTCATTAAAATTGTCGAGACTCTCGGTTTTCATCGAGTCGCGGGTTCGGGCCTTGATGCCATTGAAGACCCGCCGCTTAGCTGGGTCTGATGCACGTTAAATCTGTCGGGGCCCAAAGTCCTCCCGTGAGCGTGGTGTGGAAGTTAGAAGAACGAGTGCCAGCTCAAGTGTCGTCCTTGTCACTTGACCGAGGTCCGTCGCTAATAGCCCTCGTGTTGCTTCTATTGCGGCGTTAATGAAATCAAACCTGTCGAGGCTCCAAGTCCTCCCGTGGTGGCGTCACCCGTGTTGTAACCGGGTGTGAAAGAATAGTCCCACTTTTATATAGTTAATGAATGTCGTAAGAAGCGACTAAAACGGGTACTCTGTGCTTGGGGGGGGGATAGCCGGGCACCCTGCCCCTGTGTATTATATCAGGGGACCTCAAAGACTTGAGTTCTTTAGGTAGATATGGACATCATGACTCTGAGAAACTGTAGTGATTTTTTTTTCCTTTCCCATGGGGTTTACTGTCTTTGGTAAACACAGGTGACGCACCCCAGGGATACCCAAGCAATCCTTCTCTATTTTCGACCCTCTCTTGTCAAACATTTTTTTCAAACGTCTCGTCCACAGTTGCATTTTTGTTGGGCGCAGCATAGACAAATACGACTCTTGCGCCAATAAACTTCACTCACTGCCTTGGTGTGGAAATTTAAAGGTGCAAGCTCAGATGTTGTCTTCGTCATTTGATTGAGATTCAGAATTAACGAGACTCGTCGCCAATAACCCTGACTAAAAAAATTTTTTATTTGAATATCTCGGAAATAAAGAAGACGGTGTGTCGCGTCTTAAGCACGAGAGCGCTTGGAATATATTCAGATTATATTTTAGTTCTTGACTGCGAAAGGACTATTTTTCTTGTCTCTGATGCAACTTGTTCTTCTGATCGTTAAAAAACGGTATAATAATTGTATGGAGACCCAATGTAGTTGTAAATAGTAATTCATGTACATAATTGGCGCGTAGAAATTACAATAAATATTATAGAAAGACACCCCTCTCCCTTTTTTGAACCTTCGGATTAATATTCACTACACTGATATAGCTTCGAGAGCGACTCCATTTGAAATGACCAACCCTGTGTGATTCGATATAGAAATTTTTTAACTCTCTGATCAAAATTACGAGGTCATATTTTCTGTTGTGTTTTCGTAATGGAAAAATAACATAATTAAACTAAATCAAATTTGCTCCTTTTTGTGAAGTATAAGCACAAGTATTGCTTATTTAATCCCAAAACTCCACATCATATCCCATTTGGATGAAAAATTTTTGATGAGATATTCTCTGAAAAAACATACGGGTGATCCCCTCTCCCCCCACGTGATAACTTTGCGATCCTTCTCTATTTTCGATCTTCAACCAGTTTTTACGCCAAAAGAAATTCAAATTTTATTAATCTTCAACAAAGTGAAAATTTTATGTTTTGTTATTTATCACAATATATTTATGGAAATAATCACCCGTATGTGTGCTCAGTTTCCCAAGGCAACCATCGCAAAATTCGGTACTTCTCTGTTTTAGCGGCGCCCGTCAAATTACGATTACTCCAAGTCGTCGCCAAACTCGTGAATCCTATCCTTTGATACAACCTACTTGGCGATTCATCGTCGGATGCCGCTATAACAGAGAAGTACCCAAAATTCTCTAGTTTTAACGTCTTTCCGATTCCGAAGATGAAGTTGCATCGACAAACGGTTTCAGTTTATAAAAAAGCAAAACACTCAAGTAAAACAAGCATGTCGCTCTAGTAGTTTAAAATGACAGTATTTTAAATTCGTATTATCGGCGACAACGGAGTGAAAGGAGTTGAATAATTGGTTTTCAGATTATAAAATTGATACCTGAACTGACATCTTACCAAAAATTCTTCCAGTTGTTAGATTTTAAGTTCCCTTTTTGTTGCAGAAATTTTTATTTAATCTGCTTAAATGATTTTTAGATTTGGTTTAAATCATAATTAATATTGAGAACAATTTTTGCTAAGCCACACACTTATCTAAAATTCTTTCTTTAACTATTATAATATTGAAGATATTTAATTTCCATTTTTTAATTTTTAAACACTCAAGTCTTAAAACGGCAAAAGATAATTCGCCGATTTTCATTTTCTAGATTGATAAATATACTTCAACCAGGCTCTATTCCGGAAAAGAAAATTAACAATTCTAAGATGGCTTTCAAATGCATGGAAAATATCAATCTGTTTTTGGATCAGGTATTATAATTTCTTTCGCTTTAAGCAAAATTTATTAATCCTTCTCATTTGCGTGATGGAAAAAAAATTGTTTTATAAATGAGATCATAAAAATGTGATTTTAATAAATGAAAATTTCTCAACATTTTTTCAGTTGATCATATTAAACTAAATATTCATTAGAAAAAAAAACCAAATATTCTTTTTAAAAGTAGGTCTTATAGATTATAAAAATTTTTACTTATTAACAACTAATATAATTTGAAAAAAGTGTTCTGTTAGTTTAACCAATAGTTATGTAAAATTTGAATTAATTTACAATTTTTATTTCACTTTATTATTTAAAAAAGTTAAAGTATTAGAAAAGAAATATGACATTTTTTTTAGTTAGCAGAACTGGTCATAAAATTAGCTTCTAATAAAAAGGAATACTTTATTAAATAAAATGCCTTACTAAATAAAGTTTTATAAATCTTGTTTGAAATTATGAAATGTATATTGTAGTTTTTATGTGTAAATTTTGGTTGTCCTTATTTTATATACAATAGCTTTTACTTGAGTTAAGAGACTTGCGATTCCTATAATTAGTCAGCTATCCTGCCTTGAGCCATTTAACTGAAAAATGGGAAGAAATGTTCATGATTTGTGAATTGCTCAACCAACTGGAAATTCTTGTTTTTTAAATTCAAATAATTATTTATGTTAAGCAATATCTAAAATTAACTAATCATTATTTTCATTTTTTTTCTATTTAAGAAGTCAATGGTAATTTTTTATTCACTTAAGGAACAAAATTAGATATTTATAAAAAAGAGAAGTTATAAAGAAATCCGTATTGAAGTATAATTAATTGAAAGTTATATTTTAAAATATATCCTAAGTAATGTAACAATTTTCATTGTGTATTGACATGTGTGGAAGTTATAGTATTTACTTCTATTTTAAATATAATAATTAACTATCATCTGTTGAATATTCGTTTTATTTACTACCAAGTTAAGGTCATGTCAAATAATTTCTTTAAATTAGGTGAAAAAATTGGGTGTTCCAGCTGAAGAAACATTCCAAACTGTTGATCTATGGGAGCAACAAAATCTCACATCTGTCCTCATCTGCTTACAATCCCTAGCCAGAAAAGTAAGGAAAAAAGAAAAAAAAAAAAAAAAAAAATGATTATTAAATAAAAAAAAATTAAAATTATTAATGGATGCTTTCACAAGTTTTTTTTAATGAGCTTTGTTATTGATATTTTTATTTCTGTAGATTTTTAAGAATGAAAAGAATGCATTTAATAGAACTAATTTTAAAATTTAAATGTAGTTCACCTACACATAAATGCAAGGAGAAATGTTAATTTTAAACAAAGCTTAAAAATTTAATAAGACTAAGGATTTGATCTTCATAATATCTACTATATACAAGTAGTTACCAAGTTCAATACATGTTATAATGTCTTCAATTTGAAGAAAAATTCATTACATTAACAGCTTTTTATAACTGTTCATTCTAATAGTGGTTGTGAGTAAATTATGTGAAGTAATTTTTGAACATTATTCAAAAAAATATTTTTCCTTTCTTAAAATTTTGTGAACTTTTATTCGTTCTTTTAGTAAACCTTTAAAAGGTAAATTATATGAAGAATACAGAATTTATAGAAAATTTTTTTGCAAATAAGCTTTCCAATACAATTTAATTCTTTGAAGCAAAATTAAATTTGTACGATATTTGTATAAATGTTTTATAAATTACATTAATTTAAAAGTAAATTTAGGAATTAAAAATAATTAATCTTAACTCAATGTCTCATTTTCTTATTGTATTAAAATGTGTATTACATGTCTTATTAAATATGTTCTCATCAGAAAATAATCAATATATATCAGCATAATTTAATTTGGATACAAATGGAAGAAATGAAAAATTCAGCCTTGTGTATTTTTATATTAAAATTGTTCATACATGAGTGATAATATAGTGGTCTGAATTTAAAAATTTTAATTAAATGATTCTGATTTTTTTTTTTATTAATGTTGTCATTTAACTAATTTGAAGTACAAACAGTCTTTTAAAAGTTAAATGCATATTAATTTCTACAAAAATAACATCCAAAACGAACTTGTTTTTGATAATTAACAATCAAAATACTTTTAATTGTATAATAAAAGTTAGTAACATTATACTTTCCCTTACAGGCATCTAAATTCGGATTTAAAAGTATTGGTCCAAAAGAAGCTGAAGCTAATGTCCGTCAATTCACTGATGAGCAGTTGAAGGCAGGCCAAGGTGTTATCAGCCTCCAGTATGGCTCAAATAAGGGTGCCAACCAAAGTGGTATCAATTTTGGAAACACACGCCACATGTGAATCAAATCCATTGGGAGGGGGGAAAAAAAGACTGCCAACTTTATGTTATTGTGCTATGTTTCTCAATGTCCAATTGGAAAAACAGTGAATTTCCTAAACCTTCCAAAGCTCTTGCATGTTCCTACAGATGAAATATAGCTTCTACAAAAAAAAAATCAATGGTTATTTTATTTTAGCTTGCTTTACCTCCAAAAAATTTCGATTTTTTTTTTTCGATCATTCAAGAGGAAAAGATGCTATTTCATTGTAGAATTTTATGAAACTTCAATAGTTTGGATGAATGTATCAAAATAGTTCTGCTTTAATTTTGATTTTAACCATTTTGGTTCTAGAATCAAATTACTTTTTGTAACATTCCTATATGTATCATTGCACATGAAGTAAAATTATAAGGAAAACAAATTTCTGATGTAAACTAAAACAATATCTATTTGTTTACGTAATATTTGTATAATGAGGTAATTTTAATAAAAATTATGAAAGTATTAATTTTTTTTTTTCTGTTTTAATTTACCACCAACACTTACTGGTTTTATGAACAAAATTACAAACAATTTTTGAAAAATATCTTCCCCACTAAAAGGCTTAAAATTAAAAATATACTAGCATCTTAGATACATTGATTGAAAATTGAAATGTGAATTAAATTTTTAACTTCATATCTAATGCAAGATAACAACAAAACAAGAATGCTCTCGAGTATGGGCAAAAAAATCTATTACTCACTTTTAGATAAGCTATCTTAAATTTTCCAACAGCAAATATTCAATTTAAAATTAGTGGTAGAATTCAAATACAATTATTTTTAGCATTAAAAGCTGATAAGTTTTTAAGAAATTTATATATACACAGAGAGAAAGATAGTCTATTTTATACACACTCATTACTTACATATCTTTTATTCTTAATTTTTTCCCTTACTGAAATAAGAAATGCATAAAGAATAAAAATATATTTAATTGAAAGTACAATGAGCTTTATTAATTTAGTTCCTGTTTTAATCTATATCAGAATGAAAATTACTATGAGTACTTGGAATATGTTGACACAAACTGGAGCTAAGAGTAAGAAATGCAAATTTGTTTCCACACATTAGGTGGTTGACAAGGAATTCGCCTTACAGAGAATCCTAATTACTAATGCTACTTCAACAGTTCATTAAACTCAAATAATTAGATACTATTTCTGCTGTACCATTCAAATCTATTTATGATATTTTACAAATTTTGAAAATTTTCATTATTAAAGGTTTATTCCCCCAAACACATCTTTTTAGTAAAACGAAATATACAATTGATGTAATTGTCACCAGTATGATAAAATTTAAAAAAATCTCATTAAAAATTGATCATGATGTTTGTAAGTGCATTAAGTCTTGGCGCAGTGTTTAACAATGGTGACTATAATCTTGAATTGCTCTTGCAAAAATTTATACTGATTTGGGGTATAAAGTACAATTTAAGAATGTTTTAAGTTATAGAGTGAATACATTACCCCTTAATCTTTTGGAATTTTCAAAAGCCTTTCCTTTGTAACAAAAGCAGATTCTATTTTAAAAAAGTATTTAGGGCAATTAACCCTTCTTTGCATGATGATGGAAATTTCCATCATAACATTTAGTGAACAAAAAATTGTATTCATAGCGGGTGTACTGTAGTTGTTGCTGGCAACTTTTTCATGACTATTGTGTTATAAGGAATGTAGCTGTAAAAAAAAAAAATTAAATGTCACAATCATTATAGCAGGTTTTAACATGTCATTTCGCTGTTTGTTGTGGTTGGTAGAAATGTGCGATTCCTTCAATATTTTTTGATAACTAATGTCGAGATTTTTTTTTGCTTATAAAAACGATAATGAGTGGATAATATTTTTCATTTATTTTGTACAGAGCTTAATATGGTGGATAGTTCCATCATACTGTTTAATTATTTTAAAATCATGGTGATATAATTCATATACATTTCACAAAAAGGAAAATCATACAAAGAAGAGTTAAATATCTGAACAAGCAGCTGTGCTAAATTTTAGAGAGTACAATAAAACCATACATCTGGCAAGTGGTGTTCATCGGTATCTACTAGGGCAAGCATTTTAAATAATCGTAACTTATTTCTGTAATATTTAACCAAAAGATATTCATCTTAGGTATTGATAATTATCTGGAGATAAATTGTTTACATTCCCCCTCTCATTTGTTTGATATGGCTTATTTAATGTTACACAACAGGCTACAAATAATGAATTTTCTGCTTCTGAGTAACACTGGCTATTGTATCATTTTCATAATATACCCAAGATTTTATGATATCCAACTGATTCCGATGAGTAGTTTTTCTCATTTGATAAAACAGCTATGAAAGGAGTTGAGTAATGAACTGCTAGACATTTCGTACCCTTCAGCCTTTCCAATCGGACCACCATGATCTCAAAAATTAAAATACTATTCAATTTTAACTCTTGAGAAACATTTCTCTAAAAATTTATATTGTGTTTTTTAAATGCTTGTTTATCATAAATGTTTAATTGTAAAATCACTTTATATTTAAAACTAACATTATTAGCATAAAATAAAAAGCAGAAACCAAGAACAAAATTTTTAATAAAATAAACTACAGGAAACATTCTCCTTTCAAAAAATAATTTAACACTGGTTTACATGTAAATATCGAAAAAGTTATATTCTTTCAGATGTTTGTAGTATGGTCTTGCTCTATCTTTTCGTTTCTTTCCATCCTCTATAAGATTTAGGACACTCTTTCTAAGAGCTGGAGGTTTAAATTCTTCTTCTAAAGTACAATCTGAAGGAAAATGTTGATTTAATAGAACAAAACCATAGTTAAGAATATCAGGATCGAGAATACATGCATCTTTTACATCAGCAAAAATCTTTGGTGATCCTGTGAATGTGTAAGCAAAATAGCTGAAAGAGAGAAATAGGCAATTTGCAAATATATTTTTAATATATAAAAATGTTTATTAGAACAATTTTTATTCTAAGAAATAGAGGTATAATTTAACAATAGCTATATGGAGAAATATGTAAAAAAGCTTATGCATTCAAGATTTACGTAATCATTCTCTGTTTCTAACATATTTAAGCATTTTTAAAATGTCAATATTTCAATGTGATTTTAATATTCAAAAATTGATCATCCTCAACCAAAGGGCTCTCCAGCATCAATTATTGGATGTCAGCTGTTTGCAAGTTGTTGAAACTTTCGCCAATTGCATTTGAGAGAATTATAATTTCAGAACACGCAGCTGATTTTTGTACAATGAAACTTCCACATTGTTAGTATAAGGAATTTTTAATAATGATTCATAAAGTAATTTGGAGATAAGCTTGGTAATGAATTGGATGAAGATATGTAAACATGATAGATATTTGTTTCATTAATGAATGTAAAAAAAAAAGAGCTAATAGAATTAAAGATATGTACTTGTAATGAAACAAATATTTCATGCACATTTTTTTTTTTCCCTTGCCAAATTTCATTGGTTATAGTCACCCCCTTTTCCCAATTTAACTTGATTTCTATGATTAACGGCAGAAGAGAGGAATGCTATTTTCAAGTTGACGTGCAACAAAATTAAGAAAAAGTTATAAAATTAGAGTATTCCTTGTAACTCAAAAATACAAAGTAAACAAGCCATGAAGCAGATCAAGCCACTCGCATGTTTAGTGGGCATAAAACGACCATCTTCTAATTACACTGTCAAAATTAGAATCAAAAAACTAATTTGGGGGATTTGTGCTAGAATAAAAAATGTGTATAAAAGTATGTTGATTAATTATGTTATTTCAAAATTGCATAAAAAAAAGAGTTGAGTGTATTTCCTTAGAAATTAGTTTCCATGCTTTAGCAAAAAAATAAGAAACTAATATCATAATTCCAAGATTGTTTACATTTAACACTCTGTAATTGGTAACATTTGAAAATAATTACAAAAATAAAATATTTATTTCCAAAAGTCACTAATAAATTTGTATTATATTTATTTCAAAAACCACTCCATTTTTGAAAATACAACAGTTTTAAGCATATTTTTTACTTGAATGGATTAGTTACAATTTTAATTTCTTTTTCAAACAATCAAAATATTTAATGGAGAAGTTATGCTTATTAGAGAGATCTATTTTTTTTTAGGCACAGTTAGCCAGTTGAAATTTTTAAATAAAAATTTGCTTTTAATTTAAGTTTTTAAAAATATCTGATATTTATGATTCATACAGTAATAAGAGCACTCTTAGAGATAAATACATTAATGGAGAAGAAAATAATGGAACTAAATTTAAGAATAATACAAATAGGAGAGAAATTGATCAGCTTCTGTAACTAAAGAAATGTTTTATAAAATATGTATTTGAAGAATTCAATTGCAAAACATCCCATTTTATAAAGAGCAATAGAGTTAGAAAATGATAAATTTGATGATAGGAAATGTTTACACATAATTACATATTTTTTGCTATATCAATTCTCAAAACAACATCTGTTGATTTTAAACAATAAAAATTCTGAAATAAAAATTCTGAGTTTTCAAAATGTCTTATTAGAAAGAACAAGCCACACAAAATAACAAAACTTTAGAAATAGGATATACATGATTATAAAAATAATGTTACTGAAATGCATTTTTTTTCAAATTCAATTTTACTGCCTAAATAACTTTTGAATAAGAGAATACCCCTGTTATATATGAAATTATCCTGTAAAAGAGGAAACGTTTTTGTTGATTAAATATTTAAAATTCTGTTGAGAGTATTTTAGATTTAATTGATTGTATTTCTCAGATTATTAAAAAATTAAGGATATATAAGGATTATTAATTACATAACTTATTTTTTCCCTTTTAGAGATAAAAATAATTAAAGCTATTTGATCCAAACCTTTCTTGAACCAGCCATACAATCCCCCCCCCTTCATTTAATATTGTAGTTCTCTATTACTTCACAAAGAAAACTAAATTTCAAATGTACTAATGCACATTTCCCAGTATTTTAAGCTTGATCATCATTTTGGCACACAGTTAATGAGAATGAAATACTAGGAAAAAGGTAACATGTAGTAAGGTAACAAAGATAAATAACCAAAAATTCCAACAAATTTTTGGAAAGAACTTACAAATTACAATAACTTATATTGGAAAAGCACAAAACATACTTAAAAATAGTCACATTTAATGATAAAAATCTTGCAAATCTAGAAAATTAGTTCACATGATTTTTTTCAAACAATTGTTACTGACAGGCTTAGACATTCCGATCAAAAGATTATAAATTTTTTTCTCAAACTTGGCTCATAAAAAAAAAAAAAGCTTATATGTATGAGAAAGAATTCTAAATAAAATGGTGCAATCTTTCAGATATTTTGAAGAAAATTTTATTTAAAGTGTCAATCTTTATGTATTCCCAGCTGAATCTTTAGCATATTACAACTGCTAAACTTTCCCCCGGATTCTATCTATGGATTACATCTTTTAACATACATTTTTTTTTTTAAAAAAAGCAATTAAATTTGCTTATATTAAATATACAAAATATTCATTGTTGAATAATTTGTTATTAATTTTTTGCATATTCATTTATTAGATTAATTTGTTTTATACCTTACCATTAAAGCACATATTATTTCTACTTAAAAATATATTTATCTTATAGAGTTTTTTGTATGAATCTTGCTGGAAGTTACAAATTACACAAACATATTAAATGTGAAGTTAATTATATAAAATGAAATATTCTGAACCATAATGAATTTCATTTAAATCCATAAATAATGTGTTTTTATAATGTGAAAACAATTTTTTACAAGTTACAATAAGTTTTTTACCAATTACCAACCATATTTTTGCTTGTTAATTGTAGAAATATTACATGAATGTAAGAGGAAAAAAATGAGTAAATTAATAAAAAAAAAATGAATAACTAAAAAAGCAATAGAAAATTAGATGCATATAAAACATGCATCTTATATATAAATTTGATTGCTTGTCATTCATTACGAAAATCCACATTGATGATTGTATTATTCCAAAATATTTTAGGGAGCTTTAATATTTTGAAACGTTTAAAACTTTTTAATGTTTTGAAGCAGCCAAAAGCATAGTCCTGCCAAATAAAAAAAAAAAAATCACATTTATTTTTGACTAAATTTCTCTAAAACCTCCTTTTTTTTATCATTGACAGATAGCAACAAATAACTTTTCTGTTTGAACTATTTTTTGGAAATCAATTATTATTTTTTAAATATTTTCTTCTACCTTTTAAAGAATTTTCTTAATTAATAGTGTTGAAGCAATGTTTTTGAAAACTTAACAGGCAGGTCTTGAGCAAAATGACCTGCCTGTTAAGTTTTCAACAAAAAACAATGATTCTTGCATTATTGTGTGTGTGAATTAATTAGGTGATTTTTGGCAAACTTATGAAATAATGCTAAAAAGTGTCAATTTTGAATTTTTTAAAAAATCATTTGATTGGAAAAAAATCTATCAATGCAAATGAAACAATAATCAAAAGAAAAATGGAATGAACATAAAGCCTCTTTTTAAAAAAAGAACAAGAAAAGGTATGAATTAATGGGATTTTAAACAAATATTTAACTGCACAACCAGTGAGCTAATATTTATTACCCCCCCCCCCTTTGCCAACTAAACCATAGAGATGTTTTACTTTGGACGGCACTGCTCTCTTCTTAAAACAACATTGAGTTGCTTTCAATCAATTTATGAACTTTTGTTCAGGAGTACATTATGGGCCTTTTGTAAACATTTTTCTTTTCAGGTGGAACATTATTTTGGGTTCATTTTTTCTTCAATTTCAATCTGATGGGCCGGATCATGGTATGGTTTCATACGTAATACATGGACAACATCTCTTGGTTTTTTTTCTTTGGGAGTCAGGATCAAAGACTCATAGGTAACATCTGATAAATGATGTAACACTTCATATAATCCAAAATAACTTCTTAAGAGTTTCTCGGAAAGACTGATCATACGAGATCTCTAAGAGCATAGGACAACATTCTGTGTTTAGAATCGTAAAGTTGACAGTCTTTATCCAGAGCTTTCAGAGTTTGCATTCTATCAAATTATCTTGATCCTTCAGCTCTGGCATTATTAGGATTGTATCAAGTATTGTAAGCAAGCATATAACATTGTATCAAGAGTCATTTCAGCTTAATGCCCATGAAGTAAATAGAAAGGCATAAACCCTGTTGTCTCCTGCTTAGGGGTATTGTAAGCAAATGTTGCAAATGGTAGAATTTCCTTCTAGTTCTTCTGTTCTATATCAACATATATGGACAACATATCAGCCAGAGTTTTATTAAAGTACTCCATCAATCCATTTGTTTGAGGGAGATGTGCTGTCGTCATACGATAATTGATATTACATAGTTCAACAAGAGTTGAAACAAGCCTGGATTGGAAAATCATCCAATGATCTGTGATAATCACTCAAGAAGCTCCATACATTAGAAGAATTTCTTCAAGCAAGAATTTTGCTAGTTCCTCAGCTTCAGCAATAGGAAAGACTTTAGTTACCACGTAACGTGACAAGTAATTCAAGCAAACTATGATCCATTTGTTTCCACTACTAGATTTTGGAAATCTCCCTAGATTGATCTCAATGTAATGGAAAGGGACTATAGCTAGAGGAATAGAAAGTAAGCATCTATGTCATTGTTGAGGAACAGATTTTCTTCTTAGACATTCCCAACAATGCAATACATATCAAAAGACATTTCAATAAATCCCCAATCAATAAAATCTTTTGCAGATTCTGTCATAAGTTTTTTGCAAAACCAAGATATCCTGTAGTAGGAGTGTCATGAAAGTGTATCAGTATGTCTCTCGTGGATATTTGGGAATAACTTGGCAACCACTTCTTTCCAGCCGGATCATAATTCTTCCTGCAAGGACTTCATCAATTATTTCGAGTTATTTCTTATCTGTGGATGGGCAGATTTATTTTTGCGAGGGTTGGGTCTTTTTTCTGTTCAATAGCAAGGTTCATACATGTAGTGACAGCCAGAAATTTGTCAGGTGTCTCAGTTTCTTCTTCCATCGGATTTCTCGATAGTGTTGACATCTTCAGCTCCCTTCTGGTTTTGTACTTAACAACAAAATTATATTCCTGAAGCTGAAGTACCCATCTTGCAAGTCTTTCAGAGATAGATCCTTGAGATTCAAGGGCCAGCACAATGAATGATGATCTGTGGTAACAGCAAAATGTTTTCTGAATAGGTATAATCAAAATTTATTGATAGCCTATACCAAGATCTTACTTTGCTATTTATGCTACAAGGATACCATGGATTGTACAGCAATATTTCTCTCAAAGAGCAAATGTTTATTGCCTTCTACAATTACATTTATATTTCTTTGGACTTGACTTCCTGATACTGCTATTTTAGCAAATGAACGAGGCCTAAGTTTGTAGTCCTTCATGGCATACAACTTCCAGGCATCCCCTTAGCAAATGTCTTCTAAAAATAGTTCACTGCAACCAGTCAATTGCAGCTTGAGCGGCTTCAAAAAAGTTCCATCTAAGGATTATGTTATGACTACAATGCTACAAAAGCACAAATTCAAAAGGCAGCTCTTGGCTGTTTATAATAACAAACAAAATAAATTTTCCTACTAACACATCGATCAATAACTCCCGAGACTAACCCAGAGATGGCGCTCGTAGTAAACCAGTAACCAGGTCTTTCTAGAGTACTAACCTTTGCTTGAAACGTGTCAAAATTTTAAGTCGATCGGACCAGGAAAAAGCTTTTTTGAAGTGAAGAGTGAAAAAGGTTTTTTCCAAGTGGGTGCCGCGATTGCTTTCGATGGAACAAAAACAGCAATGAGTCGATG
>BMAW01003467.1:0-36663 GCA_019974015.1 Nephila pilipes
AAACAATGGATTGAAAAATGTTACCCGGACTCTTGTCCATCAAAAGCAACGATTTGTCGGCGGTTTGCCGAGTTTAAACGGGGTCGTACCGACACAAATGACGCGGAACGCTCGGGTAGACCTGTGGTAGCCGTTACACCGGAAATTGTGAGTGAAGTGACAAAAATTATAATGAAAGATCGTAAAGTGAAGCTCCGTGAGATTGCTGAGATGACACAGATATCATATGGAAGTGTATTTACTATCCTTTATGAAAAATTGAGCATGAAAAAGGTTTTTTCCAAGTGGGTGCCGCGATTTCTTTCGATGGAACAAAAACAGCAACGAGTCGATGATTCAGAAAGCTGTTTATCGCTATTTACTCGCAATAAAAAAGATTTCTTGCGGAAAAAAAAAGATTTGGAAAAGCGTTGGAACGATTGTATCACCCTAAAAGGTGATTAACAAAAGGTGTTATGTTGATGAATAAAAAAAAATTTTGCAAAAAAAATGTTGTTTTCAATGTTAGTCTCGGGACGTATTGATCCATGTGTTAAGTAGTGTCACACAAAATAATAAGACATGAAATGCTCTTACACAATTTCTTCTTCACAACTTAACACCACAATAGCACTCGGAAATGACTGAAGTACCACTCATAATCATCCAATGTGCCATGCTTTGGCCACCCCTGATTTAAGGATATATCAGACAAAAGCAAAAGATCCAGGAGTACATTGAGTTAAAAGTTTGAGAATCACTGTTTTACAGATTTTAATTTTTGCTACAATTACATTATAAAGCACAATTTTGTTTTTGATTCATTTTGTATAAAAACTTTTTACTTATTAATTTGCCTTATGTGCATATAAATAGCCATATAAACTATGACACAAAATAATAAAATATTCCAATGAATGAAGCAATTTAAAAATAAGATATTCTGAAACACACAAACCATTGTGTCACATGAGTCATTTCTTTTGTCAAACAGTCTGTTAGCTCAAACGGGTATTTAAGAGGACAACAAATATAAAACTCAAAAAATGACATTAATTCTAGGTAAAAGAATGCAATATAAAAATTTCAAAAATATCAGTTCCAAACACAATTTTTTAAATGCAACAAATTAAATAAACCAAAAAGTAAAATAATAAAAACAAACTAACATTTGGCACTTATAAAAAGAGGTAAAAAGCAGCCAGAAAAGTGAAATACTCCAAGAAACATTACGTTTTATTGGAAAAAACTTTCAGCAACAAAGTTAAAGGATCTCATTTTCCATAGATAAATAACATTTTGCGGTATTAAGGGAAGGGGAATTAACAGGTCAATTGAAAAGTCTCCGGCCTGACACATAGATGGCGCTACTAGAATTAAATCTACATGTTTTTTAGTTAGCCCTAACCCTCAAAAGATGCATGTATAAATTTGACAGCTGTCGGATTATTAGTTTGTGAATTATAGCATTTTGAGTGAGGCAACTTTTGTTGTGAAAAAAATGGATAAAAAGAAATTTCGCGTGTTGATAAAACATTGCTTTTTTAAGGGAAAAAATACAGTTGAAGCAAAAACTTGGCTTGATGCCGAATTTCCGGACACTGCCCCAGGAAAATCAACCATCACGGATTGGTATGCTAAGTTTAGACGTGGTGAAATGAGCACCGAAGAAGGTGGATGCCCAAAAGAGGTTGTTATCAACGAAAACATTAAACAAATCCACAAAATGATTTTGAATGACCATAAATTGAAATTGAATGAAATAGCAGACACTCTAAAGATATCAACTGAACGTGTACATCATATCATTCATGAATATTTGGGTATGAGAAAGCTCTGTGCAAAGTGGGTGCCACGCGAGCTCACTTTTGACCAAAAACAACGAGTTGATGATTCGGAGCAGTGTTCGAAGATGATCAAGCGTAATAAACCCTTTCAATTGACCTATTATAAGTTCTTGAAAGTTTTACAACAGAAAATACATAACATATATAAACAGAACTGTCATTATTTAAATTTCATGGATTGCATAAATGCCCTATTGTTGTTTATCACACTGTGTTAACCAGTAAGACATTAATTTATCATCTTACATTAATTTACACACATTAATTTATCATCTTAAAACTTGATTAGATAATTCTTTCTATATCAGGGTAGATAAAAATTAAATTTTTTTGTGCAAAAAAAGATCTTTTATGGCATTTTATTATTTTGTGTTTAATTAAGTTTAATATACCACACATAAATTATTGAGGATTAAAAAGAACTAATTCAAAAAGAATTTTAAGTCACACGTATAAGATAAGTATATATCTTACTTAGATCTACAACAGCAATTTAAAAAAAAATCAAGATTTAAAACATAAAGCATTTTAAAAATAACAGTACAGTTAAAAATTACAACATAAAGACTGGTTTCTGAGAAAGAGCACATTAATTTTTTGATCAGTTTGTTATGTAGTTTGGTCAACTTATAGTTTCAATAGTAATTCTTATAAAATATTCTGACATAAACAAACCCAACTAAGTATTTTCTCTTTTTAAACACATATAAATTAAGCAATGGACAAGAGAAACTCTTCTCTTCTGCATTTTTAAAACCTAATATAATTTTCTAAAGAAAGAATTTATAATGTTCTTGTATGCCAAATATACACAAGACATACCAAATAAACATTTTTAAAATCAGATATATAATTTTGACTAAGTAAATATTTATAAAAATATATATGTAATTTTCTTTATACACACCAGTATGATATAAATAAATACATAATATTTAAAATATATTTTAGCAAATGAATAATGCTATGTTCATAAAACAGACAACAAATACATATATTAAATAAATACATTACAATTCATTCAACATATTTAATCGGGTATACAAGAATATAAATAAAATGGTTCTTTCTCATCAATAATTTAGTATAAATTACTGAACAGAATTTTAATACATTTCAATTTCTGAAAAATACATTCCCATACTCTCTAGGCTTTTAAAAAAAATTTAACTAATGGTTTTTTTTTTAATTTTATAATTATTTTCTCTCTCTCAATCACAAATTTTCAGATAACTAAAAATATTAATAAGAAAAAATCATACACAGTAGACCCTCAATTTCTTTAGTGGTTGCAATATATTCTTTATAATAGCCACAATGGATGTTTTTCATTCTATTTTTAAATTAGGAAATTAAACTGAAAATAGGCTTGAGATATTTTTAGATATTTTTAATAGTTGGTACTGCTGATAATATGATGCTAATGAAGTATACCCCCTCCCTTACAAGAAAAAAATGCAAATTACTAAAATCTAAAATATATAAACACAATTAAAAATGAAACACCGGCACATATGAGTAGTATTCTTAGAAATTATATTAGAAGAAAATATTAAATATGTGTTTGAAAAAGAAAGGTACTTATACATTAAATATAAACCATACATTGCCTATATATAAATATATATATTTGTATAACCATATATATTGGCTAAATATATACCATATATATGTCAGATTATTCGAAAAAAATGAACGCTTGGAATAAAACTCAAGTACTCGTGTCCCCCCCCCTTTAAATAATACACGTTTCATTGAGACAATCAATAATACACTCTTCATAGTTACATCAATCTAGAGAAAAATATTAAAAGTCACTATTATGGTGCTTAAAAAAAGTTTAGTATAGGAAAAGTTAGAAACAGATTTGAATGAAAATACAAAATGATGAAACAATGCAAAGGAATTTTATAACAAATACATTAAAGTATACATAAAACTGATATTTGGAAGAAATCGGGTCTATAACTTGTAGGGCACAAAGCTGAATACAAAATTACAGATCAACAACAGCTTTTTCTAAATAGGCAAAATAATAAATTATTTACACTGTAACAGTTAAAAAAAATTCACCATGGAATATAATGCTTACTGATAAATCATTCTTGTATTCATGAACAAAAAACATTTTTTTCTTCAATGAAACACACATAATTTACCTCAGTAAAACTGAGAGTTCACTGCATAAAAATACACATACACAGCAATGAAACACCAAATACACATACATGATTTTCAGCAATATGTTTCAGAAATGTCCCATATACACATATATAATATTAATAACAATTTAAAGTTGAATAACCATAATATTTAACTTTAATAATTGAATTCTAAATCTAAGTAATTTATACACAAGTTGCACCATTTGCAGCAGATTCATAAAACATGTATAAGATTTAAGTTAAAAATGCGTCCCCCCCTTCCAATTCTTTATTGTGCATACATTAACAGCATGCAACAGTGAAACACTCACTATTATTTACTTACAACACTAATTTTAGATAACAGTTACATTAATAGAGAATTTCATTAAAATACACATTTTTAAGAATAAATTATTCTTCGATTGTACGAATTAGGATGCTAGTTAGTAATTTAAAACAAACCATATATTCTATAAAATATAAAACAGCTTAACAATTTTATTGTGATATGCTTTTCTTCCATAATAATTCACAACAGCAGGTATCGTTTGTTTTACGGCAATGAGATCGCGTCAGAGGAGTTGATGAGTCATAATTGGAGCGCCGCGTCTTTTTTGTAGGATATAAAAACAAATGTGATGGAGACCTTTTGCGAGATACAGCCCTGACCTTCCTGGACGACATTTTTCCAGGAATTCTTGGCAAAGGATTTGTCTCCTTTCCAGCCGAAAAAGTTTCAGCCGTCTGTCATCTTGATACTGAGCTATTATTTACATTTTTAGGAGGTCTGTAAATAAATGAAATATAAAATATTTAAAAAAAAAGTACTTGATAATGTTGAATGTGAAGCAGTTAGGAAGCATATAATTATAATTTTCCGATGTGGAAATATGTTTTTACCTAGCTACATAAGATCACTATCTCTTTTGTGTAAATAATCAAAACATCCACTTGGCACAGCACCAGTACATAACAAAATTGTAAATTTAAGAAAAATTATTAATCTGTTATGCTTAATGTTAGGATATCTAAAAACTTATAAAAAAATTTCAGCAATAATACAATTGTTTACAAACTGATTCAATATATTTATGCATGCATATAATATTCAATAATAGCCTTTTAATGATTTTATACAGCAAGCTGCTGCCTCTGGGCTATAAAAGTGAGCTTTGAGTAACTGATAAAAGCAATGCCTAAAATGGAAGAATTTCATGAAATTGTATAATTGATTTCAATGATTTTTTCAAGCAAAGAGAGATACTAATCCCACACATAAATTACCAAATTTATGAATCTAGTTTGTAACATAAAAAAACATACCTCACTTTCCTTATACGTCTGAAAAGTAAACCAAAACTAAATAACTGAAAGCCTTATAGCCATGAATTTCATGGCTCAAATAAAACTACTGAATGTATCATGCATGGATTAAATCGATTTATCACCATTACTTACGGGTCAGGAGCGCTATTGTGGCGCACATCATCATTGCTGGAAGGTAGCAGTGATTGAGAGAAGACTGAAGGTGCTGAAAGTGGTGCATTGTTCCCATTTGTAGCAGAAGAGTTAGTTATAGATGTTGATGGAGAAGAGAAGTTGTTAGTGTTAAGAAAAGTATTAATATCCCACTTGGGAGGATGAGATGAGTTCCCTGGCGAAGAGATCAGGTGTCTCCAAGTGCGTCTAAGGTGTATAATATTAAGCTTATCATTATGTCTTTTATACATAGAAAAAAGAGGAATAGAAAGAGCTATAATATGAGAATAAGAAGAATTTGTTGGTAATGTCACTCAAGATTATGATGATTTTTGCAAACAACATTATCTGTGCCTCACAACAACACACTTTTTGTAGACTTATTCCTACTATTATTATGGCAGGCATTTTAAAAAACATGAATTTACTCCATTAGTCAAGATAATTTTTAATTGCTTACCTTCCCATGCAGTACAAAAAAAAATCACACATATCTACAGAAAACACTATGCATGAAAAATAAAAATATATATTAAAAACAAAAAATAGGATTTTAGTAATGGGATCAATTTTTTCTAAAATGTTTTGCTATTAAAATACAACTGCAGAAAAAAAATCTTTTTAATTCAGATATGAATATTACTAAATGTACTAAAATCATTTTAAAACCTAAAAACAAAATGTGTTAAAAATATACTGATTATCTACAGCACTGAAAGTTATTTTGCCTGTCAAAAAACAAATGAAGTACAAGAAGTTGTACTAAGACTATAATTTATCAGTATGTTTACAAGATAGTAAAATTAACAATGTTAATTAATTATACACACAGGATTAATCGAAGGAAATTTAACAAATGAAATGCAAAAGTGTTTTTAATTAAAATATATAACTAAAAAATTTTCATATTATTTTAAAAATTTAAGCTTCCATGTTTCATTTTAAACTTTTTGAAAGATCTTCACAAAGTTCACTATTTTTTCTTTTATGAAAATTAACTCTTACATACACTTAATTTGATAACAATGTTTTGTTCATCTATACACATATCAAAATATTTTATTTTTCATAATGGTAAATATATCCACAATCTCAATTTCTAAATTAAGTTACAGAAAACATTTTTTCCTCAGGAAAAATTTGGTTTAAATAAATGTTAGGGTAGAACTACATGACAGTAATCAATGACATATAGATATACTTTTGAGACGAGAATATTCCATCCCAACTTTTATACTTCTTCTATTAACTACCACACAACATACTTTAACTCAGGTCATTTTATATGCATTAATGTCTATTATTCTGCACAATAGATCAAGATAGAGGTGTGTGATTAAAATTAGAACCTTAAGCTGTAATTTTTCTCAGACAGTTTAATGTCTCAATTTATAGAATCACCTTGGCTAAAATATTTAAAATTTTCCCTAAATGAAAAAACTTACATTACGTAACTAATTTTTTTTATATTTTTTTTTTAAATTTTGTTTTAGGATACATAAAATATTTCTTCCAAAGTAATGTTAGTGTTATTCTCCAAAAGAACATTTGTGTATTCAATCAAAATTAAATTTGACAGTAGAGCTTTAATTCTAATATAACGATTCTTATTTTGCAAAATTCAAGGTTGCGCAAAGTTAAATTCATCATTAAACAGAAAGTTGAAAATAGAAACCTTTTTGATGGAGAACTGTTAGAAAGAGCCTGCTTAGAAGGTCGCCGTATTGGACAGAGATGGGAAGCACTGTTTGAGCTGTCCGCCGGTGGAGAACTAGGAGTAGCCCTCAAAGGCTTAAGAGGGGAGACATATGTGGAATGGTAAGCAGCAGAGCTAGCTGTCATAGACTTGAATGGCTGAGAAGAAGATCTGGGATGAGGCTTCAAATTATCTAGGCTGAAAGCAAAACAAAGGGCCAGTTTTTATACAATCTCATACCTTTCATTAAAGCTACACTTTCAAAAAATGTATACAAAAATATAGTCAAAATGTTGCATTTGATCCCTTAAATTGACATCACAATAGATTTACATATTTGTCTACTGATGTTGGACATTTTACAAATTCCAAGTATGATTTAAATGCCAAAGTGGTACCACAGTCTTAACTTTCACACCATGCCAAGTAAAGATTCAGGTACAGAATGATTAATTGTGTAGGAAAGTGCTAATGAAAGTAAGTCTCAAATTGGAGATAATCTACACACCAAGAATCTTATTAACTATCAAGAGATTAGAGCAGCTTTCAAAATGAATAGTCGAATCATAATAAATCTTTCAATTTAATTATTTGTTTCTTTAATTAGATCATGACAAACATTTTTCTATCAGTTTAACAGTTATCCAATTTGCATTTGTAAGGGTAACAATGAAAATGTTTTTTTTTTAGCAAACAAAATGTATGTGTAGGAATTAGAATATTCTCTGAATTTTTAATTCAGTTAATTTTTTGAAATATTAGAGAAAATGAGTTTTTCAATGCATATTAACATAATTTATTAAATCCATAAGAGAGATAATTCATAAAATATTTGCATTTGAGTCAGAAAAAGAGATTAATTTAATTATTAAACTTTTCATAGCAACACTTTTTACATTGCAAACAATTAAGAATTTTCCAGAAAGTATAAATAATTTCTTTCGTTTTCCTTCTGATTTGATTTACATTAAAATACCATTTACCTGTGACAACATTTTGAAAATGAGCATATGTCAATAATTTTATAGTTACCTTTTAATTTGGATGTTCCATATAATATAATTCAAAAAATAATGTTCAAGAGAATTTTTTGTTTTTTTTTTTTTTCTTTTTCAATTTATTATTCTTCACTAAAAAACAAAATAAGAACTGAAACTGTAAAGATAAATAATTTTCTGAATTGGATTAAAAATGCATTATCTTTAAAAATTTAATTTATCAGTTATTAAATTCAACAATGAATCAATCCCTAAATATTTATCTCGCAGATATATAAGACTCTTCATAACAAATAATTGCTCTTTTCTTAAATTACTCATTAACAAATAAAATTTGAATTTTAAAAAAGTTTTAGATTTTTTTTTCGTCATAATATTAAAATGATCATCAAGTGCCAAGATGACATATTAGTTGAAGCATTACTCTAAGAATTTTAATATAGTATACTAATGTTTGTCTCAGCTTTGATTTTGATACAGCCACACCCATTGTTAAAAGGGGCAAAATTAAAATCCACAACTAATTGGCATGTTTCTACCATTAAGCTTATTGCAAAATAATTAAACATGTCAGGGAGGAAAAAAAAAGGACATCCCTGTTTTCAATAGAAATATTTCCAAAAATGTACACAATACATTTTCTGATTGAAGAAATAAAAATTATGCACATAAATCTGAAAAAACTAACAGAAGAATTTGATATATTTACCTCATACCACCAGTTGTATGGGACCGAGGTTGACGTCTCATAGCTTTGATTCTATTTAGTTTATCTCCTTGAGTTACAGTATCTTCATTATCAACATTGTTATTGTTATTATTATCATTGTTGTTACCCGTCAGACCCCCATTCTGCAAGGCCTACGTAAAAATAAAAAAAATAAAAAGTTTCATGTTAATAAAAATTGGCAATTTTCCTAAATATCAACATTAAGAAGTGCTATGTGACAGTACATTTATACATACAGCATTTAATTCCCAATATACTTTATGATGGAAAAATGAGTTCAAATACTTTATTACCAGCATTTACTTCATTTTATTTATTTTGAATATCCAAACATATATATATATATAAAAACTCATATTGAGATTTAGGAGGCATTCTTTAATCTGGACATTCAGGGATCATGGCCATTCCATGATAGTGATTTTATTCGATTATCAAACGTCAATATAATTTTAATGGGCATACCAAAATCAAACACAAAATTAAATTCAAACACTGAACATTATTTAATTGAATATTCTTGTATTGATAAAAGCACAGCATAAAAGATGTAATATAGTACGACAATTAAATCAAGTTGTGACAAACTGCTCTATGATAAGAAAAAATGCACAAAGGCGTTATTGCTAAGAAAAGTATCTGACATCATGTTGCTTCAGTAATTTGGACCTCTTCCTAAATTATTACATATTATGCATAAATTTATGCATTCTGCAGTTTTATTTTTTGTTGATTCAATACATTTGATAAATGTATTAACCTGCCTCACAAGACTAATTTCATCTTTAAAAGCTCTTTCCTCTCCATCCGATTCTACCACCTAAGCTTGAGTTTTGAAGACATTTTACTGTGTAGTACACTGATTATAATGCAGTTGTAATATTGTGAAAATATAATATGTAACCGTTTAAAAGACAAAAATTGTACTGAAATGAAAAACTGACAGTTATGAAATACACCAGGCAAAAGTTGAGCAGCATTGTGCCGCAACCGAGTGGTAAAGTTAGACAAACACCTGAATTCACATGAAAATATCCAAAAATGAGTGGTTCAATCAAAGCCAGATTATAGAATATACCAAATCATTGAATGTTTGTTTTAAGAATGTCTTCTATGCTATCAAAGATACATTAACTTTCCCTGTCTACTGATAAAATTAGAAAAAGACATTTTGCTTGTTAATTTAAATACAAAATATATGATTTTTTTTAAAAAATTAACTGACTTGGAATTTTCCTGAAATGTGTAAAGCAATCAACTATATATAAATGTAGTAATTTTGTAGAGTTAAGTTTGTTTGAATACATTGGAGGTTTTGTTTGAGGAATCTAAAGAACAAGTCAACCAAAGAGCAAGTTAAAGAATATTCTTTAAAAATGCTCAGAAATAGGGTAGAACTATATATTGTAAAGAACAGAAACTCCCATCTCTAAATATACTTTAAATAAGGTATTATAAGGATAACTTTAACTCATTAATGCCAAATTTATTTTATTAGTTTTTAAAATGAAAATGCTTTTCTCATCCACGAGGATATTAAAATTAACAAAAATATATGAATTCAATATTTTAATATTTTTAGAAAAGATTAATCATGAACATAAAATTCGAAATTTGTAGCTGTGAACTAGAAAAGAGAATTGGTAAAATATTACTGCAACTCAATATTCCATAAAAGTTACAGTTTATGTTACAAAAAGATTGCATAAATAACATGCATAATGGCAAAACTACAACTATAATGATTTCTTGGACTTTCAAAGAAATAAAAATATTGTAATAAAACTGAATAGAATCTGACATGTCTTTCCTTGAGGAGGATTATTAGAATAATTATTCGCTACAATTTAAAATTTCGCAAAAGAAAAATTGAATATAATTCATTCTGATTCAAGAAAATAAGCACAATGATCTTAAGATCACCTCAGTAACATCTGAAAATATAAAAAAAAATATGTGCTACATACTTTCTCTTTTCTACTTCTTGAGGCTCCATCATTAGAACGAGATTTGTCATCCAAACGGATTTGGTCCACTTTGGTAAGAATGTGCGAAACATCAGCATCTTTTTTTCTGACAGAAGATCTTGTGAGGATTCTGGTAGGAGTGTAGTTGTTATTTTTGCAATTTGCCTTTTCAGCTCGAAATATATTGCCTTGATAACACAGCAAACCTTGTTTTCTATATAAAAGTAATTTTACAAATAATTTTCCACTAAGTGTGCCTCATGTGACAAAATTAATTTAATACTTATTAAAACAAATAGATTTAGAGTTTATTATCATTTTGATAGGATTAATGATATTGATACTTATAGATAAATAACACTATTTACAAAGAAATTTCCCAACAAAAAAAATTCCAGTACTTCAAAAGACTGATTTCTAAAAACAAAGAAAATTAAAATTCCAGAGAAATATATATATATATATATATAATTTTATATTAATTATAACAAATTTCGGCACTATTTTTTTTAAAAAAAAATTATTAAATCTTATAATGGTAGAAAAATCCAGAAGGGTATTTGAATCCATGGACTCTGAAATCAAGCCTTGTTTATTTAAATAAGAGATTTTTCTTCACCCCTTCTTTTTGTTTAGCACTTAGTTTAACAATTTTAACTTTATAAAAAAAATGTTGAATGAGTAGTTTTTATTAATGTTGCACTAGAAGCAACATTTGAGTTATTGATGATCGACCTCATAATTCTGAACCTCGATCAAGTCCTGAGGATGACACCCGAGCCGGCACTTCCTTATCCTATCATCCACATCTTGCCAACTAGAAGGCTTTGAGCCTCAACAGATGTAACATGCATCAGCCTTGGCTACACAGTATGTCTTTAGTGTCCTCAAGGCCTGAACTCATGGCTCAATGAAAACCGCTACCCGCGAATCCATGACCACTAGGCTACCACTGCCACTTAAAAAAAATGCAGTGAAGAAATTTAAAGTATTGCAACAGTTCTTTCTATGCACTGGAATACTTAAAATCTGGTAGTTTACAATAATAAGACTGCATATTCAAGAATAAATCTAGACATAATTTATATATTCAGCTTCTGTTAAATAAAGCCTAAATAACAGCTGGATGATACAAATAAGAAAATTTTAAGAAATAATTAAAATTAGTTTTTTTCATTACAATACAAAATAAAAATATTGATTCAATTTAAGATGCTTCATTTTTAATTATATTTATTACTGTATAGTTTGAAATATGAATAGTTTTGTACCATCGTATTTTATGATTATTCACAAACTGGATGATAGGTTTATTTTAATTCATTACTAAAAATATAAGAACTTTTACTAGATTCTTACTAAACCATGGATAAAACAGAATTTTAATATTAAAGCAATATGCTACAAAGCATAGATTTTAAATATTATTTAACTTCTTTTAAAAAATATTCTCACTCTTCCTTAAAAATATATTATCACAATAAGTTACAGTCAGAACAAAAAGACTAATGTATCTGAACATTAAACTCGTTTTGCTTAAAAAGTTATCAAGAGCTTTTCCATCATTTGAAAGAAATTTTTTAAACTAATATAAATTTTATCCATAAGTAGGAAATTTTTCAGAAATAAATTTATATAAACAATTCTGTAACAAATTTTAGTTTCTAGTTTTTATTAAATTATTATCCAAATATGTAATTTACTGTAAAGGATCAGATTCCTTTTTGAGAGTTAATTAAAAATTGCTTTATTGGCACAGTCCCTTTTTACATCTATTTTATTTTTAGCGTGGTTTTTACAAGTCAATTTTAGAAAAATCTATCATACAAACTGATGTTCCCATAAATGTTTATAACAAAAATCTTTCAGTATTTTTTGCCAGTCTATTACCAATGACATGCATAATCTGTTAATATAATTTTAATTGTTACTTAATGTTAAACCTCAGATACAAATACAGAATAAAAAAGCTTACTCTTCCAACCAATGTTGCTGGTGTCCAATAATGGAACCTGGACGACAAATTCGAATCCATGCAATGGCTTCAGCAGCAGTGAAATGATGATGCTTCATTATGTAGCATGCAATCAAGGTACCAGTTCTACCAAGTCCAGCTAGTTAACAACAACAAAAAATTTATGAATTTATAACTTTCATATTAACCATAGATGTCATTTACATACATTAAAAAATGGTTTAAAATATTTAAAAACCCATTTTTTTTTTTTTTTCATCTTGTGAAATATTGGGCAATTTATGATGCAAAAACTAAAATACCCAAGGTTTGTTAATTGAGACAAATACCTTAAATATATAACAGAAAAATTAATGCTACATTTATTTATTGTCGCTTTACCTTTACAGAAAAATTGTGCTTTCTACATTTAAAATGTGAACATTTAAATTATAAGGGCACACATTGTTTCACACTGGAGGATCATCAAAAGGCTTATTACGGACACAATCTATATATATATAAGCGAAATACCACTGACTGACTCATCACAAGATCTCTAAGGCTATATAACCGATTGACTTGAAATTTAGCACAGTTACTCATTTTGCGATGTAGAAGCTCACTAAGAACGGATTTTACGGAAGTCTTATCCAAATCGTAATTTTCATCCATTAATCTACTCTTATCCATCGGTTATGTAATTTTTGGCGACTTTATCGCCAAAAATATAACCGACACCAAACGGAATATATTTTTTTATATGTGTACCATGTATTGTCACCAATTAAGTTTACTTGGTGAGATTTGCGCGAGCGAAATAGAACAATACCAAATAATTTAATATTGAAGCGCTCGCTGATGGAGGATTGGCAAGATTTTGGCGAAGAGGCTCTTCATGCGAAATGTTGTGCATTTTGAAAGTAGGAAACGTACATATTTAGCGATAGAAATAAATCAGTTTGGAATCCTGCAGTTGGTGAAAGTGTAGTTTAGCTCCAAAAATTAGGGGGATTTTGAAAAATACTAAAATAGCGATTTCTTACGGAGTAGCGCACACGCAAGACAATCTTCGTTTAATGGAAGACCTCTCTACAAGCTTGAACGAACTCAAGAGGCTATGACATATGTAAGACATTTTGGATGTCCCGACTTGCACGACTTTTTTTTAAAGATTGCGGCCAATTGCAATCCTAAATGGTCAAAAATGAAAGATGTCTTAAGGCAAGAACAAAAATCTTATGATAGATACGATGCCATTGCGAGGGTATTTCATTTGAAAGCTAAGCACATGATAAATCTTCTGACAAAAGGTTGCATCTTTGGCAATATTAGGTGTAACATGTATACGGTGGAATGAATTTTATCCATATTATATATATATATATATATGGGGTGACTTTTTACTAAAATTTTTTATTTCTCTCATATATTTGAAAGTCTTGGATAACCACTATTATAGACAATCAATTTCTTTAAATTTTAAATTTAGATTATCATTAACGTTTTAAAAATTGAAAATTTTCTTGATATTTTATGTATAGGTTCCAAAATATTATATTATTGTCTATCCAGCGAAGCGGATGGGTATCAGGTAGTTAAAAAATATTGACACAAAAGAACTATAAACGAAAAAAATTCAAATGCTTACAAAAGAACTAAAACTTGAATAAGAATTAATATTCCCTTTTTAAGAAGAAAATATAGTTAAATTTAGAAGTAAATATTCACAGTTCATCTTCCTCAAAATTAGCTTAGTTTTGGCAATATAAATATCAGATGAAAATACATATTGGACAATTTAAATCAGACTTTAATAGTGGAATATTTAAATATGAAACTTGAATTAATATTACCTTAATTTAATTTAGGACACATAACAGTCTATTATAACAAGTTATACAGTATTTCAATTTTTGACTATATTTAGAATATCAGAAAGACATGAAAGCTTTTTATTCTGCACCAGGAGTGGCCAGTTACACTTCTTTGGAAGCATATTTTGGAAAGGAATAATTGAAAGAGCTCTTTATTCAGATAGGTGGCCACAACCCTGATGCGATTTTGAAGATTGTCAATTGGCAAGTTTTGATGGTGAAATTTTAAGAGTTGTGTTTGACAGCTATATTTAAATGGAAAATGGAGGGTTGACACATTTGGCCATTTACACCAAACTAATATTTCCGTTGCCAAGGATGTGACCTAAACTGTATTCCAACCTTTACTTTTTATAACAACCTGTTTTTGTTTATCCATAGCATATGGTATAGATCGCTAGGTGTATAATTTAATTGTATTTTTTTAGAAAATTCCACGAGTTTCGAGACCTAACTGAAAAAAGATAATTATAAGTTTTCCCCCCTAAAATAATCCTATCAAAAGAATTAATCATGCTTCCTGGAAAACATAAATAAGAGGAGGAGAATAGAAGCTTTAAAGTGGAGAGGAAAAAATTTGTTTCTGTGGAGAAAAACAAGATACAAATGTGATTTTTATATCCAAAAACATTGTTACAACTCAAGGGCAGTAATCTTAAGCAACATTATGAATTAAATCACTGTTCTTAATTAAATAACCAAACCTCAGTAATCAATGTGCTCTGTTTATTAAAGAGGCAGTATTTATAATGGCCTTTAATGTTGTTTGGACAAAACATCATTACACTGAAAGTTTGTTAATAAAAGGAAATATTGCAGAAGTAATTTCTGCTTAAGAATACAGAAAAGAGAAAAAATTACTCAAATTAATTGAATAAATACCTGCATCTAGACACCCTATGGAAAGAAAAATTTCTGTTAATTCTAATGATGTCAAAAGTAACTTGCAAAAATAATTTGATAAACTGCTCAGTATTGAGTCTGACAAATTATCGACATTTCACCAAACCATAACTAACTGTATTAGTTCATTATGCGAAAAATAACCTAGAAAAAAGTAACAATTAGATTTTATTGAAATAAAGGATGCACGTCTCGGGGAACAGATATTTATATATCGGGAGTGGGGGGAGGACCCGCCCTTAATGCTGTACTTGGTAAACATTCCAAACTGATTAAAAAGTTAGTCATCATTGCAATTGACAGCGCTCCAATTATGAGAGGTCCTAATAATGGGCTTTCGAAAAATTAAATTTTAAATATCAACACATTGTATTCAATTTTATTCCAATCTATTGCATTGTTTATAGAGAACCCCAAGAAGCTAAATATTTTAAATATGCCTTCATTATGTTGGTAGTTTTAAAAAGTGTTAACTTCATATGCTCAAGTGCCAAAACACATTGACAGTTCAAACCCTTCAGAAAAGAAATATAAAACAATGAACTTCTAGATGATGTACTGTTGTTTTGTTTAGTAAAATGATTCTGAATCATATCAACGTGTTTATTAAATTCTTTTGTTTGCTCTAACCAATCAATTTACAGCTGAATACGAGAAACCCCCCCCCCCCAAAAAAAAACTTGAAGATGCCAACTGGTTCATATACATCGAATTTTTTGCAGATTCAATGAAACATTTACAATTGTCAAATTTATTGCTGCAAGGACAGGGTACACTTGCACCTGATTAAGCACAGAGTATTTGCAGCCTCCATAATAAAATTAAACTCTTAGAGAAAAACCTGATTTCTAAAACCTTTCCTCTCTTCCCATGACTTACTAAAATTTTGGAAACTTTATCAGGATATGAAATTAAAACTATAGTTTATACATCCTTGCTAAGCAGACTGACAAAAGATATTAGTAGTAAATTAAGGGAATTAAGAACACCTAGGTCGTTCATTTACAGATTTATTAAAATAAAAAAAAAACTTTCTCTTGTTGACATTTTGATAAATGGCTGTCCAGTCTCAACTACTGGAATTTCAAAAAAACAAAGGATTGAAATAGATAAAATAAAACAATAGTTCAAATATTGAGTTTTGGAAACAGGTTCAGGAAGACAAATATCCTAAAACCAGACTAATATCAGTTTTTGGTACTTCATATTGTTGTTAGGGTTATTATTCAAAGCTTAATTCATTAAAAATAAGAATTTATCTATTTTAACTGATTTTCATTTAATGTGGTCGATTTTAACTGAGTTTGTGTGTGGCTGTGCCTTAACAAGTCTTTGACAAAACCTTCAATAGTTAACTATTAAGATGGAAAATATTCATAAAAAATAATCCACATAAGCACATCTAACTTTTAAAGATTTTGATTACAAAATTGTTTGATTCAGTACAATATTTTTTTATTTCTGAATATTATTAAGCTTCTTAACTAACAAAATATGAAATAAAATAGTTACTTTTGGACATTGATCAGTTTAAGTTCACTAATAACTTAGTAAAAAGAAATTAAATAAATTATTTTTGGACATTGAGTAGTATTTTAGCTTAACAAATCTCACACATATATTTGATTTGGATTAGAGTCGTACCACTCGTCTATGAGAGCCATACTATGGCCACACCTGTTCGATATATAGCCCTTGATACTTAGCATAGTGGCTCTTCAAATAAATGAATCATTATTATCATAAATACATGGTTATTATGCAATGATTGACTACTGAGAAAAAACAAGCTGCAAGTACTTCCTTTCTTAACTTTTTTTAAAATTATAGAATTTAAATAATATGCTAATTATTTAGAAAATAAAACTTAAATAAGAGTAAATCTGAATAAAATACAATTACATATTTATATAAAATACCACAACAAACAAGTACCTTTACAATGAACTGCAATTGCCCCCTTTGTATTTTCAGCAATTTCCAAAAATTCCTGCATTATCTTGTCACTCGGAGTACTACCATCAACAAAAAATAAATCTCTATGAGTAAAACCATGATTTGAAAAACGATGAGCATCATACACCTTTTTATTTAATCTTACTATTGTTGTAACATTATGTTTTCGGAAATATGAAATGTAAGATTCTGGTGAGTGAAGAGGATAACCTAAAACAAAACAGATAAGATTAAAAAGGAGCTATATGAAGGGGGGGATTCAATGCTATAATGAGTATGTTAAATGAATATTAACTTTCTTACCATTTTCACTTTTGGTTTTTGCATGAGGTCCACAAAAGGCCAAAAATTTGTTAGGAACTACCCAATTTAAATCACCATTTTCAACTTTCTATGAAAGGGAAAACATTAACAACAAAACTTTTAAATTGGTTTATATTGTAAGAGTACAATTTATAATAATAATAATAAGCAGGACTTAAGTAAAAGGCAGAACATTTAGTTTCTAAGGCAATATTGTCCCTTATCTCCTAACCTTGAATACTAAGTTTATTAATTTTGAAATTTTCTTTCCATAATTAAAATATTAAAACTATTTGAGATTTTAAAGGATCAAGGAAATTAATTACTCATAGAAAAAGTCGATGGGTAAAGCAGATTGCATTGTGAATAGAACTTAAGATCAGTAACTCAGCAAATAAATAAATAAAGAGGGTTGAGTTTTTTTAAAAAAAAATTCTCAGATAATATTAAAAATGAATGATTTGTAAGTTAAATTTAAATACAAAATAATTAATTGGAGCCTTTTCTGAACAATATTCTAATAATTTTGATGTTAAAAATTTACCAATAATATTTTGTTCCCAGTATATACTATCATTATTATCACAGTTGACCCTCTACTACTACCTAAGGATTTAACCTCTCTAGTCCACAGGAAAGATTTTTTTAGTCGGGAGATATTTTCAAAACTACTCAGACTAAGTTAAATAGTCTTCAAGCAAATAATCATGACTAACATTTACTTGATTTCATTTGAAAAACTTTGTACAATTTTAATTGATTCTGTAAGACTATTACTATTTATAAGACTTTGTAATTAATTACATTTATAATCTATTGATCATTATGCTGTATTTTGTGAGGAGAATATTTACTGTATAGTCTATCAAAGATCTAATGGAATGAATCTCCAATAACAGGATAAAGATAGTAGGATGGAGTTATGATTTTAAACAATTAAGTATGACAATAAAGGTAATTGGAAATCAAAACAGTTTAGAATGATTTTCTCAGTTAGAATTATATCAGTATATGTTCCATCAATCATACAATTATTTCTGATGAATACATTTAATAGAAGATAGTAAGGTAAGAACTTCCAGATCATTATCAAAGAAAGAACCCTTTATGGCAAAATGATTTACATTTTCTGTAATGTTTTGGTGCGCTTCAGACCAGTAAATATTAATCAACCACTTATTTTGATAAATGTCCTATTAATTCTATTCAAGTAATATTACTTATTTGCTGCATTGGTCAAAAGTTATATGGAGGAATTGTTATCTGTATGAAAAATAATTAGATTCTCCTTTAACAAAGAAGGCAATAAATAGCTCCATTTAAGAATTTAACTTATGCATGATGTAATAGTTGTGGGAAATAGGAAAAGTAAAGGCAGCTTGTTGATCACACTGAGTAATTCAAAAGAGGAGAAAAAATGCAATACTCAAGTTGAGTTTATTGTCAAATTTAACCCAAATAAATAAGAAAAAGATGTATTTCTCAGAATAGGGAAATTCAGTAACAGAGAAAGCAATTTATTCTCAAAGGGAGAGAGAATTATTGGGATTTTCATGGCGATAAAGACAAAATTAATATATTTTTTAACTGATTTATAAACTAAGAATGTTAGTAATAAATTCTTTACAGCATTGTAAAAGATTATAATTTTCTTTCTTTTTTTGAATTAAAGACCATGAATATGAAGAAAAAGAAACACATTTAACTTCCAGATTTAAAATTTTTATTGTTACATTAATCACAAAAAAAAAAAAAACCCGCTAAATTTATAAAATATGACATAAGTTCTCAAAATAATATATTTATATATATATGTGTGTAACCAATAATTCATACTATATCGATCATGATTCCCAAATAGATCTTTGATTAAAAGATATGTACATTCATTAGGTCACTTTATGTAAATATATATATATAATGGTTACAATTAGAAAAATCTTCGTTCAGTTTGTAAATTACTCACACTATATAGATATAATTTACCTCTCTTGATTTGACTTTTTTAATTTTATCTTTGCATTATAATCTTTTAACTCATAAAAAGATTTAATCTAGTTAAAAAAGTTGTTGTTTGAGTCAATTAACAACTTCCACTAAAAAAACATCTTACTTCATAATGTTCATATTCTTCTACATCAAATGTATCCAAGTCCAAAAATCCATTTTCCAATGCCTACAAATTAGAGTAGAAACAAAAATCTTTAAAAATTATTACCTTTAGAAATATAATACTATAAATATTAAATTTAAAAATTATAAATGATTATTCAACCATTTTTTAAGAAAATTTTAAGATAACATTTAAAAATTACATGATTTCTTTCAGATAAAATCAAATATTTTTATAACTTTTTGTTATACATCGTTAAAACAATTTTAAAAAGACCCAATTTAAAGTAATCTAGATGAAATGATGAAATATAAAAGGTATAAAGAAACTTTCAATCTTTTACACAACTAATTATCTTTACTTATTAGCTAAATTTAACTTTAAAATACAATGTCCCTCATTAGTCAAAACTGTTTTTTATCATTCTGGCAGCTTATCTCAAGAAGAAAAATTTCTCAGCTTTAGGTGAAAAATACTTCCACTACCATTTTATCACCTACAAAGCTTTTGACTTTCCTTCCCATATGATGTTTGGCATTACAATAAAAAGAATGATAGCTTTTCTATTTGCCAAAGACAGGAGCTTATATAGAATTTCTGTCAACAAAAGCTTGAATTGGGAACAATAATGATCAGAGTTAACAGTTTTTACCTAATAATGGAATATTTCTTTGCAGTCTCACCATCAACACAACCCTATATTGATGCTGTTGGCAATGTTTTCTCATGGTACACACAAAATCTTGTTTCTTAAATTCTTGCAAACTATCCGCTACCTCGAATAGTCCAAAAATGATCCTCTTTTTTGATGGACAAGATTTGAAGCACTTATGGTAATTCAGTCCACCAATTTTTTTCACTTAATATGTGTAGCACCCAAATATTGAGCTTTGACACAAAACTAAGCCTTTTCTCAGATTCTAAATTAGTTGTCTGATGAATTCAACGTTTAAAACCCACATATATGGAAGGTTATTTTGTATCTGATCAGATCATACAAAATAGCACTTTATAGCAGATGTCTAATGGCCTTCCTGATCTTGACTCATATTGCTCGGAAAAATCACCTAATTAACCACTTTGGGCATAAATGAGCTACAACAGAAGCTCCTGCATTTGATTTTTTTTTTCTTCCAGCACCATATTACTGTTTCTTTGGAGTTCATAAAGCATGCAGTGAGACAAATGCATTTTATCTTCAGACATGTGAATAATACAAAGAAATTACAAAAACTAAATGATAAACTTAAAATGTTCTTTAAGTAGTCTGATAGAACTTTACCTGTATATACCCTACCTGTTTTTATTTCACCATTGGCGCACAAGCCAGAATGCTTACAAAATGTGTAAAAAATTAATATCAAAGGCCAATGGCTTCAAAATACAATGCATACAATGGTGATTCACTTTTTGAGATAGAAGCATATAATAACCAGCAATTATAACATAAAATATAGATATGATATGAAACAATGTGTAGTAGTTAAAATGAATTCTATTAGAGTGGAGAGAATGAAAAGAAATCTTCATAAGGGAAAGGGCCATAATATAAGTTTGCAACAGGTGGTTTGTAGGAGTTGGAATACCATAGATAACTGCTACCCAACCATGGGGGAAGGGGTAAAAATGGGAACCACTGGGGTAATTTTACAAGAAAATAGCTTAGTGTTGTAAAAGCAAAGCTGATTTGGCCCCCCCCCCAAGGTGGGGGGGGCCCCGACGGGGAGGGAGAGAAGAAAGCAGTACAGAAGAGCAAAATTTGCCTCCAGTACCGATTGCAGCCGAGAAGATAAACATAATCTTTCCCCAGACAAGCTTGTTTCATCTTGACATACTGATAACACAATGGTAATTTAATGGATTATTTTTTTTAAATAAAATTAGAAAATGGAAAGTTACAACAAAATTTACTTTATTATATAAACTTCACTTTGAAATTAAGGAAAATATCAGAAACTGGGAGAGGACAGTAAATTTTTCTTTTGTGAGAGAACTATTTACTTCTGTTCAATATACCAGTAATGTATGGATACATCTCTCATCCTTAAGAATGCCTATTTCTCTCCCCTAATAAAGCTGCAGTTTCCTAACTAGGAGTTTTTGTTGACCACTATTTATTATACTTAATTTTAAAATTCAGAAATGAGATATAATTACAAACAGTTTAATATAAAAACCTGATTTATAAAGGTCAATTAAAATATTTTTAATAATATATATTTTTTAACTATTCATACCTTGCTCACAGCATGGAGACAATCAGATAGAGTCAAGTTATAAGTGCAGTGACTAAATGAAGCATCTCTAGAAATATAAAAATACATATTTAAATATAGAAATACTATTACACAAATTTTCCATTCATAACTTTTATTTATTCACTTAATTTTAAAAATTATCTTAAATGCATACATAAAAAAATTAATTATAGCTTATGACTTCTTATGAAACTTCAGGATGTTTTAACGGTGAATAAGCTTTAAATTATGATTAATTTGTAAAAATGGGTATTGGGGAATTAATTATGCACATTTTGATGTATAAAAATTTAAAAGTATGCAATACATAAAAAAATGAAGTTTAAAGAAAAAGCATGATTATAAACAGATTCTTAGTACTACACATGGATAATTTTTGAATACAAAGAATTAAAAATGTATTTCTTACCTGAAAGGAATAAACATAGGACTATTGTTGCTTACAAGAGGCTGATATGCTTCCACTGGCGATTTCTTCAAATAAATTATCTATATTTAAATAAATAAAAAACTGTATTAAAAATCAACAAAGCAGAATATATACATAACATAGATGTAAGAAATTTTTAAAATTACTAAAAGAGTTATAAAAGACAATTAATGAAACAAATACAGAACCATTTTTTAAACCAGCAACATATACAGTGTTGATTGACCATATATTCATTAATGCTGCACTTAGAAACAACATGAAAGCTATTGAAGACAGATCTTATAATTTTGAGCCACAGTCATATGTAACGTTAGAAAGCTGAATTGGCTCCCCACTCCAATGTGAGGAAATCGAGACCTGACATATTTGACATGCAACAGACCCTCTACATGGTGAGTCGTTATTGGAATCAAGGCTAAATAATATGATTTGACAAAATCAAAACTATGTTCATTAGCTTGCGACCTTAACTACTACTATGGCCACTATAAATAATAGGATCACATGGGAATAGAGAAATGTGTGATCTAATGATCAATGATGCTACAAACCAATAAAAACATCTTTATAATGGGGATATGAAGGCATTTTAATATTGATATATAACCTACCATATAAACAGTTACTTGGAGAGGATATAGCTAATATCATAAATACATGTAAGTAATCATTTAACAGAAGATAAAATGAGATAAAGCATGAGTAAATAAGAATGCATTACATTTTCAGATAAAATTACACTGGATTTTTCTCTTATTTCTTGAACCTAATACAAAATTTGAATAACATTTCAGGCAATACAAATTTTTTGAGCTGTGGATGTAAATTAATTCAATGATTGCTAATGAATTGTAATTTGATAAAATATCAATCAGAATTACTTTGGGAGATTCCCGTTACATAAAATATTCAAATAAAAATCAGATTAACACCAAAATCCCAATATTTATTAATTTATTTCATCATATAAGCCTGTGATGTTAGCAATCTGCAGTTGTCACCCAATTACATTGCTAAACAGTAATACAGCCAATTTAAGGAGAGCAGACACGTTCCGAGTACTCTAAATAATATTAATGTAAAGGAATTAATATAAACGACTGATCTATACTGCTAATATTTCACTTCTTGATGCATTTTTATTTTATCTAATCCCAAATTTCTTAATAAAATGGGTAACACTTTTCAAATAATTAAAACTATATATAAATGACAAAGATTTGTAAAATTTTGATGCATCATAATTAGTTTGGATAAATGTGTATTGAATCTGAAAGATTCAATACACATTTATCCAAACTAATTATCCAAAAATGAGAGCAAAAAATTTTTAAAGAAATATGATATTAGCTATAAATTTAATTTTAGGCAAATAAGGTAAACATTTGCATGAATATAAATCTTAAAGAATTCTCTATTGTATGCACATTCTTGTGAATTATAAAATATGATTTGTTTTTAAAATACATCTTCAGATTAGTATAAATAGGTTAATTTTGATAAATAAAAATAAAATAACTTCCACATTCAGTCTTTCTTGAGCTTTTCAGTTACCATTAGTCACATTTCCTCTGTCAATTTTTTGGCGACATGTCATTGCTTTCCACAATTGCTTTACTTTTTCTGTCTTTTTTGTAGTAGCAAAAAATATAAATATAATTTATAAACAAAATATGTATATAACTTTAAACTTCATAAAATTTTTCAGTTGAAAGCAAAGCAAATTGTAAAATATTTGATTTCATAATTTAAAAAAAGCAGACAATGATTTTACCAATTGCAAAAAAGTCACTAAGAAAATATGACTAGTAAATATAATAAATAAATGAAAATATGACTAGTAAAATATGAATCAAATATTTTTTTACCAAAATTAATTTTGAAATGCAGTAGTACTAACAATGTATAAAAATCATCATTATTATCAACACAGTACTGCAACCATGTAACATAGCAAGTACATCCCCCCCCCCTATAATTTAAACTTTGAAGAATACATAAAGATGGTGTGATCAATTTGGTAATGAAAATTGATTTTTACAGGAGAAAAATGTTAATTGAAATAAGGCCATACATTTTTTTTTTTATCATTATATAAATTATAAATTGGATCCTGTGTGAAAGAATGCAAAGATTGGGTTCTTACATTTGGAACCTTACATTTCAAAGCCAGCTCGTAAATTTTTTTCTTGGTGTTAAAAACTCATACTTTATGCCAGGTTTACAATTTTCACTTAAAAGCTATACACTATCATTAGTTTGAAACTAACTAATAACTGTTATGAATTTCAAAATATTACAAAAAATTTTTTTAAAGAAATTGACAGCTTTTTAATCAAATGGTCCATGAAACTTGGCCAATTTTGAAAATGGTAAATGTAAGGACTGTATAACATATAATTGCTTGCTTAATGCTTTTTTGGAGTACTATTTCTTGATTCCAATAATTATTTTTTCCTTTGAATTTTTTAGATAAACTTTATTTCCTTTTTGAAATTTTAACTATACACTGATGATCTATGTTTTTATAAAAAAAAAAAATTCAGAAATTTTGATCAAAATAATAATAATAATTGAAATAACCACCTTTATTTGTATACATGAATTGTCATTCTAATAAAAATTACTCCGTATATACATTCACATAATGGAGAGAGATATTTAATAATATAGCATCACTTATAATACCGATATTAATAAAAAAAATAAATAAATAAGAAATTAAAAAAAATACTTACAGCATATGAGCCAATTAGAAATGCAGCATTTACTCTTTTTCTTGGATCTGAAGTAGTATAATGTACTATCTTTTTTTTAGATAATGAATAAGACTGTAAAATATTAAAAAGAAAATTGTACAGTTATAAGAAATAAAAAGCTCAATGTTTAATTTTACATCTTCAAAAAACAAAAGTTTTAAATATCCCAAAATGAATTGAGTGTTTCTTAGAGATAGACTAAAGAAAAACATTTTAAAAATGCAACCTATTATTACTGAGCAAATTTTTAGTGGCCTCGTAAAACGTAAAAATATTAACTAATAGCAAGCAAATATTTTAATTCTAAAGGAAAAAATAAACTCAAAACGATACTCATCTTTTTTTAAATGTTTGATTCAAATTAATCTTCTATAGAGGATTAAATTTAATGCCCTTTTACAGTTATGAATTATCCAAATATCCAATCAAAATGTATAGATGCAATAAAGATGGATATTACAACCATGAAATTGGCTTGATATACGAACAAATCAAACACATTTTTGAATCAAATTAAAAAATCAACAATAAACTAAAACAATATCTTCTACTCAAAGAAGTATTTGCATTTATGCACTATGAAGTAAAAAGTAAGCAAAAGGACACACTCGGCAATACTTTGAAAAGTGTACCAAAAGGAGAAACATGAACATTACAAGGATTTTTCTTAAAATTCTTTTGCATGAATTATACACACAATTCACAAAAAAAAAAAAAAAAAAAACTAACTAACTAACTTAAAATGTGCACAATTTTAAGACAAAGAGTTCTCTAAAACAGTATATCATTGCATATTCACAAAATTCTAGTGCTTTCACTGCTGCTTTATGCAGTGAAAAGTACATCACTTTGAGTTACATTTAATTCAAATTCAAAATTTAATGAAAAAAAACTCTAACCTTTAGTTTCTTGTTTAATTTGCAGCAATATCGATACAATTTGGCCAGGTTAAGGGGACCAAAATCAGAATAAAAGCTGAAAAATGGTAAATACATTATAATTATCAGATCTTTTTATAATTATCACTATCAGATCTTTTTATTCCAGCATCTAATATCATGAAAATGGTTATAAAAGAGGTTTTTAATAAAAAAAAAAATTAAGTAGACAAACTCCATGTTATTGCAATAAACAATGTAAATATAAATAATATAATACTAATTTCAATGATTAGCAAAAATGCAAAGAAGCTTTTTTTTAGTTTGTTAAGAATTACAACTATATGTGCATTTAACAAATCAGCTTTTAATACTATTTTCTAAATACTTATAAATAATATACAGAAGAATGTTAATTTTCCTTATTATAACAGTTTTAATTTAAAACAAACTTTTACATATTCCTAACACTATCTCAATTTACTAATATATGAATGATTTTCAATAAATGTATTTTTCAGACTTTTACAATTAGCAAACATATTTCATATAAGAATATAGTAAATTCTAAATAAAATGCAAAAATCACAAATACCTTTCATATAATAATTCTGAATCAATAGAAAAGAAAGAGGTGTTTGCAGTAGAGCGAGGCTTTACAGGAGTTTGTAAAGTTGAAAAATATAAGCGACCTAAAACAAAGAATTTTATAAATAAATGATAAAACACATTCATGGGAACTATAACAAATGTCATTTCTTTGCTCCATCTGTGAATGGACCTCAAAGACTAAAAAGATAATCTGTTCTTTTTCTCAAACTCTGTTTGCTGGAATAGATAGATATTGAATGTCGTTTCCAAAGTTTACTATTTTGTGATTTTTCTAACAAGTTACATTAGTAGGGAAAAAGCCTTTTTCTAGAAAAAAATATTATGACTTGCTTCTTGTTGAAGGCAAGCTCCAAACTTCCATCATGCTTTAAGCATAGAGTTTAAATTCTGGAAAACAAGTTAATAAGGAATTGATTCTACATTACTGATGATTATTGAAACGATATCTGGTTGCTTGCATTTGACTTATAGATCAGAGCCCTTTCATTTTATTGATTTTGCCTACATTCCTCCAAACATACAATAAAATGTTTTGAATTTTTTTTACATACGATTCAAGAATGATAAAATTTGAATAATTGGGTATAATAATTATGACAATTTATCAACAATTTCATTTCAATTGAACTCAGATCATATTTCAATAGGATTACTACAAAGTGGAGTTTCAAAAATTCTACTTGGTCTAATACAGAAAATTAAATGCATTATAATTTTTTCCCTATTTATGTATTTATATACTTCAATAAGCACAATGAGATTTCCTGAAACAGAGAGATCCTTCAGTCTCTGCCCAATAAATATATAATTAATATTATTATTTGTGTGAAACAGTAAGTTCAAAATTTTAAACATAAAATATTTGTTTATAATAACCAAAGTAATAAGTTTAAGAAAGGCTACAGCTTTTTCTGAGTCTAAAGAAAAGACAAAAATGTGTTCAAATGTTGTCATTCTATTTGCAGCCATATGATTACAAGCCTATTGCAAATGAATGTTCTAAAGGATGCCATTCAAATTACCTAACCATTAAAAGACTTAGTTTTAATTTGTGAATACAATGCTTCCTCTGGAACTCAGCATGTTGACAGAAGCTAAGTCATAATACATGTTAATAAAAAAAAATTTTGCACTGAGGTATTTTCATGAAATTTCATGACTTTGTTTGCAAATATTGTAAATGTATACTCCTAGAAGGATTCATGTTTATTTGTAGTTCCATGGAATATTTTAATTTATTCCTTATGTACTGTTTGGCCATAATGACCAATTCAAAAGAGTATTTTCTTTCACTTATACACTTTCATATTTGTTTGGAATAAATCAACAGAATAGAGTAACAATTACAGTTCTAACCGATTGAAACTTTTTCGGTGACATGTATGATTGATTTATGTGAGAGGAAAGAACTTGCAAAGTCAAAAGGTGGATACAGTTAACTGGGAGACAAAATATTTGCACCTGTTGCAAGATTTCTTTTTCTTGTTCTACTTCTAACAGTTTGCAAAGCAGTTGTGCCTTTGAGTGTGAGTGTAGAAATGGCAAATTATAGAAAATGTATCTGAGTATGAAAATCATACAAGTGATGAAAATGAAAATGAGTTCTGACAATAATTTTGATATTGATGTTCAACAAATGCACAATATACAGAATATTCAGTCCAAGAATCATGAAATACAATGGAAATTGGATACAATTCCAAATTCTGGTCTCTCGGTTAACATCTGCTAATATTATAAAAACTACACCAAGTATCACAAGAAATACAACAGCAAAGATAGCAGATATAAAAAGTGTATTTGAGACAGTATTCAATTTCACAATTCAAAACAAAATTATAAAAATGACAAATAATGGAGGAAAATATGGAAAAATATCAAAAGGAAACTTTTCAAGCATATATTGGATTATTATTAATAGCTGGTGTTTGCAAATCTTATGAAGAATCAATGAAAAGCTTAGGGGATATAGATACAGCCAAAAACATATTTCTTACAGCAATGTCCCTCATAAATCTTTTGCAACATATCAAGAGTTATTCGTTTTAATAATAAATCCACTCATCAAGTAAGGAGGTATGTGGATATATTAGCTGCTGTACGAAATATCTGGAAGAAGTGGGTAGAGATTCTACCAAAATTGCATTATCTGAATGAAGATGTTAATGTAGATGAACAATTAGTACGGTTTTGTGGCCAGTGTTCTTTCAAACAGTATATACCAAGCAAACCGTATAAGTATGGTATAAAAATTTGGACTTAATGTAACAAAGCTTCTTACGTACTGAAAACACAAATTTATATTGGAAAAGAATGAGGACTAATGCCAGAGAAAAATTAGGTTATGTGAGTAGCAAGTGATCTTACTAATGAGTATTCAGGATACAATGTTACATGTGATAATTTTTTCACATACAACTTGGCACCATTTGAAAAATAAACCAGAACTTTCTGAAAAAATGCCAAACAAAGAAGTGCACAGCTCAGTCTTTTATTTTACAGAAGACAAAAGTTGTAAACTACATCCCAAAAAAGAACAAGAATTTTATTTTTATTAGCATTTTGCATCGTGATAAATAAGTTAGCAGCAGACCAAACAAAATCCCACAAATAATATTATATTATAATGCAACTAAAGGGGCAGTGGATACTCTTAATCAAGATTTGAACACATACAATTGTAAAAGAAAAAGAAATTGATGGCACATGATAGTATTCTGTAACATGCTTGATACTTCTGCATACAATGCATTCATCCTACGGACTTCAATAGAAAGCAAAAATAGAATATGGAATGAAAAAAAAAATTGACCACACGAAGGCTGTTTTTGGAAGAATTAGGAAATCACTTATTTTTCATACATTGCAGGAAATCAATACCTACCAGAAGTGAGGACACATTCAAAGTAGAAAAGAAAATACAGACAAAAAGTGAAAACGTACTCTTAAAGATCTGCTGAGAATATTTCATTGAGTAAAAAACATGCAAAAACAAACTCTGCCCATTAAACAATGACAACAAAACTAATATGTTCAGTTACAGTTGTAAGAAACATATTTGCAAATCTATCGTCCAAATTGCAAAAAATGTAAGTTTCAATTTCAAATTAATTGTGTTACTTTCATAGAAACTTTATATTATTTGATCTATATTTACACTTACTTTACTATTCCTTACTTTATTTTTTAAATGACTCCTTTTCATTTACTGCTGGAAATGATAATATTCTGAATCGGGTCATATTGACCCAAACACTACATGCGTGTAACAAATACGAACAGAACAGCAGGGTTAAATTTTATACAATAACTTTTGCTGTTTAAATGTGTAATTACAAGTCATTTTCCAATAATCCAGGGGGTGACTGGATCAATATCTGCCAGATTGAGACAGTAAAGTAATCTCAATTTTGTTATAAATTTTTAAATGGTTCTTAGTCTATAAATTAAATTTAGGAGAGCATACCTTGCAATATTTTTTTCAATGAAATAAAATATTTTTTTTATATATCATGTGAAGTATATCTTAGTAAATGTTTAATATTTACGACTAAACTTAAAAACATTCATTTTACTTATCAAGCTTTTATTTAATGTTTTAATGTAATGTTATCATGGCTAAAATAAAAGGATGAATCTAAAGATATACACAAATGTCTTCTTGATATGAACTTTTTGCCGATTAATCCTATTTTTAAAAAAATTATCAGATTTACCTTTTTTCATGCATAAATAATTTTTATTAATCTCATTCATCTTGATGTAAAGTATAATTTTTAAGAATCATGAAAATCAAATCGAATATTATTAGGTGTAGTTATAAGTTTTAAAATGTGTATCAGAGAAATTATTATGTAACTGAGAGCTGAGAATAATACATTTATTCATCAAAATATTTTCCATCATTATTAACCTCTTCCAGCACAGTAGGGCAATTGAAGGATGCCAGCTGTGAAAGAATGATTTGTTCTTTGACACCAACCCATTTTTGTACTTTGCCCACTGAGTGGAAGTGTACAGAAGACAAAGCATTGTACAATTGACTGAACAAATGATAATCTGCAGGAGTTATGTCGGGATTATATGCCAGGTGTTCCAAAACTCCCCAACCAAGAGTTACTAGCATGTCCTTCACTGGTTTTACAACACAAGGTCTTGAGTTATTTTCAGGCACAATTTCACAGACACAAACCTTTGTTAGAAAATGGACGTTTTCAACTGATTTCCTGATTTAATCCCAGTAATTGTAGTTTTTAGTCTTCAGAAATTACACTTGCAATGGACTCACAAGCTTACAGCTTTTGAAGATAGGCATTTTGCTTTCCAAGCACATTTCTTAACCTTTTCACAACCAGAGTGAGAAAATAGAAGCGCTTCCCTGGGCCTGCAGCTTCTTACCGCAGAGCGTCGTGCTGTGCCTAGGCATTTCTAGACATTAAGCCTAATTCATAAAAAAATTCCTCTAAAATTGGCTTTTCGTTAGAATATTTTGATTTAAATATAAATTATTTAAAATGCATTAAACTTAATACATAAGAAAGAAAAACAAAATTTTAATGAAAATTATACATTTTATACAAAAAATTACATACAATTATTATATAAATCATATCTTTAAAGGAAATACAATATATACTTCATTTAATGCATAAATTTCCTGGTGTAATGATATACAATTACATAGAATATTTAGATATAAAAAAAATCAATCTTATTTTGTTGTGGTATATTTTACAAAAAATTCTTCAATGTATACTCCGTCACATGTCTTACACTCGAAACAGTATTTTCTGGGTTTTTTTCATATCATTTCCATTTGATGTTTCACGTTCATCATCTACATCATTAAACAGCAGATTTATCAGTATTTTCACTTATATCACTGTTAGATTCATTCATTAATTAATTCATGAATCTAGATTCTCTGTTAAATACTTTTTTTCGTGATGACTGTCGCTATGCCCAAAAAAATCGATCGCATGAAACAAACAGCATCTACAAATAAAGACTCTACCTTCCATAAGCATCCACAAGTTCCCATTCGAACTTCTAGCAAGCAAGAAAGAATAAAAGCAAACTAAAATCAAACAAGCCCTTTAAATCATGCCATCACATTTAAACAGTTATGCTACAACACACATGCTTTTTGATTATATAAACAATCCTCCCCTCCTCCTGAGATCCAGAAGCGAAATCCAAGCCCAAACCACCAAGGTCAACATTCAAAATATCCTATCTATATAGATTTCACAGTATTGTAACACCATCTAGTAAAACTTAAAAATTCAAATAAAACATTCTCATCGAGCATATCTGTATTGATGCATTGGTCTGTAGCAGACTTGTGGTCTGAGGAGCTGGGTAAGATGAACAAAATATTTAATTTATATTGTACATAAAAGTACCAAAGAACATTATATCACAATTTATTCCTGTCATAAGTCATTGACATGAGAATATCTTGGTATATTGACTTAAATACTGACACAATTTTTCTACTACATTTTTGTTACAAAACAATTACAAAGTTAAGCTCCTTTTAAAAAGAAACTGGGTCCACTGAAGACTGCAAAGTGGTGTTGGGACGTGCACAGGTAGATTCAGGGCAGATATACTATGTATAAACCATGTAAGTGAACAGCAGCAAGTATGTCTGCGGCAATCCTTACATATTCGGCCCAGAGTTTTTAAAACTACAATTCATACAAATTCATTTAATTCATTAAAATATAATTTCACTCAGATTATTGTAGAGTGTTCTCAATTTCTCTAATAGAGCTCGGGAGGATTAGTCATTTCCTACAATTGAATGAAAGTAATGGTAGTTTTTAAAGTAAAAATTTGGATGAGTGTTAAAAGAATCAAAATGAAAAAGGCAAAAAATTAAAATCATCATCATATATACATATATATATACATACACAAACACAGTACAGCACACTGAATTAAAATGAGTTTCCAAAAAAGTTCACTAAGTCTTTTGAGTTGGACAAGTTTGATATATCTCTGAGAGAGACCTCTGCTGTATTTGGATTAGAGACCCTTACTATAAAGGCTGAACAATTAACATATATTTAACACCTTGATGGCTAGGCAAATCAACAGTTTTCGCTCTCCTATGACATGCAGCGCTACGATCAAACGGCTACTGAAAGTGGCAGTCATTAATTCCCTAATATCTTTTAAAAATGTCTCTTTTTTGACAGAGATATGAATAGCTTGATCACTTTTAAAAGGCAGTTATTAAATAATTATTTAAGCTATATTAATGTAATATTTACACCGATTGTAACTTGCCCTTTTACACAATTCAGTAAATGATAAATATTACAAATATTAGTTTCGAAAATATTAAGTTTGAAAACAATTATTTGCAGTATATTAATGTAATATTTACACCAATTGAAACTTGCACTTTTAAACAATTCAGCAATGACTGCTTCCATCGACATGAATTATTGTTCATCAAGCCATCCTTTTAAATTAGAAAATAAAAAAAGTCACTGGGACCAAATCTGGTGAATACGGTGGATGTTGTAATAATTTGAACTTCAATTCCATGAGTCATGATGCTCTTAATAAAAACAAACCATTTTTGATGTTGTGAGCGCCATCTCTTGGATTTTCTAAGGACTTATTGAATGACCCTCAAATTTAAAAATGAAAGCATTTTGTAAAACAAATGCTTTTTAAAACATTGAAATTGTTTAACATTAATAATCTAAAACATAAATTTGAAAATTATTTCGTTTGTTTCTTTTTATAAATCCACACTCTAACATTTCTTTGGGATCATTCTTTGCTAATCTATTAAAGGAGCCATTGGTAGTTCATCCCCTCCCACAAATTCAAATTTCCTTCAAGAGATACTTTTTGATCCCCTTGTCATCTTTTTCTGCATCTCCTGGCAGACACAACAAACTTTTTTCACTAAGAAGATAAACGTTTTAATGAGTTTTTAAAACAATTTTAATTTTTGAAATCAGTGAAAGGTAATAGAGCTACATTAATTTAAGTTCAAGATTATCAAATATAAAAACACAATGCATAATTGCTGGTTTGTATCTTCTTGATACAAAGCCACACCCTTGATCAAACCACCCAAAAAATGATGAGAATGTTTTAATAGTTTAAAAAAAAAAGAATAAGTGGAATTTAAATATTTTTTAACCACACACTCAGTGAGCGAGTTTTCGAGCTTCAATTAAACTGTAATGACTTAACTAACATTTGAAAGTTTATAATGAGAAAAACAAGTATTATTTATGCTAAAATCGTATTATGTATTTTTGGTACAAATTGGCTTATTTCTTTTCTCATACCTTCTGTTTAATAAAAGACCTTTTTTTAAAAAAATCAAAATATAGATATATTTTTGAAGTTTTATCTTGAATTTACTAAGATTATTTCAAAGACTTATATAGTGTCAACAAAATGAATATCCAAAAAAAAAGCTACAAAAATAATTTTAATTGAAAAGGAAAAAAAAAAAAAAAACACTGAAAGATCCTAGTTCTCCTCTATTTTGACATCAGGATTAAGTTTAATTATTGTACTCTTTCTATGAACAGTCAGGGAAAGATTAATTTATTGTACAATTACATCAATTATAACAATAAAAACACAATAAAATAATTACAGTTTTACAAAGCTTGATACCAAACCATTCAATTATTAATACTGAAACAAAATTCTGAAATGATATTCTACATAATTTTAAAAAAAAAAATTAAGAAATATAATGCTGAACAACAAACAGGTTTTAAAATAAATATTTCTTAATATGAAATCCAGTCATTGTTTCTAAATAATATCCGCTAACTAGACAGATATATCGGAGTTAAACATATTTAATTTTTAGACGATACAGACATTAAGACAAATCTCTACATGTATTTATCATTAGAAGAATATCCGATATATTTTAAGTAGACAAATATTCAAATTTATATATAACATATAATACAACAAAAGCTTTTAATTAGAAAAGAATGTTATATAATATAACCGTATGGATGAATGCAATTTGCATTCAAACAAGTATTTTATTTGGCGGTCCATATCACCATTATTAACCCAAATTTATTTAAACAATAAATGAATGAACAGGAACATATCATTTAATGTAATAAAAACCAAACATTACTAGAAAACTATAGATAAATTAGAAGACCTTTCAATGAATTGAACTTTAATAATAAACATCGTTGTTTTACAACGATTAATTTAAGAATAGTAAAATAATGAAAGAACAATATATTTAATTACCTTTAATAAATTCTGCAACGTGAAGAGAGATACTCTCTATTTCATCCATATTTCAAATTGGATAGAGCTGATTTATTCGAATAACATAATAATTTAAAAACAACGTACAATAAAACTGTCGATAAAAATTTTTTAACAATTTAAACCATCTTTAAAATTTTGAAAATAAAATAAAAACAATAACGCAAACAACAGAATTTATAAATGATACCGTGAAAGGTTATAAAATGCTAAATATTGCCTACATAACCTTACCAACGATGAAAATAGTAAACAAATTTTTCAAACAATAATAGGATCGGACCGGACAGATGTCAACTTTAACGTTTCCATTTTAAATTTTTGTTTTGTACCGAGATTAGTTGTTTGTCTTCTACTTCTGGACAAGGGAATCCATGAATATTTACAAAAAATAGGTTCTACTATATGAAACATTGACTTAATTATTATTACTAGTAGTATCATATCATATAATATTTAAAATAATAGTTGATATGTGCCCCAATATCTTCTTCATGCATTTCAATAATTAGATAAATAACTAAGAAACATGTAACCCACTTTCAAAGCATTAGATTACAATTTCTCAAATTGATTTATTCAGCACGTTTTATTAAACTTATTTTTCTCTTTTATTTATGAAATAATGATAATCAGTTTTTAACATCAGAAAAATTATCAGTCGGAATCTCAGTTAATTTATTGTAAACAAACCGCGACACTTGAAACGTGATGGCTGGGTTTGTTGATTTCTTTGGAAAAAACAAGGTATAAAAAGATATTTTTCCCTAGAAAATGTGTTTTTTTTTACCTTATTGTGTTCCAATGTATGTTATACAGTCCTTTGAAGTAGCACAATTGTTTGTGTTTCATTTTTTGAATGAGTGATGAAATTAAATTTTCTTGGACAAGCGGTAAACATGTTTCGAAATGTTTTACTGAATCGAGTTGATAATTAATTCATAATAAAATGAATTAAAAATATGTAATAATCACTTAGAAGTAAATCCAGATCGTTGTGTATTTATGAAAATAAGATAAAGAAGTATTTTTGTAGATCGTGAGATTACGCAATATGTATGTGCCAGAACTGATAAGGAAATGGTATTTTATAAGTTATAGATATCAAATAATTGTTCTGTTTTCATGCTCTTTTCTAAAATTTTAATAGGCTTTCAAAAGGTCCACTCAAGAGTATGTTGTGATTATCTTTTAATAATATAAGTTACAGAAAATTTTGTACTTTCTTGTGATAACAACCTTTTATTATTATAATTATGAAAACAGAGATTTTTCACCAAATTTTCCAATTTTGGGAACAGCTTTGGTGTAGGCCACCTGCTAAATTTGACACCATTTTTTTTTTGGCGCCAAGTATCGTGTTTTAAAAAAGGGTTACCATTAAAATTTCCAAAGAAATTCCATGCTCATAAAATAAAAATACATGTTCCAAATTTATAGATATTATTAAGGGTACTAGAACAAGAAGGTGAAACTATGATTCTG
>BMAW01003472.1:0-36818 GCA_019974015.1 Nephila pilipes
GAGATCCGCGTCTGAAATTTCTTTTATCATTATTACATTACAAAATTTGCAGTAACACTGAACCAGGGGCACCTTTTCAAAGGAATCGGCTGGCTTTAAAATCGTTTTCTCTTCTGGGTGGAAAAAAAAAAAAAATTTAAAAGAATATTTGTAATAGAATGGTAAAATAATATGACATTCAGAGAAAAAATAAAATCTTTCGGATCCATGTCGCTCAAAATGGGATATCTTCCCTCAAACCGGCTCGGCACGATAAAATGCACAACCACTTGGGCAGATTTCCTATTTTTCAGGTGGTTTCAATTACTCCTCTTTAGGGCGCCTTTCAACCACAACCTAATTTTCGTTTCGTTCACGAGCACCTTCCAAACTTAAATCTCGTTCCTCCACCAACATAAACACGTAACGAAATGTCTGCCTTTCAAACATCTCTCCTACGAGAATATTCCGGTCAACAAACCGATATCTAGTGACTCAATGAACATCAAACAACGATACTCGACCGGTTTCACTTTTAACAAAACACAAAAACCACATTCAATTAAGGAAAAATATCTTCTACGAACACAAGGAGCATTTTCTCCTCGCAACTCTCGTCTCATCACCACATTTCGGAGAACCCGATCGAGAACAGTTCCTTCCTTTTCGAACTCCTACTGGCAGCCACTGGGACTCGCTCGGGAGAAAGAATCCACATTGAATCCGGAATATTCTAGGAATAAGCCTAACTTAATTACGAAAATAAAACGAAGGCGGTGGCTGGAAAAACTCGACTTTTCTAATTTGAATTAGAAATACAACTACCTCGTTCGTTTGACTTAGGGGGAAAAAGGAATTAATTTACCTCACAAAGTTTTCTTTTTATTAGGGATCACGGCAGAGAGAAAAAACACTGCAACTCTCACCGTAGCCGCGAAGAGGATTCAAAGAACCGATAGCAATTCATCCCCGAGCTCACATCGGTCCACAATCCGATCGTTCTGAATTTTAACCCAAACTGGCATCTCTTTGGACAAAAACTCTACCCTAAACTTATTCCCATCCAACACAGGGGTTGAAATGGAGGCATCGAAACCAGTTAACACAAACAAAAAACGAATTACGAAGCCTGTTTCGTCGACGAAACAAACTCGGAAAAATATGGCAATTTACACACTTAACTTCCAAAACATGATAAAAATACTGGGAAGACACTCTACTTGCATTAGACTCCCTCTGGGGGATGTCAAAGGCTCGAAGAAAGAGATCCCCAGTTTCAACCCTTAAAGGTCCAAATAGCCTCTTCACTTAAAAATCCTAAATTTGGCAAAGAAACACAATTTCATGAATAATCAAAATAATTTTGCAAACCCTCCCCCCTACACTAGCTTCTTAAAATCAAAAAAGCTCCAGGTAGGGAATAAAATGATTAAAGAATTGCCTATCGAGACAATTTTTCAAATAACCTCAATTATTAATGACGTCCTCGAAATCGGCCATTTCCCTCGGTCGTGGAAAAATGCATTCCCATTATTAAACCAGCAAAAATTTCTCCAACCAATTTCCCTAAATTTAAATGATAATCCATTAACAACATGGCTTCTCCGTGTCATTCAACACGTCGAGACCGGGAAATCAACAGGTGCAATTTTCCTCGATATTCAAAAAGCATTTGACACCAGGGACTGCTCTTTAAACTAATTAAAACTCTTCAATTCATACCTCAAAAATAGAACCTTTGCAGTAAGAGTTCCAGTACCACTACTACTTCAGCTGGAATAGCTCAAAACTTCAACTCTCTGCATGTACGCAGACCACACAGCGATACTAGCACTACAGAAACATGTAACGCAACTAGAAGACTGGTTCTTCAAATGGAAAATTGCCCTTCTGAAACGGAGGCAGTCTTCTTTTCACGCCCGGACCTTTTTATTTACGATCAAAATACTTGGGAGTTAGCCTAGATAAAAGACTCGCTTTTAATCGACATATCACACAAACAATTAAAAACAAGTTGCTTATCTATACTCTGATTATTCTAACTTATAGCTGTCCCATTTAGGGTTTCGCTGCCAAAACACACACCTTAATAAACTTGAAAAAGCACAAAATAACATTATTAGACAAATTGTAAATGCTAGAGGGTTCACGAGAAATACAGACATTTATAACTCGATTCACTTCCCAACAGTAAAAAAAGTTCATACAAAAAACAAATCTCATGAACATAAATAACAACACCCTCACGAACATCTCAAACTATGACCCTGCTATTAGAAATGTTTTACTCCATTCTTATTAAATTCACTTTCATTTCTCAAAATCTTTTAAAATAAAACCAACCCATTGGTCAACTGCTTTCACCCCCTCACCTACCTTTTCTCCGAAAAGGGAAAAGAAAAAAAGTTTAAATCCAATACTTTAAAACTTAATTTTTTCATCCTTTTTAAATCACTCTGATAAAATTAATTTTACACTTTAAAGTCATCACTGGAAAAAACCAAAGTTAAGCATCCCAAACTGCTCTGATATGGAGATTTAGCTCCAGGAAGCCTCTCAACCTAATAGCAATTCTTCAACTCACACTATTTTACTCATTCCTTTACGAACGCTCTCTGCAATGAAAATTCATACGATCTCTAAATGGCTCTTTAATAATCAAACTCGAAAAAGAAATCCAATTTTATGCTACTCGTGGGGGGCTAATTCAAATACTCCTCGTCATTTAACCCCAAACATAGACTCTGCCTTCACACGGTAGTGCTTAAAAGCACTGTTCGGGCAGATGTCCCATCCGAGGCGGAACAAAATATTTACATTTTTTTAAAACTACCCTATTATAAATAAAAGATCGACTCTGCCTTCACACAGTAGCGCTGAAAAGCACTGTTTGGGCAGATGTCCGATCCTGAGGAAGAGGGTGTATACAACCACTAATTATACTGTCTCTCAAGAACCACAACTGATAAGCATTCTTTGAAAGAACTCGTTTCCCATCCATGAATTCAAAACGAAATTTACACTTACCTCATTACTTACTTGGAAGCAACACAAAATCTGCCAAAAATAAATCATCTTTAAATTACACAAGTTTTTCTCATAACTTTAGAAACTTTTAAAAAGCACTATAAAAATACAAAGTATACTATTCACTTATGCACTCTTAATAAAAACTATACAAATTCTTACAACAGGAGAGTCGTATTTCACACATTTTTATAAGCCGAATGAAATGGACACGTTAATAAAACACAGCATTTCATTTCACAAAAGCGATGGTTCGATTTAAAAAAAGATTAAAATAACCAATACATACACTCTTTACAATCTACCAATTCTAATTTCGTACAAGGTAAATAACTCGTATTTTCTTACACATATTAAAAATCAGAGTTAAATAGCAACAAATAACAAAATCACATAAAGAAAAAGCATAATCAACAAAATTTTATGAAAGTGAAACGTATAATATAGATGGGTTTGATTAAAAGAAGAACACACACAGCAAATGCTCTCCACATATCTACCGTCAATACAAATTATCAAAATACGTACGAGTATGAAACACAGCATTTCATTTCACAAAAGCAATGATTCGATTTTAAAAAAAAAGATTAAAATAACCAATACATACTCTTTACAATCTACCAATTCTTATTTCATACAAGGTAAATAATTCATATTTTCTTACACATATTGAAAATCAGATTTAAATGGTAAACAGATAAATAACAAAATCACAAAAAGTAAAAAACATAGCAACATTTTGTGAAATTACTTCAGTTTAGGAAAGTGAAACGTATAATATGGATGGATTTGATTAAAAAAAAGAACACACAGCACAAATGCTCTCCACATATCTACCGTCAATACAATACGTACGAGTATGGAATATTACATTTTATTGCACAATTTCATAGCTATAACAATGTAGCAACCGAGGCATTTTGTACACATGATAAAAAATAAAACAAATGATTAATAAACACAATCTAGTTCGGGAACATTGCACACAGACACTGTTTTGTAGATTTGCTGCACTGAAAATGCCAAAGTAACAATTTCCAACAACAAAAAAAAGGATTTCAAAGAGACATAAATACTATTCTCTTACATACTATAAATGCAAACTACACTTACTATAGAAGAGTCCTTCTAACTCACATTTTATTACTTTTTTCTCATTATAGAAACACAATATAAAGGACAGAACCAAAAACATTTTTCAATCAAGTTCCTTAGAAACGACTCCACTTTATGGAAATGAAACATACAACATCAAAGAAAATTCAACACGACTCAAAATATTATTCACATAACTATCTCATGATTGAGAATTTCATTTAGTCTCCTCAACAATTACACATTTTTACAGGCAAACTTCAAATTTCGAAACAATTTTTTTAAACCAAATGTTTTCGCCTTCTGGAAAATGCATTCCAGTTTCAAAATATACACTACTACCTATCGCGAAAACAAACCATGTAGCATTTTTTAAACACAGGTAATGTGAAGAATATTATAAACAACATTTAGTTTAGAACGATTTATAACACTTCAGCATTTATGTTTGAATATCACTTTCAAATTAAAATACAATCGCATGAAATGTCATTCTTACAACTACGATATGTGGCGTAACTATAAGAATATTTTCCAGTACCTCGGTACACTCTAGAAAAGTGCATCTACAAGCATTTCTTACAAAGCAATGAAATCCCAAAATGGAAATTTTACACATAGCAAAACAATTATATAAACATACTATACTGGTTGCGAACACATAACATATCGAAGAAACGAAACACACATTTAGATTCTTCAAATATTTTTTTTAGATCTAGGACATTGGGAACGTATTCAATGCATGACATGTATTTCAAACAATGTTATACACTCAATTAACATTCGTAATTTTTCCGTGTTACAAACACTCGCTTACCAGGGTATTCTGAAACTCACTCACCGAGAAATGTTTATATCTCAACGAGACTGAAAGAATCACTGGAAACACACTCACCGTTACATGTTCTTTGTTTTTTTTTTTGTCGTGCGTCTCCGGCATTTCGAAAGCCCCCTCGGCCGTTTCTCTCGAACACTTGGAAGGCCTCCCGAGATTTAATCTAAATTCAGAGCCGATTCTCGTTCACACTGAAACGGCTTTGCTGTTAAGTTCTGAGCACGGATGGTTTGGAGCGGCAGCACATGAAAAAGAAGAAAAAAAATTCTTGAAATCGATTCGACGGTCAAATCTTACTCGAGTGCCAAGAGTATGAAACAGCCCTTTACTCGGTGTCTAAACTCCCTTATGAAGAGCTCAGTGGATTTAGACATGAATTTAAAAGAGCTGTTCAAAAATATAGATGAGTAATTTTTTCCATGTGTCTTTTATTTCATGAATGTGATCAAGAGTATTTTATGAAATAGGAAAAAAAGGACAATACGTCGGAGACATGCGATGGATAACGATAGTCGGCGGGGAAAAGAGGAGCTTTTAAGTTTGAGCTAGAGGGGAAAGGTTCCAGAGATTGAATTTCACGGAAAGAATCAGAACTTTGGGAAGTAGTCTTCACTCCACATGTCAGTCACTTGGGAAAATAATCAATGTTTTCGATATCAGTTAGTTAAAGAGTATTCCAGGTTTCTCAAAGCAGGGATGGCCAATCCACGGCGGAATCTTAATAGAGAATAAGAATCCACAGATGGAGTCACACTTCAATCGAAGCAGTCCAAATAACGTTCGATCCTGAATGTTTTCTGAATAAGCTGAAGTTTCAGTTTCGAAACGGAAAAAAAATATGAAAAAAAAAAAAAAAATTACGGCGACAACTTTTTTTTCACAAAGCACAAGTTTCGGAACGAAGGCGCAAAACGCAAGGAAATGTGATTGGCTAATAATAACCAAAGATCCGTTGGGGGAAGAAAAAAAGGGGGGGGGGCGAGAGACCTAAACTAATGGACACTGAAAATTCAAAAGGGTAGCCACTTCTAAATGTTTCACAGAGCATAGAGAGCGAGTTAGCCAACATTTGGCATAAAGAATTCCTTCGCGAAGGGTGATTGGACTCCGCTGCATTCCAACGAACTCTTATTGTCATGAGGAAAGTGCCACAGAAACTCATTCGCTACTCCATCGCTGCACAAAGATGCGTTGGATTGCGCGGTCGGTGATTTGGATGAACTACGTTTGCGAGCCAATGTTTGCTAACATGATGCACCTAAAACTCCAAATTTTGTTGATAACTTCAAGAACTATTATAGATGACTTTCTTTTAAAAAAAATACAAATTAAAAAACTACGCTAACAAAGTATTGACCAGTTAATTAATTAGTATTATTCGAGTTAAAGACATTTTTTCTTCACAACTAGCTTAACCGTATGATACTTTATAATGTTTATTAATAATAGTGCCGAACTTTGTTTTATTATTTTACACCTTCACTACTGGATAAAAAAAAATGATGCGCTGTTTGCAAACGCCTCCGCTTATAAATAGCATTTATTTTTCATCTTAACATCTATCTACATATTCGTAGGAAAATCTTGGAAATGGCACACAGGAGTTTTGTTCATTCCTCCCCAAAACGATTGGCCACTGATGTCTTAACGGATATTAGAAAGTATTGCATTCCTCTTTGATTCCAGATAAAAAGTAAAGATAGGGAAATCACATTTTGTTCGATAATTGGGGAATTGTTTACGTCGTAATGTTTAAGCGGGGTAGATATTTTTACAATATTTTGTTTGATCGAGTCATTTCATTTCACGTTGCAGTACAATCATAAAATTCCTGAAATTTCGATAGGATGCAATGTTCATCGAGAACGCGTTTAGAGCAAACTAAAAATTTAGCAATAACTTTTTCTAGAAGTTTAACAATTTTCGAAAAGTTATCAATTTCAAGAATTATTTCTTTTAAATGAGTATCATTGAGAAAGACAGAACTAGAAGAAATATTGGTACTTACTCGTCAGGAAATTCCAAACACAAGTTGGAGGATGCGAAGCAAAATCACAAAATGCCCCAAAGTCGAAAAAAATTGACACGTCAATGGAACGTGGTTCTTCGAAAATAATATCGGCAAAGAAGATTCGATTGAATGTAGGAGGAATTGGATTCGAAATAATCTGCGAAGAACACTGATTAAACGGGATGCAGGAGGATAGGAGCGGACGATACGCGCAAACCGAGCGGCCGGTTCAGCGGAGAAAGGGCGTGTGCAATGGTTTGGAAAAATCACTGCCGCCAAATCAATCCCGGAAGTACGTCATGAATTCAAACGTAAGAATTCAAGAATATTCAAAATTTCGATTACGGTTAAGAGTCACACTCGAAATGAAATAACTATTATAAAAGATATTAAACTATTTTATCTGTTATAATTGTTTTACTTTTCCTCGTAAAAATGATTTTGATTATTACTATTTCATTGCCGATACTTCGCGGATGAATATTCTTCTTCGCCACTTTAAAATTTTTGCTCTCTTATGAATTCTTTGAAAACTCCGGGAAGATCCAAAATTCAGTTTCACAATTACGTATGCAATATCGGAAATCAGCGGCCCTAAGGGAATTTTCCTCAATCCGAGTCGTTTCGTTAAAAAAATCGCCGAAACTTGGCCACCGTGCTGCCGCGGTTTCTCTCGGCAGTGGTAAATATCTGTAGTAGTTCCGCATGACGATCAGAGAGGGCGGTACTGTTTTCCCGGTGCATTGTCACCGCAGCATTTCATCCAATCGACTGTAACTTTCATTAATAAATGGAGATGGCACCACCATCGCCGACGTCTCTTCCTTATTTTCTCTAGAACAGGGATATTAAACCTTTTAAACTTTGAGGAACCCTTGAAGCTTACCGTTTTCTTGAAGGAACGGCTTTCTCAAAAAAAAGAAAGAAAAATAGGATATCAAAGCTTTATTCTACTCAAATTTACAAAATTAGGATTGCGTCTCAGTGTTATCACAACGGAAACGTCTTAGTAAGATAATGAAGCGAAATGTAGCTAATGGCGTTTTTTGGTTTTCTAAAAAATATTCTATGAATAATAAACAAAAGCAACACCATTTTAAATTACAACAAATTAATAAAAAGAAAAAATTTAATGACATGGTTGCCTTTATTGCAAAGTATTTTTACGTCTGGAATAATTGTTGAAATTGCCAACCTAATGTCATCTTCAGCATCCAAATCTATCTCTGTATTTTGTTTTTGTCACAACGTACAAAGAGAACGCTTTTTCGCTTACTTAGATTGAAACGTATGACACGGGCGTGTTCATACTACAGAAAAGCCTTATAATTGTGAAATTTGCAATAAGACTTTTTCTCGAAGTATAACTTTAAAAACACATTTACTGATTCGTACAGAGGAAAAACCTTACATTTGAGAAATATGCAACAAAGCGTTCTCTCGTAATGAGATATTAAAAACCCATATGCGTATTCATAATAAGGAAAAACCTTATGTTTGTAAATTTTGCAAAAAAAAACCCGTTTGCTCACCGCTGTAGCTTGAATTATCATTTACTTGTTCACCAAAAATAAGAGTCGCACTTCCAAGAAATTAAGTTTTTAACTGGTTAATTATTGTTTATTAAAATTGACATACATGGAATTGAGTTTTGGATATGAATCATGCAAATTTCAGAATTTTATTCAAATCGTCTTTTATCATTCGCCTTCAGAATGGTTTTTTACTTTTAAAATCTCACAAAAAAATCATACATTTTCTAAATATCAAGTATCGCTCTTATTGTGTTATTCCACTGCTATTTACAGTTATGAAGTATAATAACATTTGCTCAATAGTTAAAAATAATTTGAACTGAGAATTTTCATTGGAGAGTTTTTCTGAATTGCTGAAAATATTTTGAGGAAAATTGCTGTCCGTTAAATATTAAATGCTGATAAAATATGATTGTGATTTTAGATACTATTTCTGTGAAATAAAATAAAAGTTTAGGCTCATAATATTAAATGATTTTCTTAAAATGTGAATAAGAATGCACATTTTGTTATATGAAGCTGTTATTCCAAGTCGTGTTGATTTTTCATATTGAATGATAAAATAAACTGTATTGAAGAACAGAAAATAAAAATTTGCTTATGTGAAGTCTTTTTGTGTGGAATTGAATTTTTTTTATCCTTTTTAAATTTTAAAACATCGATTTTTGTAGCATTTAAAATTAATCCGACATTAAATTTTCCTACGTATTTGAATATTATCGGATTCATGTTCTAATCATTTGAGGGCTTTTAGTGGATACGATGCGAATCACTCTTTTATAAATTATTAAAAACTATTATGAATTTCAAGCTTAATACTTGGAAAATTTACACTTGATACTGATATGTTATGAAATATAGTGGATTATGAACCTCCTAGAAATGTTTTCTTACACTTCTTTATTTTTAATGAATTCACTTAAAATGATTGTATTTATCAAAGAACTGTTTAAGTATTTTGTAAAAATTATTAAAAAATGTATCAATAAAAATTGTGTTTATTTTAATTAAATTTCTCATATAAGGGTAGATAATACATTCGTGAACAGAGATTAAAGTTACGCCAGTTTATATAGGTAACGAAAAAGTAGCATTATCATAAAGTAAAAAAAAAATAATGTGAAGTACCAAAAAAAAAAAAAAAAAAAAGGCTTATAAGGCATTACCAATTCTTAGAATGGACTAGTTTCATCCAGTTTGATCTTTGAAACAATAAATAGGGAGTTAGAAAATATATGTTTAAAACTTAACAGTTAAATATTTTTTACTATGTTTTAATAATTATTGTGATGATAGAGTTTGCTTCTGTTGAAGAAGTGTTAGAATTTTTGTTTGAGTTTTTGTCAAGACTAATTTCACTGCTTGAACTGTCATACATTTGTTTGGGTACAAACTCGTGAATTTCGTAAAGGAATCGACAACTGAGTAAATATGCTAACAAATCTTATTCATCGACGTTAAAGATTCAATGATGTCGATGCGGTATGTATTTAATGATTTATCTTCATTTGGAAATTGGGATTAAAACCCTTCTTGCTTTGTAACATTTTATTTGCAGAAATACACTTAGCATAATTAAAAATTTCATTCTGTACTTGTTATTGTAGAATGTAAAAAAAAAAGAAATCCTGTATAAGTTCCATTGATTTTGTTGCAGCAAAATGTTCTATGTCGTAGACGATTTTGATTCCTTCAATTGTCATTGCTTCCGGCACACACAAATTATTTAGCTGTTATGGTTTTTCTTTTTTCTCGATAATATGACGCCCTTTGCATTTAAAATTTAATTTTCGTAAATATTTATTGCAACTAGACTGTCCGTGTTTTTTTTTTTTTTTTTTTTTTTTTTTTTTTTTTATTTTTTTTTTATAAGTTTTTTTTTTTTTTTTTTTTTTTTTTTTTTTTTTTTTTTTTTTTTTTTTTTTTTTGTACCCTTTCTACGGAAGCAAAACGTTGTTTCATTTGCTGCCTAGTTTCCGATGTATAAAGAATCCAGGTCTCTCCGACATTAGCAACTCGACACGTCAGTAGATGTTAATCAAATCGAAACTAATCTATGAATTTCGGTCTTTAAACGAATGGTAGCTCCAAGGTTCCCTATGAACGCCATTTGTCAACAAAAGCAGGAACCATTGAGCCACCTTCGTATTTCCTTTATTTAGTTTTAATTTTTCAGAAAAATTATGGCACATGCTGAATACAAAAGAAATCGGAAAATCTTTATTTTTCAAACATGTAAAAATGGCGAATAGTAAAAGATAATTTCTTTTCTTTTTGAATAACTTTTCATTTATTAAATTTTCATCAAGATCATAAATTTCATCACGAAAATAAGATGACATTAATTATACATTTAGCTGTATTACACAATTTTCATGCTTTTTAAAGCAACTCTATGAGATAGGCGAGTTTTGCAAATATGAAAATTATTTACCTTACTTACCTTGATACTGTTACCATCCCCTTTTGGAAAAAGAAAAATGATTCCTAAAACAAAAATTTAAGACTTATGATTTGAATGTAGTGAAGTTTCGAAAGAATCTTTTTTTTTTTTTAAAGAAAATATTCCCTTAATACGTTTTTCAAATTTAATATATTAAGAACTGCTTAAAAAGTAGTAAAATATTTTTTAAGACACAAACATAATGAATATTGCTGTGAATTGTTGTTCAAAATGTAGATGTTTATCGCCAGTAGCCCTTTTATAGACTTGTTGTGGTAGTGTACTCCCTGTCTGTTTTTTCTTTCAGACATAAAGGCTCGAGAACCCCATCCATTATAAACCCTACCTTTAAATCTTGTTATCACCTGATCAGTCACCTTATCTGAATACTGCTAACAGATGCTTTCTTCGAACTCTAATGAGTTTATATACTTTCCCTTGACCTACATACATGACATATTCTTCCTAAACACAAGAACAGGGAACAATTACGAACTTCCCTCTTTCAAACGAGCATTCACAAAGTGAAAAATTACAGGAAAAATTTATTAGAGCTATTGATTAGTAATCAATAATTAAGAAAACAATTCGAGCTTCATATGATGTACAATTGTTGGTAATGATTTTGTAAGGAAAAATAAAATTTCAAATGTTCTGTCATTTCATGTCGTTTCGTACTATCCATATTATGTATAGGGACTTATTTAGTTGGTAAATATAATCGCTTTCGCCTTGAAGGAAAGTATATTTTCAACATTTCTCACCCACATGTTATTTTTCAGCTATTCTTTTATTTCACACATTTTTTTTTCAAACTATATGCTATGTGGCATAGTATATAATAAAAGTTTGAGAATGAGACTTTCACTACGATACATCGCAAAATTTAACTTACTTTGACCCTCATGTTGATGCAGCGTTTCTACGTAAGTTTAGTTTCTATTAAAGTCATTTTCTAGGAGTGTGGTATTAACGCTGTTACGATTTTTTCTTCTCCAAATTAGGGTAGCTATTTACCGGACATAACAAAGACTTCGTAGGCGATACAAGATCAGTGTTCTCACTAACGTTTGATTAAGAAATCTTGTACATTTTAGTTCTTTTACCCCAAAACTCCATATATATGAAAATATACATACATGGGCATATCTAACATTTTGACGAGATAAATCTAAATTATTGGTACTTCAAAACATGCGATTTAATACAATGTCAATTTATATGAAACGGAACATTGTTGTGTATTCGTTTAATAAAGTTCTTTTTATATAAAAGATCAGCTAATTCCCCTTTTTTGTTAAATTATACCAATTACGTATTCTGCTAATAAAGTTCATAAATTTTATATGCAAGATTAATCATAGCCAGTTTTAATTAGGAGAGTGAACGTGAAATTCTGGAATAAGGTGATTTTGGTTTATAAATTATTTAAATTATAAATAAAAACAACTTTAAATTTTTTTTAGATTTTATAGAATGGGACATGTTACTCTGTGACAAAATTTATTTAAATAATATATAAAATATTAAGTTAATAATAACATGTTAAATCGCGAACGCTACCGAGGCCACGTGGTCCTACTCTGGGTGTTCAGGTGTTTTGGATCCAGTCTTCTCCCCTCATTGATATCTTAACTACCTATTCTCTCTGACAAAGTTTACCAACCAATTGCTGCAGTTTGAGGAGCTGCTTATGTCATTCATTGCTCAATATTCTTAAATTTCAGTTGAGGAATATGAGCAACATTTTTATTATCTTTTGGAAGAACGAATTGAAAATAATCTAAAAAGAATTGAGTCGAAACTACTTCATCATTACTTTTGTCAATCTGTGGCAATATTATGCAAAGGTTCAAAGAAAGAAAGTGTTCCTAAAACACTTTCTAATCATTACACTTGAAAGCTCGACAAACATGTAAAATGTATACTTTTGGGTGAAAAAATGCTCTAATCTATTCTAAAATTACTTATAAAATATATCCTTATTAGTACTCAATCATAACTTTGCACTGACAGAAAAAAAAGTTGATAAAAAAAAAAAGAATGCTAGACATTTTCATTCCTTTTATTACCCTAGATGAGTAAATCTGTTTGAACTTTGTTCAACTTTACATGACGAAATCTAGAACTATTTTTGCAAATGAAATTAGTGAATAAGGCTTCGCAAATAAAATGTTTCTTTTTCAGCAGGAAATTTACATATACCAGTTAAAATTCTTAATTTTAATCAATTTTTTTTAAAAAAATAAACCAAGATTATAAGAAATTCTTTAGTGCTGATATATTTCACAAATTTCAAATTATATTGTTATGCATTACAATTTCATACTGTTTTATGCTACATACAATTTGTGATATATTTTGCAGATTGGTTTAGAAAAAAATTGATTATTGAAAGATTTCCCTTCCATATATTTTTTAATGTTTTAAATCGGCCTTTTTTTACTATAGTTCTTCCTATATATTATATCTCTGTAGCTGAAAAATTTGAACATATAACACATCGATCAATAACTCCCGAGACTAACCCAGAGATGGCGGTCGTAGTAATCCAGTAACCAGGTCTTTCTAGAGTACTAATCTTTGCTTGAAACGTGTCAAAATTTTAAGTCGATCGGACCAGGAAAAAGGTTTTTTGAAGTGAAGTGAAAAAGGTTTTTTCCAAGTGGGTGCCGCGATTGCTTTCGATGGAGCAACGAGTCGATGATTCAGAAAGCTGTTTATCGCTATTTACTCGCAACAAAAAAGATTTCTTGCGAAAAAAAAAAATTGGAAAAGCGTTGGAACTATTGTATCACCCTAAAAGGTGTTATGTTGATGAATAAAAAAAAATTTTGCAAAAAAAATGTTGTTTTCAATGTTAGTCTCGGGAGTTATTGATTGTTGTGTTACCTCGAGTTGCTTCTAGCGCAAAGTTAATAAAACTAAAAAAAGATATAGTTAGTAATTAAATTATCATAAAGAAGATAATGAGATTTCCTATTCTGTGTTTCTGTTGAGCTTTTCTAAGCAATTACAGGTCATTTTGTATTATTCATCGTTGTAATTTTAAGTTACAATTTTGAAGACAAACAGAAATAATTTAAAATCCATGTTATATTAATTTTATTCAATTTTTTTAATATTCTACTGTAGCATATTTGTCGAAAGGACTTTTGAAAATAAACGAAAGTGAAAGTATGCAGACGAAAAAAGAACATTTAAAGGAGAAAGGCAAGAAGACTAAGCTTTCTACACAGAAAAATGGTAATTCTGTCAAAACTTCTAATTCAAAAGCCAATACTTTTAATGTAGGAAATTTAAAATTTTATTTTGAAAAATTATACCACAAATTTACATCTGAAAATGTGGGATACGAACTGAACAAAAAGCAACAATCGTTAAAATCTATATTTAATGATCACGAAAATTTCATATGGAGATTTACTGAAAAGAATAAAACCATAAATGAAGTTAGGTTTAAAATAGCGCGAAACATCGCGTGAACAAAAGCGACAATATTCTAATAGGGGTTTTTTCGAATAAAATACAATTCCCACAATTAAGACATTGTATTCCAACCATACCAATTTTTAAAAATTAATAAGCAACACTGCATTTGCACGGCATACAGTTGAACACCGAATCTCCAAAATTACAGTAGTGGGAAATCTCACTTGTTGTTAGAGGGCGCCACACGTTATTAAAGTGCGGAGCTGTCGGATTTTGTGCAGAGAACTTCAAGAAAAGAGAATGTCGACATGTATGGGTTTTTGCTGTTAAATTTGTTTGTTAAATTGTTACGGCTATTTGTATTTGCTGAAGAACTACAAAATATTCGACCCAGACTGATCCATCAAACGATTACTATCTAAACCAAGTATAGATTTACTATTTCAATTGAGTAAAGATGTAAATAATTGTGTAATATTTAGTTTAAAGCTTTAGGAATCAGCCAATATTAATGATCTTCCACAAACTGCAATTTTCATTGAAATAACCTTTGTAGATGTTGTAACGAGAGAAGAAATATTAGATTCAATTATATTAACTCGATTTAAACGAACAAATAAACGATTTGTTGTTGTGCTGCATAGTGACGTAACATGTAATATTTTACGGGGCTATTATTTTGTTTTTGAACCTATTATCGTATTTCTAGATTAAAAATAGCAATCATATATCGACAATCAAAGGATAAAAACTGAAACTATGACTTAATATTTTTCACCGATTCAAATTGTACACGCCACTAGATGGCGTTTTCTTGTGTGGAAAGATTGTCATGCCTTTTATTTCTATCAATTAAAGTGAGAACGCTGAAATGAGGAGTAGGACGGAACGCCGTCTGCCAATAAATATTGTCTGTGAAAAGAAGTGATTATTGTGTTCTCTATATGCCTCTTCCTGTATCTATATGCCTCTACATAATGGAACATTTAAAAAAATTAAATTGATCACTGCAAGGTAAGGACAATAATATTAAGAATTGAATTAGATTTTTTTTAGTTTTACAAGAAATTGACAACTATTATTTCGGGTGTAATAGAGAAGACTATCAATCCCTTTCCACTTTTAAAAAAAAATAGGTTTTAGAATATGATATCCCTCCTGCATTTTTAACTATAAATCGAAATAAGAAAACCTACTAAATAATTTTGCCGAATGATTTGAAGATTTAATATCTTTAAAATCGGCATTTACATTTTTATTAAATCCGTTTGAAATCGATGATATTAACAAGTGAGTTTACAATGGATAAATCTTTACTTCGTGACGTAGCTGACAGAGAATTAAAATTAATAGAAATGCAAGATGATTACGTTCTGTAAATGTTCCATAAATCGGCAAAACCCATTAATGAATCTTTGAAATGCGTACCAGAAACTTAGTATAAAAATTTGAAAATAATGCAATATATAGTTTACTGTCAATGTCATGTAGATGCATTTTACTCTACGAAAAAATTTAGTATTTACAAGTATTATTTTAGTATTACAAATTTATCGAACAGCTTCTAAAAGAATGAATAAGTTCATTTCCTAATTATCAACTTGATTATAAGAAAAATAAATTTCTACATTTCAAATTCATTTGCTTTCTAATAACGGAAAGTAAATAAATATATTTGATAAATATTTAAATAGGTAACTTTGACTCTTGATATATATATATATATATATATAACATTTCCGCAATGATGACCCTACGTACTTGTGTAGAACCCGCAAATAATTTCTTCTAGAATGTACTTGGCGGTTTACTCACTAATGCCCTTTCATGCTATTCACATACACTTGTAGTTTTAAAAACAATATTTTTACACGTTTTACTATTCTTTCTCATTTTCGTATAATTACAAATCGGGAATAAAGTTGTTGAGTTCTTCCTGGATAATTTTAAGAGGAAAAGAGTCTGAGAAACATGCATCATTGAAATCGCCCAGAAGATTCCATGACGTTGACGTTTTCGAATGAAGGGAAAAAATTCCTGCATATCATCTAAGAGGATGGTTAATGTTTTGGAGACTTACGAAAATGAAATTGTTCAGAACGAATTCTAGGTCGTATAGCAAAAAGTGAGCCAACTCCATCATATGAATAAGTATAGACAAGGGGATTTCAAATCGATCATACGAACAAAAATTTCAACTTCATTGTACTGTCAACTTCTCTTCATTCATTCATTCTTATTTTGTTTGAAGAACTCAAAATGAAAAGATATTTCGAACAAATGTAAAATGTTCTGTTATCATAGAACTTTTAAAAAAAATACGTCTGAAAGAAGTAGCTTTTAAAAACTCTACGAAGAATGGTTATTTGAGCATTACTACAAAAATCTAACATTGTACAGGCTATATATTCCGTTTTATTTCTAATTTCTTTTAAAATTAACCCAATTTCGGTTGGTGAGTGTGTAAAAGAATAGTTAGAAGCAGTTGCAGAAGAACTTATGCCTGTAGTAAACTATTTTTTAATATTAGTTTATCTAGGCACACAGTAAAACGTATTCCTATGCTAATAAGTTTGAAAGAAACCATAGAAAATATAAACTACATGCTCTTAGTTTAATTTCAAATATTAAAATATGATTTATTAAATAATGACTCATACAATCATTAATTTAGGAGAAACAAATAATCTGTTTACTTATTTTTAATTAATTATTTTTACCTACTTCTAAAAGTTTTGAAAGAATTTCGAGCAATGGGTAATATTTAATTTTTTTTTCAATGTTAATTGTACTTGAAACATTGACTTAAAAAATTAACAAAATTATTGTCTTGAAGTTATTTTCTTGATAATTAACTTCTTTTTATTTAAGGATAGGACGGTATAAAAATCTTCTTTAGAAATAAAAGAGATAATTATCAAAATTTCAACACCATTCAATAATTAAAAGTACGGTGACATAACTAAAAGTTAATACAAATGGCTCAAATTTATAATTGAAATTATTGCTTTAAAAGTGTATCATAGAAAATAAACGACTAACGCAAAATATTCATTTATATAATTTCAAAAGTGTTTCATTTTTTTTTTACTGTAATTAAAATAATGTGGGCGTGAATTTTAGCAAATCTAATTTCAATACAGTTGGAAATCCATCTAAGGAATGTTATTTTGAAATTTCACAGGTACCATTAAAATTTGAATTGATCTGATGTAATTTTGTAATGCATCAGCATTCGCTTTTCAACTCTTAAACACGGAATTATTTATTTTATAGTAAACAAGCTTGGTTATTCGAAAATATTTAAAATAATTTTATGAATAGTTGAAAAAAAGACTGTGAGGGACTTGAAATATCTAAAATTACAATTAGAATAAATAATGTGTTTATTTCGATCGTCAAGATTCATTTTAAAATATTTCTCATTTTTTTTATAAATTTTAAAAGTGATTCCTCAAAATGCAAATTCCGCTTAATAATGAAGTGTTGAAAATGACTAATGCAAGAAAATTAATGAAAATTACAAAATCTGATTATTTTACTTATATTTTAGATTTTTAGCTAATTCAAATAAATGTTAATTGATTTGTAACAATCACGCAGCTCCCAAATACATTGAATAGATTTGTTTACAAATAGATATTGAATCCACTGCAATGAATGGAAGCTGCTTAATTGTGCGACTTGTTTTCTATAGTATCTTTAAATGTAATAATCAAAAATATAATTGATGCGTGTAGAAACTCACATCCTACTGTATCGAAGTTATGAATATCAAGAGTGCAATTAAAAATTATTCACTGATCTGATAATATACATTACTGAATTATAAACGAGAATATTCAAAGAACAGAATTATAACGAAGTGAATAAAAGAAAAACGCATAAAAAAAATGAATTTAAAAGAGCTTGAAAAACAGATGGTATCATATAGAATATGCGATTACTACATGAAATAAAATAAAATATAATGAAATAAAAATAATAAATTTAAAAGGAAACATTAGATACTTCTTCGAATACAAAGTGCTCACATGTTAGTCACGATATTGAATAACATAAAAGCGTCATTAAAAATAAGTTGTATTTTCTAATTTTTTTTAAAGTTAAAATTAACTTGACTGTGTGCTTTTTGAACACTCTAAAAAGATTTAAGTACTTATTTTTCATTTGATATTCTGGAGAAGGTCATCCTCAAAGTATCAGTTACAAACCATTGGATTCAAGTACATAAATTCGAATAACGAGATGGTAAAAATGTCAATCATTTCTTTTTATAGTACATACAACAAATTACTAGACTAAAATATGAAATCCATAAAAATAAATTATTTTAATATTTCTCCATATTTTCCCTTTCGAACATATAACTTCATTTGAGCTTAAAAGGAAAAAATTTTAATTTTAGAAACAATACATCAGAGAAAGGCTATTCGAATCGAAATTAAAATTCCTGAATTTTGTATAATAAACAGTAAATAAACGAAACTCATTTTAATGTAAGTCAGTTGTGACATCTCAAATACTTTTAAGTCTGCAAGCAACGGTGGTAGATTGCGATAAGCCACCACGTCTAAGTAGTGAAATGCTATGTCAGCAAATCTTGTGGCTTTAATTATAACTAAAAAAAATCGAGACATAAACTTAATTTTTATTTTCAACACTTCGTTAAAAGGTAAATAAATAAGAGTTCCTTTCTACCAGTCTTTTGCGTATAGGATTCAGAAGACTGAACTGAATACTTTCCATACTGCGTTTTATTTCCTACTACTATATTTCGAAAACAAGCAAATAATTTTGCAACATTGTATACTCGGCTGTCAATTACAGGATAAATTTTATCCACATATCCATGCAAGTAATCTCCTGGGAATAATTAAACTTTAAGGATAAATTTACGGGTTTATCAACAACCCACAAGATTAAATTTTCTCAAATATACACGGCTGCCCTTTCAAGCATTAGAGGAATAGAGAAATGTTTTTTTTTTTTTGCCATATGTCAAAACAGACATGAAGAACAATTATTTTTTTAAATAGTGGTTGTATTTTCAGATACATCATTTTATGCTTCAAATTCTTCTTTTCGTATAAATAAGAATATTCACATAATATATTTATTGTAAAGGTAATTTCTTAGGATCTATATGCTTCACTAACAGAAAGTTTTTTTTTTCTTCTCAAAATAGGAGAGTTAGCTTTCTCAGTCAATTCTGACGAGAAATTATATTTAAAACGAGTTCTTACATTTTTTTAAAAGCAGTTTTGAGAATTATTCAAGCCATAGTTTTTATTTATAATTTGGAACTTCGTAATACATTATATTTTAAAAGAGAGAGAGAGAGGGAGAAAGGCATAGTATATGAAACATATAATTATTCCTACATCACCAATAATTCAGTTGTATGAGACACATACAGTGGCCGAGTCTTAATGTAGCATTTGAATGTCTTTAGTTTTTTTTTATGAATTGTCAAACATTCCGTTAATTCCTTTTCAACATATTTTGAAATAATTCCAAAAATAATTTTTTTCAGCAATTTTTACTTAATTTAAATTTTTACTTGTTAGAAATTTTTACTTTAAATATATTAAAAATTAAAATTTCAGGATGACAATATTCAATTTTTAAAATAAAATTTTAAAAATTCCAACTTAAAATGCAAAATAAATGTTAAACAATATATTTTTTTTACAAAATGTAGTACTAACGAATCATTAAGAAAAGATAAAACTTCTATATGTTATTAAGAGATACAAATAAAGAAAATAACTCAGTCAGCCAAAATATGAAGAGATTCCAGGATTTTTTTTTTTTTATGATTGTAACTGTTACTTACCGATTTAAGTTATTTTAATGATGATAAGAAAATCATTTCTTCTGATGAGAATTGTGATCAAAAGGCATAGGATGTCCATAACCCCATGGGATGTCCATACCGGAGAAAGAAAAAAGGAGTGCATCTCTGGGACAGCGGTTTCTTACAGCGGAGTGTCTCGTTCTGCCTAGACGATTTCAGATATTAAGCCAAATTCGCGAAAAAAAAATTCATTTAAAATCAACTATTTATTAAAATATTTTAGTAATTATATATATTATTAAAAATACATTAAACTTAATTAATACGAAAGAAAAAAAGATTTAATAGGAAATCATATGTTTTCTACGTAAAAAAATTACATAAAAATCATATCTTTTAAGTAAATACAAAATATATTTGCATTTGTAACGTAAATTTCATTGTGTAAAGATGTACTATTACATGGAACATATAGATGTAAAAATAAATCTTAATTTGCTGTATGGTATTTTTATAAGAAAACAAATTCAATGTATAGTACAACGTCACATGTCTTACTACACACATATTTTGACGTTTCACGTTAGATTGTGAGCAAAGGGCACATTTTCTTCATGCTCTTTTTTTTTTTTTTTTTACTTTAATGTCTATGTACAGATTTGGTTTATTTTCGCTAACATTACTGTCAGATTCATTAAATTATTTCCCAAATTTCAGTATCAGATAAATACTTTCTTTTCGTCATGACTGTCGCTACAAATAAAAACCGACCGAATAAAACGAATAGCTGAGAGCATCTGCTACCAAAAGCCCTAACTCCCATAAACATGCATAAATTCTCATTCGAACTTCTAAGCAGGAAGCAAGAAAGAAAAAAAGAAAACCGAAAGCAAGTGCACCCTTTAAATCATGTCATTACATTTAAAGAGCCGCGGTGCAACTCATGCTTTTAACATTTACCCCCTTCATGGTAGTCAGAAGTGAAATCCAAGCCCATATCACCAAGGTCAACATTCAAAAAAATATATATATATATATATATATATATATATATATATATATATATATATAGATTTCGCGATCTTTTAATTCTTTGAAATTAGCATACATAACATTAATTAAACCATTTAAGCCAAAGTACTAAACAAATCTTCCAAGTCGTAACTATAAATAAAGTAAATTTCTTTACTTTTTATGCGGTTAACAGATTCATAATTATTTTTAATATTGCATGTTGTATCAAAACTGCTGATAATATTTTGTAAAGTCTACAGTGAAAGTTTCCCAGTTAAAAAAAAGTTACTTCAGGGTTATTCTATGTAACTGATTGCATCATTTTATTCCATGTACAACCAGCAAATTACCTTTTTCATTAATATTCACGGCTGCTCTTTGTCGAGCTCCGTTTCAAGTTTTAGCGCGTAGAACGTCAACTCGGTGGAATAACAATAAATATATATAGTTAAAGTATTCCATCTAAAATAGTGGTGTAATTTTCAAATATTCTACTTTTATTTGAAATATTATTCTTTCAAAAATAATAACCGACCATTTATTCAATAAGTATACACACTTGTATATTTATTGAATAAATGTATTTTTAGGATACATATGTTCCAAAAACAGAAACCTTTTCTTTCACAAAGCACATAACACAGTTTTGTAAACAAATTCTACCTCGTAAGCATTTCACAAATTAGTTCTGGTGCAATCATTTTTATTTTTTAGGAATTTAGATATATATTCAAGCTCTATTAAAATTTAAAAATCAACAAATTAATAATTTATTACACATTAAAAAGAGAAAAATACAAAGCAGGAATTGTCAAATTGTAATTTTATAAACAATAATTCGTGTGTACAGGACACACACAGTCTTCGATTTTAAATATGGGTACTTTAACACCTTTATTATAAGTTGTTAAATATGCTTCATAAATATTAACATAAAAATACGTTCCACCTCACAGCTTGTTACAAATATCTTCAATGCGCGGTGCTGGATGCCTACCTTTATTAAGTTGTTTATTAACGCTGACTTAGTGATCAAATCAAATTCTAATGATCTAACGGACTTTGGAGCTACAGTAACCCGTTCACTTTCAGCGGCCCAGCGTATCAGTAGACATACGCTTGAGGAGAACGTTTTATTTGATTTTTTTTTGATGTTACTATATGACGTTGCAATACCGCGAAATCTATATAGATAGCTTATTTTTAGTGTTGGCCTTGGTGATGTGGGCTTGGATTTCACTTCTGGCTGTCAGGAGAGGGGCAATTGTTACAATCACGTGTTTCGGCGCAGCTCTTTAAATGTAATGACATGATTTAAAGGGTGCACTTGTTTTCGGTTTTTTTTTTTTTTTTCTTGCTTCCTTCTTAAAAGTTCGAATGAGAATTTATGGATGTTTATGGGGGTTAGGCTTTTGGTAGCAGATGCTCTCATCTGTTCGTTTGATTCGGTCGATTTTTATTTGTAATGACATTCATGATGAAAAGAAAGTTATTTATCTGATTATGAGACTTGCGAATTAATCTGATAGTGATGTTAGCGAAATTAATCCAACTCTGTACATAGTCTTTAAACGCGAAAAAAAAAGGGGGGGAAAGATGTGCCCTTTACTCAAAATCTTCAGTGAAGCGTCAAAAGTTGACAAAATATGTGTGTAAGACATGTGACGTTGGACTATACATTGAAGAATTTTTTTTTTATAAAAATACCATACAGCGAAATAAGATTCATTTTTTACATCTTAGTATTTCATGTAATGGTACATCATTACATCATGAAATTTAAGTGACAAATGTAAGTATATTTTGTATTTTCGTAAGAATTTGATATTTATGTAATAATTTTATGCATAAAACATACAGTTTTCGATTAAATCTTTTTTTGTCTTCTTTCTTATGTATTAAATTTAACGCATTTTAAATAATACATGTAAGAACCAAAATATTCTAACGAATTGCTGATTTTAGAGGAATTTTTTTGCGAATTAGGCTTAATATCTGAATTCGTCTGGGCACAGCGTGACACTTCACGGTAAGAAGCCGCGAGCCCTGGGAAGCACTTCTTTTTATCTCCCTGCGGATGCTAAGGGTTAAGATGTATGTCCCATTCAGAATGATCGACATTTGCGTCGTCAAGTATCGAGAGCGGCACGTGAAATCGCCAAATTTTCTCCCAACTTTTACAACAGTCCAACGTCAGGACTTTGGGCTTCGACATATTTAACATGCGTCAACCTGGCGGCGGGTCATTAGTAGCATCAAAGCTTGAACCTTCTTCAAAATGAAAACCAAAGACTGCCCTTCCGTAACAACGACTACTAGGTTATCGCGGCTTTTCTCGAGTTTTCGAAGTTCATCATTTCACAGAAAAACCGTGCCCAAATGGTAAAATGGAGATACAAGATGATCTTGGTCTTCAAATGTTCCAGAAATCAGTAAAATTGATTATCCCCTTCGCAACCAGCGTCTCGTCTGCGCGACGCAACGTTTGTATCTAAACAGCCCAGCGTCGCCTTCATGCGAAGAGCTCCTATTAACCTGGTGGATGTCGCGAGCGTTCAATTATTTTTGTATAGTTTATTAATCTGTGATTGGCAATGCCAGTCGAATTCGAAAAATGTAAACAGAACTTGAGAACAGGATGATGCAGCGAATGCGTCGAATTATACAATTATACGAATTATTTATATCTAGAACAATATAATTCACCCCATCTTTGATTTGAACTATTTGTCTTTTTGTGTGTGTCCGTCCAAATCATCATTAAACTGATGTAAACTTTTGAATCTCCCCCAATCCTCCTAATGAAAGCCTTTTAGACATCACAGTGGACCAAGCGTCTCGAGGATATTTGGGAAACTGAAAGTTTTATTTGAATTTTAAATGCTGCTAGATAGCGCCTAATTGCAACGGTTTTCACTTAAGTAGATTTTCTCATCATTTGACCTTCATATAAGGATATTAGGTTCAGCTGTACGGTCTTTTTTATATTTGATAGATTTATTGGTGTAAACAAACTGAGAATCATGCGAAGTAGTTGTTGTTGGGGTGCATAACACTCTCGGGCTTTAATTCCCAGTAAAATGACTATTAATTGAGGTTGAGACTGAACTATGGTTTTTCACTTTCCAAGAAGTTAAATACAAAAATTAGATTCTTTGAAGGAACAATAGCTTTTTATAAAGAGAATAATAACAATACGAAGTGGGTCATAGACCTGATCAACAAATGAAATACATATACGTATTGAGCAGAAATGTTATGATGTTTACCTGTTATCAAGGAGAAATTACCGCGAAGATTCCGGATGCGCATAACACTGGTGAACGTTTCAATTTACTCAAACTCCTAGTCGAGCAAGGACTGAAGGAAGAGTACGTGGTAAAGAATGACATACTGTACAAATGTGACAATGGCGAGAATTACTTGTAGTGCCGGAGGCATTGGAATTTGAAATCATTCGTGATGTGCATAGCAAAGGTCACTCCGCAGTGTCTAAAACGGAGGATCTGTTGAAGAGGGACTTTTATATTCCTAACCTCAAAAAGCAAATAGAAAAAAATCATTGCAAACTGCGTACAATGCATTTTATTGGAAAGAAAGCGTGGGAAAAATGAAGGTTTACTGAATCCTATATCTAAAGAGAGAATACCTTTGAGTACGTATCATGACGACTTTATTGGACCGCTGACGTCCACAAATAAGAATTATAATTAAGTTTTGACTATCGTCGATGCATTTTCAAAACTTGTACGATTGTATGCCGTAAAGTCAACTTCAACCGAAGATTGCAGAAACTGAGACAACAACAAGTAACTTTTGGAAATCCCTCAAGAGTTATCACTAATAGAGGTTCGGCTTTCATCTCTAAAGAATTCGAAGAGTACTGCATTCAAGAGAAGATCCATCATGTATTGATCACAGCTGGTGTTCCTAGAGGAAATGGACAGGTGGAAATAATCCACAAGACTTGGATAATAGTACTGGTAAAATATTCTTGGAAGATCCAATGAAGTGGTACAAGTATTTTGAAGATGTACAAAAGGTTTCGAACAGAACTAAGTACAGAAGTACAAAGAATACACCTTTTGAGCTCCTCACTGGTGTCAGAATGCGAAACCAAGAAGATCTGAAGATTATAGAAATTCTCGAGAAAGAAGAAACATATATGTTGATGAAGGATTGGGAAGAAGTCAGAGATGAAGCCAGAAAGAATATCCTGAGAATAAAAGAACAGAAAGTTATACAACAAGAGAAGAAAGAAAGCACGAGTATACAATGTAAATGACTTAGTAGCCATACAGCGCATTCAATTGGAAGTGGTTTAATGCTTAGACCAGTGGTGAGGAAACTTTTTTTAAGACGGGCCATTTGTAATAACTAGACAATCGTAGCGGGCCAAAGAATAATGCTTAATCGTTAAAAAAATTATGTGTTCTATAAACATATACATATATTATTACATACACTTATTATTTTAATAGTAAAAAAGCAAAAGGTAAGAAAATTATAAGCACAAAATATAAAATGAATTTAGTGTAGTTCTTGATGTTAAGTATTATCACTTTATTTTCTGGTGTCATTACTGGTTGATGGTGCACGAGAAAAATGAAATTGAGACTGTTTCTTCAAAATTTCATCAAAGTTCGGTTCCATTTGCGAAGCAGAAGTTCTTAAAACTGATGAAAGGTGCTCATCTGTAATTCTGTTTCTTAAAGAAGTTTTCCTAAGCTTCATTGTTGAAAAGATTTGTTCGTATATATAAGATGAGCCGAACATTGTCATTATCTTCATTGCATGAGTAATTAGATTTGGGAAATTATCTTGACTTAAATTTTTATAAAATTCTAGTAATGGTACTGTATGAAAAGTTTGTTTCAGGAGAGTATTACAGTTCAGTTCAATTAACTCAAGTTGAAATTTTGAATCAACTTCTTCGTAATTAACATTGAATGGGGTCGCAAAAATACTAAACTCTGGTTCCATTTTTCTAAAGTCCTGAAATCTCCTTTTAAATTCTGAAGATAGTTTTCTCAAATTAATTTCGTATTTTTTAATCTTATTGTTTGATATAGTGAATTTTAAGGATTGTATTCTTGGAAAATGAGAAAAATCAGATTTAGAGATCTGATTAGCAAATAATAATAACTGTAATTTGAAACTTTTCAGGTATTGCCAAATATCGTGAAGAAACTGATTTTTCCCTTGCAATTTGAGATTAAGTTTATTCATGTGTACGAGGAGGTCTGTGAAAAAAGCGAAATCAGAAAGCCACGTTTCGTTTTCTAAGACGTCAAATTGATTATAAATGTCTTTATCAAGATGAAAATTCACAATATCGTCTTTTAAATCCCAAATTCTTTCAAATACTTTTCCAGCACTTAACCAACGAACTTTTGAATAATACAGGATATCGGAATGTGTACGGACTCCAAAAACTGTTGAAACTGGCGATGTAATAATCCTCTGGAACGAATCATATTTACTAGTTTTACAACAATATTAAGTATATGGTCAATATCTAAAGCCGATTTACAGAGAGCATCCTGATGTATAAGGGAATGCAAAAAAAAACAACAACAACATCATTGTCCGGATACTTAGAATTAAATTTCCCAACAAATCCTTGATTGATTCCAACCATATTAGGAGCACCATCTGTAGTTACATTACATAACTTATCAATAGGTAAACGAAGTTTATCGATGCAATTTTCAAATTCACAAAATATATCGGCACTAGTCGTTGTTCCTTTCATTGACTGCAGCCCTGCAAGTTCTTCTGTAATTTCAAAGTGGGCGTTGATTCCTCTTACAAATATGAGTAACTGCGCAGTATCGCTGATATCTGTACTTTCATCCATGGTAATTGAATAAAAAATAATTTTTTGAGTTTTTGTAGTCAGTTGTGAAATTAGATTTTTATCAATATTTTCATTTCTCTCGATGATTGTTCTTCTTGAGAGAGACAGTGACTGAAAATCATTTTTCTTTTCAGGGCACATAATATCGCACACATCTATTCATGCACTGCTTTATAAATTCACCATCTGAAAAAGCTTTATTAGATTTAGCAATATTAAAAGCCAACACATAACTGGCTTTCGTAGCGCATCTTTGAGAATGATTACCTCTCTGAAATAATTGTTGTTGACTTGTTAAATTTTTTATTAAATCTTTCGATTTAATTTTTTTCACCTCTTCACTTAACGATGAGTAGGAGTGGTTTTCATGTTTGCTCTTGAAATGGCGTTGAATGTTATATTCTTTTAAAACTGCAACAGTTGTATTGCAAAGTAAGCACACAGGTGTTTCTATAAATAAAGTAAAGAAATATTTCCACGTCCATTCTTCTTTAAATACTCGACATTCTGAATCCACTTTTCTTTTTTTAACATCCATTTTAGACGTTACCTACTACGGAGAACAACACACAGAAACGCAATTGACGAAAGCTTACTGCTAACTAATGCTCTTGCGCGGGTGTTTGTTGAGGCAGTGGGAGTTTCGGGGATTACACAAACAATTACTCGAGTCACAGCGGGTCGTTGCAGATGACTGACTAAGTCGCTAACTAACTGATCTTCGGGCGGCCTCGCTTGTATTTATACCTACCTGCAAGGATTGTTCGGGAATTGGATTTTTCCAGTTCTTTCGAGAAAACAGAACAATGAATCGAAAATGCGAGAGTGTCTGGAAGTTTCGAACGAAGATGAGTCATCTGTTTTGGTCGGATGGATTTGTCCAGAATACTATTGTGTTTTGAATATCGCCGCAGGTACTTTTTATGCGGGTCGTCACATTACGAAGTAAGAACGAGTTAAAACATTCTCACGACGGCACTCTTAAACGGGCCGGACTTGGCCCGCGGGCCGTAGTTTACCCATCACTGGCTTAGACCCAAGGTTTTAGGTACATACCGCATTACGGCAACCAAGGAAAATGACCGGTACGAAGTGGAGAAAGTAGGACACCATGAAGGTCCTGGTCACGCCTCTTCAGCTGCCAACCACTTGAAGCCTTCTCTTCCGACCTAAGACATTAAAGATTTTATGTACCATATTATGTTTTCCTTTGTTTGACTTTTTTGTATTGCAGATAGTATCTGATGTTCAAAGAGCGAGCGAGTCAAAACTATTGTCAAGAGTGGCCGAGTTGTAGGATGGAGCGAGCGCCGACCACCTGATGGTAGTGCGGTTAGAGAAGACCAGCTGCGGATCTTGCTGTGCGCAGAGAGCTAACTAGAGAGAGCTCCGGGAACGAGAACGAGAAGGTGCTGTTCGAACGCGCGGAGGCAAGAAAAAAGGAACTCTAATCTAATAACTGCGAGAAGGCAGTTGAGTGAACATTTATGTTGTTACTACGTGAAGGCAGTAACATCTACCTATGATGAAGTACGTGTCATACATCAGTGTGTATCCAGTTATTGGAAACATTAAACCATTTTATACGGATTTCAGTTACTTATTATTCAGTTACAAATTAATTTCTTCTCGAATGGACATAGTAGCTCTCTCACCATTGCCGTTTCATCTGTTTGTATAACACACAATTCCCAGATTATCCTAACATGACATTGCTAATTTACGGGGACTTAGAGCGTCAATCACTCATGTGTCCCGGTTCTTGTAAAACTAATACGTAGCTTGGTTGGATTTAGAACTTGCTATGCATAGTGTTCGGAGAAGCTGGATTGGAATAGTGCTGAGCTGCTGTTAGATGCTGGTGATGTGAGTGACGAATGCTGGTATTTCAACTTATTTCCACTTGAAATCCATCAAGTCTTCGTTCATTTTTGATCATGCGATCGGCCATTTTCATTCCATCTCTATTGCTTTTCTTGCAACACCTATACACTTGGCCTCTACTGTGCTGCTCGCCACTGCAGTGGTGTTTAGGAAATAGGTTTGCTTCCTTTCTTTCTTCCCCCTCCCTTCAGGAAAGGTATTGTAAAATGCTTAATTTCATTTATTTTCAAATAATCTTAATACCATATATGGTCATTATATTTCATATTGTAAAACTTTAACTACCACTTTTTTTTGAAAATATCGATCTAGTATTACTATACAAATTATAAAAGAAAATGTAAAACTTTTATTCTGAGCAGAAAAAAGACAAATAAATTTAAAAACTTGAATGAAAAAAAAATATGTCTCTTTTCTTTCACTCATCCTTTTCTGCTATCTGTTGTGCTCCGTGCTTCGGCACAATGTAATCTGTCTGTTTTTTCCTTCTTAATGTTTTAAAATGAAAGAAGAGTAAACACGCTTCCCAGACTGATACTCGATGAATTATCTGATTGTTCTTGTTTGATTGTTGCTAAGATGCAGTTTTGTAATGAGATATCCTTCCACAGAACCAAGAAAAACATATAATAAATGACATGTGTTTTATAGTAGTATGAACTCAAGTACTCAATTTTATAAGAATATTCAGTATATATTTATTGAATAAATGTTTTTTAGATATATGTGTTTCACTAACAGAAGAGAGAATATTTGTCAAGAACGATAATTAGCTTTGTAAACAAAATCTGACACTCATATTTATTGTGTTTATTATTATTATCATGCAACTTAGATATATGAGTATGTTCGAGCTATTATATTCTTCTTTAAAAATCAAAACGAATAATATATTACGTACAAAAAGAAAGAAAGAAATGATATGTATCATAAAATTATTCCTCTATCAAAAACATTTCGTTTGTATAGGACACGAACGCCTTCAAGTTTAAATGCGGCACTTCAATGTTGATTATTGTTTTTCGTAGATTATTAGATGTGCTGCAATCATCATACACGGATTATTTAATAATTCGTTACAAATCCAGTAGAATTTGCTCGTATTATCGAAAATGGTTTTGATTCTTATAAAAATGCCCCACTGGACAGCTGTTAAAGTTCATTTCTTCTCATCACATGGTTTCATTGGGATTTTAAGAAATTTGTGTTTAGTTACTTAAAGAAATAGAAAAGTAAGATCGAGCAGTGAATTGAATAAAGATTCATATTTAAAACGCTTAAAACTGAAATAGATCAAAGTTGAGTGTTATAAGTTAAAGTCCTATCTGCTCTTGTGTTTGCAACTGTTAACAATTGGTTAAACGAGTTTAAACGTGGCGGTGCATCCATAAAATAATCTTACGCGAAAGGTTTTCTCTTTCTGCGCGTGTGCGGAAAATGAGTTCTATCATAGCAACGTTCTGCTCAAGAACTTATTACTCCTAGCCTCTGCAATGATATTATTCACTTCCAGGGCAGGATCCGACAATTTACTTAAGATACACACTGCTTCTCCGCAAATTTAACTGGAATGATAGCCTTCATGTGCCGAAATCTTCAATAGATTCCCCAATTGATCTCCGCTACAGAGTCTGGAAAGACCGACTCACTCCATCTGATTCTCCAGCTGATTCTCTCGACCACGATTCTCCGATCGGTATACAAAGCAGACATACTCTCTCTCTCTCTCTCTCTCTCTAATTCCATACACAAACATATTCCTTCATCGGACTCACTCCCCCGATTTCAGGTCTCAGGGTATTTTTACTCTTTCCGGCAAGGTGTGAAGTCACATTGGAAAATTCTTGAAAAGTCCGAATCTTCCAGTTCGATTTTTCGTTTAGGTTCAAGCATCTTCGAGTACTTTCCATTAGTCACCAAACTCTCCAAGTCACTAAATGGTAGCCGAATCCGACTCTAAACTGGAGGGGTCAATTGCTTAAACTCTTTTGTTTACTGGTGACATCTCTTCAAATCCACCTTTTCGTTAATAAGTGAAGTGTTGCAAGGAAGCATCAACTCAAGTTCATATTAATATGAGCGTCGTTCGAAATGGCCATTGGAAATAACCAGTGCCGGAATGATTGACTAAATCCACGATATGATTTGAATGATCGAAGAATGAAAGTTGCGAAGAATTTGATGCAAATTGCATATCGCAAGAAACAGTGTTTTCCATTTTTGCGAATAATTGGGCGTGAATCTCGGCAAATGGATGTCACGGATACTCTGAGCAGAAAATCAATGCAATTGTGCAGCCGACTCAGAGGCTATTTTGGCCAATTTTCGTCGTAATACTTGCGAGTTTCTGCGTCGATACGTAACTGTGGATGAAAAGTGAAGAGACTTCTACAATACAGAGAAAATGAAACAGAGAAAATAGGGAGTTTTTGAAGTCAAACAGCCTCCAAAGAAAGGAAATGTGTTGAAATCGGCAGCCAAGGTGAGAACCACGATTTTTTTAAATGAAAGAGGACTCATCAAACACCGATCACTGTGGAGAAGAAAAACTGATAACTGGAGAGGAATTATGCATCGTTATTGCACCTGTTGAACAAAGAAATTAAGTAAAAACGTCCTCATTTAAGAAGAATAAGACCCTCTTTAAAAAGGCAATCAAAGGTGCATACCAATGAAGTATTGATAGCCAAACTCATAGAAGTAAAGTTCGAATTATTACAACATCTGCCTTATTCACCGAATTTGGCCCTAGTGGCTTTTTTTTAATATCCAAACTCAAGAAAATAGCTCGGCTGACAATGGTTTAATTCAAATGAAAAGATCATCGTCCAAACAGATACCTGTTTTCAGGACTTTCCGAAATGTTATATTTTAGGGGTCTTAAAAAAGGTGGGGGGAAAAGTAGTGGGAGTTAGGGGAAGTGTATAGAGTTAAAAAAGACACAATATTAAAATTTTAAGAAATCTACCTAAAATATTGTATTTTTTTACGCTTTTCTAAGGATTTATTGAACGATCTCCATAATACTGTTCATTTAGATGTATTTATGATTCAATGTTTCTAAAGTAATTATTTCGAAATATGTCTTTAATAGTGAAATGTTTAAATAGTTTGTCCTTATGAGGAGCAAACCAAACATTGTCACAACATTCGATTTTTTAAAAGTCTTTTTTTTTTTTTGTTTGAATAGGCTATGAAACCTAATAAATAATAACCAATAATTTTCTCTTAAAACTCAGAAATATCGAAACATTAAAAAAATTACATTTGTTAGATAAATTTAAAATTATAAAAAAAAATGAAGTCAGTTAAAATATAAATAGTGCCTTTCAAGTATTTGGTTTTCGATTTCAACCATTGCTTACATTTTTTTTTTTTTTTTTTGGGGGGGGGGATTTTATTCAAATGTTTTTTTTGATTAAAATACTATCAATGACATAATCAGATTACTCCATTTGTTATGTTTTTGAAAATCTGATAATTATGTCTATTAATACAAAGCTGTGTTCGTTCATTAGATCCAGAAGACTAGACTATAATTTCTAGGAACGTAATACTTGTTGATTTCAAATTTTGACATTATAGATAGAAGTCGTGACTCCAGATACCCGTAGCATTCATGCATCCCATAGCTCGTCACATTTGGTGTCATTTCCAAGTTTATGTCACAGGTTCCAGATATAAATATTAACTCAGAAATAAGGAATCAATTTCGAATGTTATATCAAATGGGTTCGAAGAGGAATCGCTAAATTTATTTCAAAGCGAACATTTCTAAATGGATAGACAGGAGAACGCCCAAACGTTCCAAGGAAAAAACATGCATTCGGATTTTATACTTTTATTTTGCAAAAATTATTGGTAGATAAAATTATTGGTAGATAAAATTATTGGTAGATAAAAGTTTTTTATGTTATATTACAATATCCATTAATATAAGAAACCTAAAAAATAGAGGCTAAATAGAGGTTATATTTCAACAGCAGTACAGATCGTTTTATTACATTCATTTTAAAGAATAAAAGCATTTAGAGTTATAATATTCTAGTATGTAAATTCACTTCAATTTCCAAGTTGCTCGCTATTATAAAACTAACCATTATTATACATCTATAAGTCATTATACACCGAGGTGACTTCATTGAACAACGCATCAAACTTTCACTTATTTGAAGCCTGCGACGAAATGAGATTGAATATTTTTGTATATACTGACATTACATTATCAAGAGATGTGAAAGCACTCTTAGCACACAAGGCTTATTGGTAAATGATGCAGGGGAATTCGAGAAACAGTTGTCCTGCGTATGTTTGAAATAAACTTATGAAACCATTTTTTCCAACCCAGCATACTTGAAAGACCATCAGTTATTACTGAAACAATTTTTTTCTCAGAAAGCGAATTGTTAACAACTGTGGAAATATCTGTGGCCTTTGTAGTTGTTAGCAACGATGTTATCGCAGTTAACTCTTCCATATGACGTTTCCCTTGGAATATTGAACAAAAACAGCTAAACGTGCAAATTTAGTGACGCCAATGCTTTCGTCAAGACATAGCGATATAAAAGGAGCGGAGTTAATGTCAATTTTTTGTCGATCTGTTACATTTCCGGCCAGTTTTATGATTCTTTCTGTTATTATGTTTCTATATAGAGGAGTATCTTTGATGCACTGAATTATCTTATCTTTATTATCGAAACCATCAAAACGTGAAAGCGCACATGCAAACCAGGCTTCCTTCAAACACTCTCCCTCTTGAAAAGGTTTAGTTACTATGCCGAGCAATGACATTTGCAGCCTTGTAACTTGTCATACTTGTATGACAACTTTTGCCAACATATTTAATCATAGACGTCGACTATTTATTTCTGTCTTCCACTGCACTTACAATTCATTCCTTTTATTTGGGTTCGCTTCTTTGACTCACAAATTTGTGATTTGTTTCAAAACGCCGTTTTACAAACGATGTTCTACATACCACTGTTCCAGAACATAAAGCACACACCGCTTTGTCGCCTTTACTAATCATGCCATTCTTCTCAGTCCAACAAGTTTGAAATTCTCTGATACACTTATATCTTGCACTTCTTATTTTTTTACTGAACTAGTCGTATTAAATAACAGTTAAAAATCGTAATTAAAAACGAATAAACTTGAAAATACAGTTGTGTCAACGAAACTGACTACTATGCTATGCGTAAATAAACTACCCGTGATTAGCAATTATAGTCCACGATGTAACTACAATAATAAACGAGTGTTCTTTCTGCCAGCGCAAGAGCACTCCGTGTTATGAAACTTGATGTGTGAGGGCGCCAGGGTTCCGGCGCCAGACGGGGAGAAAAAACATTTTTTCTTTTGTATCTGTTAGGAGTGTAGTCGAAAGTTCTGTAAGAGAATGTAAATTCTGATTTATTAAAATGTGAAAAAAACATTTATCTGTAAGTTTTGGATTTGTTTCGTGGATAAGATTGAAATACTCCGTTGCGTAGGATCACTCGTGTTCGTCCGTAATATGCTTCATAGTAAACTTTGTGATGGGTGGCGTGCCCGAAATATCGCGTCGTGTGCCATTGGTTCGCCATTTCTGCCCTGGGTGAAAATTTTCTCGAATATATATACGGCTTCCCTTTTGCAGAGCGCCGTTTCAAGTGGTATCGAAAATTTAACAGAAAATATGAACAATACAAATTGCGATGCAGATTTATTTATAAAAATATTTCTTTAAAAATAGTGGTGGTAAATTCATGCACACTATTTCGTGTTTCAAATTCATTTTTTTATATAAATAAAAATATTCACATAATATATTTATTGAAGAATTAATATTTTTAAAATAAACACGTTTCATTAAAAGAAGAGAATATTTCACAAAATAGGGGTATTGGCTTTGTAAATAATTTCGGACGAGCAACCATTTTGAAAATCAAATTCCAGAGTTATTTTTTTTTTTTATTTTTATCTAACTTTGAGGTACATTCAATCTATTGCTTGAATTTATAATTTAAGACTTAATATGTTATATATTAAAAAGAGATAGAAGAATACATATTATAAAACACATCATTATTCCTACATCAAGAATAATTCACGTGTGTATAACACATACATTCTGAATTTTAATGCTCTGTTTGAGTGTTTATTTGTATAGATTGTGAGACATTATGATAATTTATTCTCACCTTATTATGAAACACTCAGAAAAATATTTTTTGTACTTAAAGTTTTATTTAGTTTGACATTATATTAAAAATATACCATGCAAGATTGTAACACATGCAATTTTAAAACGTTTTTCTGAATTTCACTTGGTGTGTGTGTGTGAGTGTGGGTCATCAAATTTTCGATCGTTAATGTAACCAACTTCCCATCAAGCTGGAGCTTTGAAATTTTGGGAATGACCGTACTCACCTAACAATGCAATATTTAGACGTTTGTGACAAGTTTTAACTAATATTTCAATAATTTTAATAAGTCAAAATATTCTTTCCTCTCGGCGTTTTTGAGATTGAGGAAAAAATTTCTTTCCCCCTCTGGGAGTACCGGGCACTCCCCAAGCAGCATGAAGTATCGTAAGGGGAGATACTATCTCCGAGATAGAGTAAGGGTTGCTGACTTTTAGTCAGTAATCATTCGCAAGAAAGAAAGTTTCCAATACTTGGCGCCATGTCTTATCACAATAATTTTTTTTGAATTCTGGTTCCCATTTTTTTTTTTTAATAAAATGACTTACAAACTTTCAAATGCATGTTTTGATTTTATGAGTATTATGAATTTTTTAATACGTTCACAAGTCTCCTTGTAAGTAAATTTTAAAGTTAAAAATAACTAACAGTTTTAACTAATATTTCAATAATTTTTTCTAATAAACTTTGCCACCACATAAAAACGTTGTTTTTAAAAAACGTTGGTTTTTATATCGAATTATTTGAAGTAAAATTTAAATGAAGTAATCTTCAATATACCGAATAAATGTTAACCAATATATTCACCTCAAAATCCAGAAATAAAGAATCATTGAAAAAGAAAAAAAAAAATATTTCCCTGTCATTAAGTGTTACAAATAAAGAAAATCAATTTATTAGAAAAAATATGAAGAATTTCAGGAATTTTTTTTTACGATTGTAACTTTTACGAATTGAGATCAAAACGCAGTGGGTGTCTTTAATCAAACAAATCCGTATGTGAAGCCTAATACATTTCGACCAAAGGTCTTTTAAAAGGCAGCAGGACACTTTCAAAAGATCCAAAGGAGGTGTTCGATATTTCTAGGCACATAAAATAAGTTTATATCAAATCTTTGCATTCCTGAAATCGGAAGAAACCCGAAACTTTAATTCATCAAATTCTCATCACTGTAGAAGTTACTTCCGAGTTGGGGCCAGGTAATAGCAACTGAAATGATTCGTTCGGCTACATAGAATGAGCTTCAAATGTGATATAAGCATGGCTAAATTTATCTCAGAATTAAAATTTCCAAACAGAAAGAGTGGAAGTCTCCCAGACGTTCACAGGAACGAATATGCCCACGAAAATTATTACAACAGTCACTATTCTCGTTTGAAACTATCTCACTTATAATAACTATAATTTACATAGTAAAATTTTAAGTACTACATACCATAATGTTTTTATTTTTCAAAATTTATTTGTATTAAAAAAGTAAATTTATAAATATTCTGTTGTAAATTTTTTTCTAGTACTCAAATATTTGCTCAACCATTTTAGCTACATCATTCGCATAATTAACTGAATGTTAGCCTGGGCAAGCATTTTACTCTGTATGATTTTTAAAAAACTTAAATGAAAATTGTAACCAACGGACGTTGACGTTTCAATGGGCGCCTAGATCTTGGAGCGCTCTTCAAGCCCAAATCTGATGAATTTAAAGTTCCATTGG
>BMAW01003475.1:0-16276 GCA_019974015.1 Nephila pilipes
AACCCCTACAAAATATTTTTGTTGTCCCCTTTCATTTTCAACAAATTTTGAGATCGCTACCGTAGCTGATACAAAGGAACTTTGGGTTTGAATTGAATCTATCTAAAATATTTTTAATTATATTCAAAATCTGTTGATTTGATGCTCCATTGCATAAAAGCAATGATTGTAGGACGTTACTTTACTAAATAATGAATTTTGTCATGTATTATTGTTATTTTACAAAATTTTCTTCACAAGAACAAAATTGAGAGCACTGTAGAATTCACTCTAAATCTGACATATTACATTATTAAATTCCTATTATTAGCTCACACTCTCCTTATATATATCTTGTTCAAATTTTCAATTGTTAATAAAATACTTTTTATTCATCCACTCAAATTCAAATACACTTTTTTCAAATTTGTAGTGGATGACACTCGATGTTAATACAGTTTTTCAAATATTAATTTATTTAATTAAATTTAATTGGTGAAAATGCAATTTAGCCCAACCTCTTGGCACGATTTCAAAAATTGCTAAACTGGGCGATTATTTTAGCTGAAAGTTAAGTCTGCGAAGCAGACCAGTGTAGCCATATCTGACAAAATACCACCAAATAATTCCTGTCGCCAAGGGTGGTTGAGCTGAACTGCATTCCAACCATTTAATTTACCGGATGAATTAAGAAACAAGACAATGCTTCTATTGTGTCATTTGTCTTGCAATGGCAAATTTCTTACAGCTTCGGTGTAGAATCTTCATGCCTTCGGATCGAATCTCGTCGAAGCATAAAATTTATTTATTTGATTTTCAAATAATTAATTTTAGTTTAGCAGGATATAAATTTAGGAATAAATACCGTTAGTGACGAAGCGTGTAGCACCTGAAAAATTCTTTTGCCACTTAATATTGTGATTCTGTCATATATATATATATATATATATATTATATGTATATATAATATGTATATATATATATATATATATATATATATATATATATATATATATATATATATATATATATATATATATATATATATATATATATATATATATATATATATATTTATATTAAATGTAATTATTTAACAAAATGTAATTAAATAAAAATTTTCTTTGTTGATCTAAGTAGGAATTGGCTTAATTTTTTTTATATTACTTGTTTTTCTTTTTAAACCTCTTACCGAATGGATATTTCATCGTTTATAAGTATCAATGTGAGACCATCTTTTAAAATTCAACAAACAGAAAAATTATCTTTCATTTTCGTAAAAAATTTAATATTTTTATGGTCTGATGTACTAACAATATTTTTTTGTAATACGCATTTTCTAATTTTATACAAAATATCAAATGTATTACTCGGATTAAAGAAATGTAAGCATTTAAATAAACTGAAACATGTTATATTGCTAGTTTTAGCATAAAATCATAAAAAAGGTGATTTTTATGATTTTATGCTAAATCTAGCCTTACTCTCGAGAAATTCTGAACTTAGAAAAGTACATACCATAGTCATTTCTAATTATTCCTGAAATATTACACAAATTTAAAACCTTTAAAGCTCAAAGTTAGAAACCGGCAAAAAACCTAATTAAAGCACTAAAAGCACTTCCTTTTCTTCATTTTTTACGTTTAATAATCATTAAAACCTTTAAGCTACTCAAAATTTATCTGTCACCGGGTAGAAATTTTTTTCTCTCTCTGTTTACAGAAACTATCGCTGAAAATTAAGCGGCTTTTCATAAATTAGGTAAACAGTGTTTGTTTGGAATATAAATTACATACTAAACAGTTCTTTTTATACGGGATTTTGCTTGGTTTTCTATTTGGGATTTTTATCAGCTTTTAAAATAATCAGGTGCTTTATTTTTAAGTAAAGTTTTATAAATGTCAAAATACATGGTCAGAAGAATTGATTAAATAAATTTGAATAAATGATTAAGTATTTGAAATCGTTATAGAAGTTATAAAGTGTTATACTTCCTCAGAATACATTTAAGGGTTTTAACATAGATATAAATGAAATGTGCAACATTTGCAAAATACATTAGGTCATTTACATGCAATTACTTTTTCCATTGAAAGCTAACCTTGAATATTTCTCATAAGAGTTTGTTTGTCATATGGTTCTGATGAAAAAAATTTACTACTTACAAAGTCAAGATTGTAGTTATATTTTTTTTTATATATTTATCATCGCAGATGTTCTTCATTCTTAAATATAAGTTCTGAGCCTGATTTTCCGGTTAAAGAAGTACTTATTTATTCTGTAGTATTTTCATCATTTAGTTGTTTTGTTCTTCTGGCATATTTTCTAATTTGGTACGGGGTTCTAATATATTTGGACTTTTGGAATTTTTAACTTATTTTTAAACAATGTTTAATATTTCAAAAGTATATACTACAAATAACTGAACATCAGATTTATGCTAAATTCATGTTTTTTGTTGTGATAACCATCTGCATTCGAAAATACTTGCAAGAATACTGGGTTTTATTATAATGTTAAAGAGAACTCTTAATTTAAGGGGAAACTTTTATTATTAAATTAGAATTCTACGTGCGTATAATGTACGTTTTTGCAATATTTGGAGTATTATTAAGTCACATTTTTTAAAATTCTTAAAAGAATTTTTTATGTTATTTACAAATTGTAAGATTTTCGTGTTGATTTTGTTATTGATTGTTGCATTCATATGTATGCATCTTCCAATAAAGTGTTTATAAACTATATTATACTCATAACCTCTTCATTAATAGTTTGTAAATAATGTATGCATATATATATATATATATATATAACACATCGATCAATAACTCCCGAGTCTAACTTAGAAAACAACATTTTTTCCAAAATTTTTTTTATTCGTCCTTAACCTTTGGTAATCACTTTTAGAGTGTGATACAATCGTTCAACCTTTTCCACTTTTTTTTTTTCCTTTTTCCTGAAATCTTTTGTTGCCGAGTAAATGTGTAACCTTCCTGAATCATCGACTCCGTTGCTGTTTTGTTCCATCGAAACAATCCATGGACCCTATGGAAAAAACCTTTTTCACTTCACTTCAAAACCTTTATCCTGGTCGATCTTAAGAATTTTGACCGTTTCAAGAAGGTTGGTACTCTAGAAAGACCTGGTTACGGTTTACTACGAGGCCATCTCTGCTGGGTTGTCTCGGGTTATGTTGATTATATCTATATATATATATATAGTATATATATTATATTTAGCCTATATATCTTTAAATGTATATCATTTTTGTTTTTCAGATAGTTATGTAGATGTAATAAAGTATAGATTTGTAAATGAGATCCCTGGAGATGGAGGATAGCGGTTTATAAGTTTGATCCTATCCACTTTTCCAACAGGTTGAGCTCACTCTTATACGTTATTAGCTCAAGGATATTTTTCCACAGTGAAGAAATCTGACAGGCATGAAGTTGTTTGTTGTTATGATCAGATCAAGGGTTAAGAAACAAAGCAAGAATTGTAGATGAGATGTAGAGATAGCTAAATCCGCATGAAGTTTCGAAGAAACTGGCTACAAGGCTGCATAGCAGCAGATGAATGGTCCTAAGCTGGGAAGAGCCACTATAAGAACTTCTCCTGTAAATTTTTAGTGTGATGCAGGTGACTCTGTTTGCTCCCATTTTAGCAGAATATAACAGAAATTTGTCTGAGCATTGTCGAGTAGCAAAAGGCTGGAGTTGTCACTGTATAAGACACTAGTTGTGCGTGTAGCACTTTTTTTAATATGTCAGTCTCATCTTAGTGCAGAAAAGCACGTATTTGTGACTTCACTAAATAATAAATACCTAAAAGGCTGAAAGTGCGTCTGACAAGATATACCATGCCTAAAATTATAGGCAAGAATCAAATAGAACATTATGTTACTTCCAAACAAAGAAACCGACGATAAAACAGGAAGTTGTCGAGCAGGGAATAGGAAGAAACGACAAATATTATTCGCCAAAAATGTAAATCCACAATTGAACAAATAACCAGCAGATTTAAATATAAGTTCCGAAGATCCCATTTACGGCGGAACAATTCGTTCGGAACTTCACGAGTTACATTTTTATGGCCATGTTTCAAACACAAGCCCATCTTGACTTACCTCATTGTTAAGAAAATGAAAACAAGAGTCGAAAAAGTATTAAAACTGGTACCATGACAAAACTCAAAATATGTGTCAGGGGTTATCGTAAAGTTTTAGTGATCACTAAGAAATAACCGAGATATCTTATTAAAATTTATTCTTCATATTGATTGATCCTTATGTGTGCAATATTGCAAATTATAACAATTAATGTTAATTTATTACGAATCAGGAGCCGTAGATTGAAGTAACCCACAGTATGGAAAATATATAGTCTCGCAGTGTGTTTAACGTCCTACGTTTGAAGATTACAGTACCCCGACAAATTAATGATGAAATGATGGCTGTTTACGAAAATTATAGCCCGTCATATAACACTGTCTTTTGGTGGAAAAGCAGTTTTCAAACTGACCTCATGTTCACGGACCACATGACCACGATTTAAGAAGAGAAAGATCATCACTCAAGAATGATGCTGTTACAGTGATGAAAGTGGTGGACTTAACCTGTTTGACCGAGAAGCAACCGTCCATAGGAACGAGTGCTACTGATTTTAGTAACAGCAGCGTATGGAACATTTGTAACGCCTTCCTTTCATTTACTTCTATAGTCATTATTTAGCCTATTCAAACATTCATACAATTTAACAATAAATGATAAAAAAGTCATCATTTACCAAAAACAAAATCAGTAAATTTATTTATCTTCAAGTTACGAAAATTCAAAGATTTACGCAGTATTACTCTGATCTACTTTGCCTAACTAAAATTTTTTGGAATAGTAATCTATGTTCTTTCGCACCCATTCACTCCTGTGTTAGAGAGAAATACCACCAGAGGTGACAGATCGAAAGGAACATTCAAGTCCTCCCTCTTTTGAGAACTTTCTCCTAAAAGTGGTCTTATTTAAAGTCGTTTGCCTACTGATGTTCAATTTGAAACCATTACTCTCATCTAACGATTACTAATTTCAATATTCAGTTCGTCGTCGCTTCTATATGCCTATCCTCAAATCTATTCACTACACTTCTTAACTTCATACGTCAATCTGTATACATAACATTTCCTTTTATTGGGATGAGGTTTCATTTTAAGCAATTCAAATACAAAAGTATCAAGGTTAATGAAACGAAAACGGTAAAACATCTCAATGCATCAAATCAGCACCGTAAATGAACTTGATTTATCGATGGTTTTTATGACCCATCTCGAAATTTCGTTAAAATTTGAAATATAATTTGGAAGGTAGAAGACACCATTCTCCAAAAAAAGGACTTTAAAAAAATGTCGTGAATTTCTTTTGATGGTTATCTTCTTCACATCCATCGCAATAACAGCAACATCATCTCTTAATTGAAGGTGTGAATATACCCTCATTGGATGATAACTAGAGCTTTTCTTTACTCAGCATGCATATCAGTGTCTATCATCAGGCGAAATAAGTAGCGATTACTAGTTATTTAGAGAGGAGTATCCTTCTTTCTCATATGTAAACAATATCCGTTATCATTTATAGTCCAAATTCATGGTCTTGAACTGAAATTTAAAGACCTATTACATACAATTTTCAACAGTTGTATGATAAGGATCGTTTGCATATTGAGTGCAAAATGTAATGGCAATATTATATATATATATATATGCTATTTAAATTGCTTATATATATATTGATACACGCAATTATTTGTATTATCGCGACAGGTCAAAGAAATTTAAAAAAAAACTTTCCCGCAACACAAAGAGTTAAAGTTAATCGTGAGCTCATACTACTCTCGACGACCAGATAAATATATAACATACATCCATATAAACATAATCAGTCACCACACACACACACGTGTGTGTGTGTGTGTAGAAAATGCATAAATTTATGCATAATATGTAATAAAAATAAGACATAACAGTTAATTATCTACAACAAATTTATGGTAAAACCATAGATACATTTGAACTAAAGTTCAAATTTTTAAAGCTTATGTTTTAACTGTACATAATACCACAACAGAAAGATCACTTCCAATGGGAAAAAAACCCTTATTAAATGATTTAACATTTTAAAGCACAAGAAATGTCTAGAAACTGACTTACAATTGTAAATATCTCAATATATCGTTAAAGAAGAATAAAAGGTACGTAACAACCTTATATTTCTTCTTGGTCATTGTTAGGTCGTGTATGACTTCCTAGAGGGTTGAGGAAACTTTTCCTAGGTTTTTAGGCATTTTTTATGTGTATTAGATTGTCGATATTATCTGTTGTTAGTTTGATTTTCTGTACCTCAAGTTGAAGGAGCTCTTGGCTTTGTGGGGGATACATGGTGTTGTCGGCATTTTGGCGTCTGTCTGTTCTGTATTGCTTTCTTATATTTCGACTCCTCAGCTGATAAGTAATGCGTTTGGTGACAAGGTATTTTACGGTTGAGGTTTTTCACTAACTTTGGGTACTTTTGTATTTGAATCGTTTAAAATGAAACCTCTTCCCAGTAAAAGGAAATGTGACGCTTGCAGATTGACATATGAAGTTAAGAAGTGTAGTGAATAGATTTGAGGATAGGCATATATAAGCAACGAAGAATTGAATATTAAAATTAGTAGACGTTAGATGATGAGAGTACGGTTTTGCAATTGAATATCAGTAGCAGATATATTAATGAGTATGGTGCTCTCTTCTGGTGTGCTAGGTATGATACTGCTATGGTATGGTGTAGCAGTCGGCGAAAAATACTTCGTGGTGGTGTCCCTCCAAATAACAAAAATCTTTTTTTATTTGTAGTCTTTCGAATGGCCATTCGACGTTTCGAGTATCTTGTTTTCTCATAGCTTTGGTACTTCTTTGATTGTGGATCAGTTATTGAAAAAGAGATGGTGAGTTTTATGAATGGTTCTCTGTGAATAAAGGAGAGCATGGACGGATCTGAACCGTGGCTGGGATCCCTCGGTTGATTATTGTTAGTTGTACTGACTGTTTCGATTCCCTGATCATCCCAATAACCTCTTGGTTAAGGATGGAAATTTCTATTCATTTGGATGAGCTTTTCTTAAAGCTGTTCTTGTTCATATTTGGAGAACTGTCATTTAACTGTTCTCTAATTTACTAGATCTTTATATTTCTTGAATAAAAATCTCAAAATTATTCGGATAAATTTATCTCTATGTAATTACTATAAATGATTAATTTACACATTTAAGGAAAAGTTGATTCTGTTGAATTTTAGAAAAAAAATAATATTTTGAATTAAATTTATACTAAATGGAACATTATTTTCTTATTTTATCGGAAGGTAGTGAAAATTTAGAATAACTTGTAATTTCTCAATAGAATTATTTTTTACATATTTACATACTCAAAATAAACAAATAAAATGAAGTAAAGGGGAGTAAAAAAGAATGTGACATTATTTGTATTTCATAAATTGCATTTTGAATTTTAGGAAAAACATTTAATATTTGTATGAAATATTTAATTCACGAAGTTCACATTTATTTTTAATAGGCTTTTGCTAATAAATAATGAAATTCATATCAATTATAAAATGCAATCTAAGGAAACATCAAAGAGTAAAAGAAGATGCTATTTTTGTTCATTTATTGAACACTTTCTGACTGCCTATTTCTTCCTTATGCAAAGGTTTGCTAATCACAACCAATACAAGTAATTTTCAATCATGAATAGATGACTAGTTGCTGTTCCCTCCCCCTTTTATATGCACCTTACGAACACGTGAGGACTTTAAGCCCATGCACTTTTAAAATAAGTGCATCTTATTAACTTAAACATTGCTATATCACATTTCCTATGGTTTCACATCATTGGAAGCTTATTTTGGAACTGGATACTTTTAGAATATTCAAAGTGTTTTTTTTAAATCTTACTATATTAATGGTATTCTCTCTCTCTCTCTCTCTCATTATATATATATATATATATATATATATATATATATATATATATATATATATATATATATATATATAGCCACCAAAGGTGCTAAGGGTTTTAAAAATAATTATTCAATTAAATATTAAAATTAAAGCAAACCATCAGATATTGAAGCTGACTACAATATTTTCATACATTAAAATTAAAGCTAACGCCAAAGTATCTAGCTGGATATATTTTAAGCTAAATGTAATTATTGCTACCGTAAAAAAAATAAATAAATTTCCGCATGATAATCTATTCTTAACACTATTACATCACAGAGACAATGTGGCTGTGGTAACCTAGTGGTCATTGTTACGGACTTGCGGCTGGTGTTGCTTTCATCAAGTCATGAGTTCGACCCTTGCTGCCACTAAAAACCCGCCTCGTAGAGGAGCTAATGCATGCTTCATATATTGAAGTCTCAGTTTCTGGCGATGACGTGGGGTAGAAATTTAGAGAGGGAAGTACCATCTCAAGTGTCGTCCTCGTCACTTGACTGAGGCTCAAAATTATGAGGACCGTTGTTAATAGCCCCTGAGTTGCTTCTCAATACGACATTAATAAACATTCTCTGTTTGACGAAACGACTACAGCTCAAATTAAAACTATTATAAATTGGTTGACAAAACTCAAATTAGATTAAACAAGTCACGTGTATTTCAGGGACGATAGTTTGTGCCAATTTGACGAAATTAAAAACCAATTTGATTGTTAATTAATGGTAAGTAGTTGTAATATCTGTCTGAAACAACTATTACATGAAAATGGTTGACAAAAAAAATGTTTTTTTGCGGTTTTTAAACTTAATTATTCACGAACCCTAGTTTAATAGTTACAAAATGACATGTAATAAGAAATAAATTCTGTAATACATCTTTATTATATCGTAATTTAGTTTTGAAGCTGCTTCCTTACATAATTCAAAACTTTCCATCATTTCAGTTATAAATTATACTTACATAACTATATCAGACGTATAATTAAAAGAATAGTTCCATAAATTAGATATATTATCATTAATATTCAAGATAAATACTGAAAGCAAAATATCATTTTTTAAATCTGATACTAAATCACGCATATCATTAACACAGTTTATTATCTTTAGTACCAGTGAAAAAGGAATCGATACGATATCACGTATCAGCCAATGAAACTTTTTTAATTACATAACTCGAATATCTAATTTTATAATTTTGGAAGTAAAATCTAATATTAAAATACTTTCAAAAAATTGAAGATTTATAATTCACTCAACTATGACAAGGAGAATATAATTAAGCTAAAATGTTTGTTCTGAACAATGCATTGCGAAGAACAGATTTCGCCACCGAACGGATTATTTTCATTGTAACACATTAAATAGAATTTGTTTTAATTTAATTTATTTTATTACGTGATCTGTTGAAAAGGCCTCTTTGGCAGTTCATATTTGACTCTAAAACGTTCCAAGATGAAAACCAAATTAAAAAGAACTTGAACTTGAAAAACTTGAGGCAAATAAAAACGGCTGCCTTATAACTGTCTCAAAATTCTGAATTATTTTATTCATTATCAATTATTTTTCGATTACTGATTACAAATGATTTTAGGTATTATATCAATTGATAAGTAAATAAAGTACTTAATTTTTATGCATGTTTCATTTCAATCCAATGAAAAATTTAAGAGATATTTATTATGAAATATTTTTAAAAATTAAGTTCTTTACAGGAGAAAGCAGGCATCAAACATAAACGCAAAAGTATTTTAAAAGTTTGAAAATGGGTCGGCTGTGAGATTTTATTGTTAGTTAAAACTATAACCCCTTTAATCGATAATATAAAAAGGCCCTGAAAAGATTTTTAATTTACATTGTAATGATAGAAGGAACTGATTATATAAATTTCTAAGTCGTTGAAATTAAAATAGTTTTTGAAGGACTTTTTAAATGGTTTTAAAATTATGTTTTAATTCAATCCCTGCACACAAAATCATAATTTATTTTAATACAGTCGCATTTCAATTAGACTCTAATTCATATTTATAGATAATATAAAGAATCACAACATTTGTAATATAATAAAAGAGAGATTGATATTTTTAATCTTTTTCTTACCGTAATAAAATAATAAGTATGCTTATATGTGAAATAGAAGGAGTAGGTAAAGCTATGCTCAAAATTTCACAGTAAAAACATTTAAATTTGGAATTCGAACTTATACTTTTGTGACATGACTAAAATTATTATAATTTACTGTTCTAGCTTAAAATCATCAAAGTATGACTTTAGCTATGTTGTATTTCTATTCATCTATTATAGAATTACTTTGAGGAGTTGTCATTATACCTTGAAAACCCCTCAAGTGTATAAGTGTATCATCAGGTTAGGGATTTATTATATATATATATATATATATATATATATATATATACACTCTATAACAAAAAAAAACGCACCAAGAAAGAGTTACCCGATTGTAATGAAATTTTCGGATGCAAAAACATTTGGACCAAACATGTAAATGATTAAAATTTGGTGTCCAATGAATGAATAGCGGGAGCTACAGCGCATCGGAGCTGCGCACTCAGCAGGTGAATATAAGAAGCGATTCTCAATCTGATGGTAAAATTTTCTGATGCATTGCGATTTAGGACACTTTTCAACGACTGAAAAAATGCTTCGTAGCAGGATTCGAGCTCATTACCAGCAACGGTCAGAGTATGAAAAATGTATCATTGGATTCAAAGAGGCAGGTTGGGCAAATCGGAGAATCGCTCGTCATATGGAGGCGAAGTGATGCTGCGATTATAAGATGCTTGGAAGAATGGGTGGACAATGGCAGATTTCGGCGTCATGAAGGCAGTGGTCTACTTAAGGTTCCAGCAGATCAAGAGGAAAGAGTAATTGTCAGATCAACTTTCACAGCACCTGATTCATCGTTATCAACCATCAGACGTGTGACCCACACACGAGTGTCCATCATGACCATTAACAGACTTAACAGACGGATGATAGAACGAAGTCTACACTAGTAACGATCGCTACGCCACTTGCCACTCACGCCTGCCCACTGTCGTACCAGATTACAGTGGCTCGAACAGGTTGGAATGGTGCTGCCTGGGGACGTACAGTGTTAGAGACGAATCCTGCTCGAAACTGTGTCTTGACGATTATCGAAGACGTGTCTGGAGACGCCCAAGGCAGCGTGCCAATCCTGTTTTCACTATTGCACGCCACACAGGATCACTTGTCAAACACTTCCTTGGCCAGCCAGATCTTTCTTCAGTTAAACATGCATGTGTGGGATATGATGGGAAAGCGACTGCATCTGGAAAGTTGGGATGAGAAAGCGACTGGAAAGTTGAGAACCTGCCCCAAAATTGGAGCAAATTTGGTAGAAGATCATCAAAGTACTTTAATACTCTATGCCACGTCGTGTGACAGCTTGCTTCCAGGCAAGAGGTGGGTCAACACCTTATTGAGCTCGTTACTTTGTAACTATGTAACTCTGAAATAAATCATTCAATTTTTCTGAAATTTTAATCAATTTTTATTCTGTACACAATTTTCCTATCCGCCCTGCTTTTTGGTGCATCGATTTTTTTTTTTTGCTATAGTATATATATATATATATATATATGTGTGTGTGTTTGTGTGTGTAAATAAAATTCCCTAAATTTAAATACGCGTTTAAAATTTCTTCACCTTTATTTAAAAATGGAAAAGTCTGTATGTGCCTTTATGTGTTTATTGTGTAACACAAAAATTGGATGACCCAGAATCACGAAATTTGCAACAATGAATCTATGGGTAGTGATTGTGAGCAACTTAAAGAGAATTTTTATTTTTTTTTTTTTTAAAAAAAAAATTGAATGCTGAAGTGACCAACAAAGAAGATTTTATCTTCACTGCACATAATCATATTACGTCTCATGACGTCACAATCTATGGTTCCTCTATGCATAGCTCTAATGTCAAAGTTTATCTGCTTTCGATAATTTACTTTTTTTACATGGAGATTTTTTTAGGCTCTTTATACAATATTGGAGGTTTTTCAGAGATCTTACATGTAATTATTTGTTCTTTGTTAAAGAAAATAACATTTTGTTTTCGAAGTAAATGCATTAATTTGAAAATTACATTTTAGTTTTGGCAACAGTTGCTAGTTCTGTCTAAAACTGTTAGTGTTCTAAATTATTTATCAGCTTTAGTTTGCCTATTATATGTTATATAATATTTATTGTTTTCTGTCTTAAGAACTTTTTTGTTTTTAATTATTAGCATATTTTCTTATTCCTGTTTGAGATAATTATATATTTACTATCGAAGACTATTTCATGATTTAAATTAATTCTTTGACTAGTAAATGCTGAAGTTTTTTTATTTTCTCTTTTGTTCTAAGCTGCCTATAGCTGATTAATTCATCTTTTTATTGGTAGCCAGATTGATTAGTTTTTAAATTCACCCTTGCGCAGATCGGTGAAAATGTTTCAGTTAGCTTCAGTTTTAATCCAAATAAAACTAATTTACATTCAAATTTTTATATACACTAAGGAGATTTAATGTATTTTACATAGCCCACGTGTTTTTCTCAGTGTGACATTAATTAAAAAGACACAAAATATTTTATTACATAAAGGAAAGATAAGTATATGTATCAAATAAAATGTTCTTTATCAATAATCAGATAAAGCATAATTTTTTAAAGTCCGGTAACCTGATTTCCACTGACAATAAATGAAAATGCTTTTGAGAATTTTTCAACGGGTTTGTAAAATTACCTAATGAGAAGAAGATAACAAACAACTCATTATCTTCATGATATATTGTTACGAAAAATACAAAGTTCTACTCAAGAAATTTTTAAAACATAAGAAAAGAGTTTGGTCTGAGTTACATATAGTATGAATGTGTAGTTAAGCGAAATAAAATCTTTTACTCCTAAAACCCTAGTTATTAACATTTGAATTTTGAATCCTTTTATATACTTTTATTATACTTTTATAATATAATAAAAAGTATATAAAAGGATATACTTTTATTATATTATAAAAGTATAATAAAATATACTTTTATAATATAATCAATATATATATTGATATACTATACTTTTATTTACTAATCAATTTCTCAAGATGTGGCCTAAGTCGAAGATCCTCAATCACACTCGGATTACATTTTCAGGCTCCACCATTTTCCTTTATTTTGTCACGTTGCAACATGTATACATGCCTTAGAACTTTGAAAAACTGTTAAATAAACATCCCACTTCTTAACATGTACAATAAAAAACTCGTTTAGTATTACGGTATCGAAAAATCAGATTCGAACTAAATTAAATCGTGTTGTGTAATAAAACATGCTGTTCTTTATACCATATAGCGTGCACTCTATTGCGTTTCCTTCTTCAAATAATACTCTGTGACTTTTATATGATGTTTGTTGTTTGACCTGATTATCGCTCCCAATAAATGAAACGTGACCTATGTAGACTATAGCAAATAATTCATTTGCAACTCGAATATATCCATATTCAGTTGTTAAATTTCACTTTTTACATCAGTCTGGAGAATACTTGTTCATTAATTTACATAAATATCAACATAATTGTTTTCTCTTTCAACTAGCATTTTGAGACATTATGAGATATTTTAATTGAATGTCTCTCTCGACAGATGAAACGCGACTAATGAAATTAGATTAGAAGTAATAAAGTATAATGAATAGAATTTAGGAAATGCATAAATAAGCAATGAAACGTTTAATAAAGAAATAGGTAAGTTATTGGTAGATACAATAAGCTGGCGTTATATGTATGAGACATTCATATAATATCTACTCTGAGTAAAGAGCTTTAGTAGTAAACTTAAAAGCTCAAGAACTCCATGTATAAATCTTCTAAAAAGTCGAACTCGATTAGCTCTTATCAGATAGGCAAATAGTTATTACATCAAATATTAGAGTATATCTTCAAATTTAAGGATTGACTATTTATTACTCATAGAATTCTCTCTCTCTCTCTCTCCCTCTCTCTCTCTGAATAAAATGATGTGGTCACCATCAGATTCAGGCTTCCTATTCATTGGACTATTAATTCTTGATTACTTTAATTGTGATTAGAAATGGAAACTGAATGAAATAATATCGGAGCGTTACAACTACAGCAATATCAGACCATGATTATAGGGTTATGAAGCCCTTTTTACAAGAAAAACTGTTCTGAGTTTATGTTCCACTCTTTACTTTTTTGCAACGACATCTTCAAAAAACTAGCAGATGTAGGCCAATTAATAAAATGTAGTAACGTAGTTGGAACTTCATGTTACTCCATTAAGTTATTTTTTTTATTCCATCCAACAATCCATAATATCTGCTCGAAAATATTCTTAGTGTCTGGACTTGAGAGGGATTTTTATACTGCATGGAGTCTATCGTTCTACCACTATTTATTTTTGCTCATTTCGATGGTTCCCAACTTCAGTAGAAATAAAAGTGTAACACGAATATTAATAATCTGTAATAACAATTTTTCATCTGCAGTACTCAAAAGATTGCAAGATATATACATTAGTAATGGTATTGTGTGTATGTGTGTGTGTGTGTGTTTCTGTGTGTGTGTGTGTGTGTGTTATTGTGTGTGTGTGTGAGATTAGATTTTTAGTCGTTATACTTTGCATTGAATTAAAGGAGTGTTGGTGGCACCATCTCAAGATCTGGAAACAAATATTGTTATATGTTGTCGGGATTGACCGGACCTTATGATCACGAATAATTCGATCCATTAATTGCTGGGATTACCAGGGAGCTGCCCGCAGCTAAGGATTGTGGTGTTTTATTTGGATCGTTGAGAGGACTTCTTTTATATAGTTGATACTTGGATCAGGGAAGGATAAAGAGGAAACTAAGTTATGTGGATCTTTGTTTCAAAGGAGTCCTAGAGCAGCACATGGTTACGATATTTTAGTTAATAATATTGCTCAAAGAACGTTTTATGCGTATAATGGTTACATATAACCAGTTGATCAATCTCTGTCATATGGATCTCGTTTTGCCCCAAATGTATTTTACAGAATGCTAATGGGATTACACCGGTTGTTGGATCTGTATTAATGCAGGCAGCAGTTCGTCGATGTCATGTAATCCCTGTGGATTCATGGGTATTTCTGGGACCAGTCAGTTTGGATTAAAATAAAGATAAGGACTCGAAACCCAAACTGTTTACTACTCTAAAGTTCTGAAATTTTGATCAGGTGGGCAAAAACTGACATTTGGCCAGATGTTTTAAGGAGAATGGGATTATAAAATTAACCCATGAGGAGACGGAGAAAGATGAATAATGGGAGCTATCTTTAAAAGCTGCTTGCTCTCGAAGGATTAAGCTTTATCTATAAGTGACTGGCTCAGGTTTTATGTTAGGGGATGGTATCATTTATAGAGAAACTCCATGGGATTAGTGGATGGTTGGCTGTTGGATCCCACGTTTTGAACTCCAGATGACCCAGCCAGGGATAAGACCGAAGGTGAGTCAAAGAAATTAACTGTGGATGCGCCCAGTTAGACGTTTTCCTGTTGTGATCTCATTCTGATGGCGCTGGGTTATGGTTTCGACCCACACCGTTGATTGACTCTGCTGCTGATCGTGAAGTTCTGAAGTGGAGACGTGATTAGATTGTCAAATGAATCAGCACCGGGTTTGTTGAGCACTTATTGACATAAGATGCTTTCAGGCCATCTGTTTTCCCTCTTGTATTTCTATCTTATCGAGTTGAAGTCTACCAAGCTTTACATTCTTATGTTCAACTTTGGTTTTGTAATATCCGCTTCAGTTCAAATACACGCGCTTTTACTCGATCTTCAGATTTTCTGAATCACGTTGCGTTTTGGTTGACCAACGGGTTTTAATTGTTTTGATTTGGTGAAGGTTGAAGGTGGGAAGATCAGCCCCGGCCAATCCGTCCTGATACGAGAGTAGCAAGCTTATCGCGGAACTGGCGCCGTTTTATTCTTCATGAAGCCGGGGCGTGTAGTTAAGGCTCAGGGTGATTTTCCATGGCCTGTGCCATGACTGTCGACGCAAGGTTATATTATTGAGTTGAAGGATACCAGGCTTGCTCTCGTTAGTTAAGGACAAATTATTTATCTGTGATCTGAATAAGAGTTCTGGGAATATCGGAAGGAGTGCGCGATCTGGTTCCGTTTGTAAAATCCGTTCACCCTGGGACTTTTTCAGGAGCTCCTTTATTTTACAATGTAGAAGAGTTGGATTTTCGTTTGGTTCCATGT
>BMAW01003477.1:6243-22301 GCA_019974015.1 Nephila pilipes
TTATAATTTTTGTCACTTCACTCACATTTTCCGGTGTAACGGCTTCCACAGGTCTACCCGAGCGTTCCGCGTCATTTGTGTCGGTACGACCACGTTTAAACTCGGCAAACCACCGACAAATCGTTGCTTTTGATGGACAAGAGTCCGGGTAACATTTTTCAATCCATTGTTTCGCTTGCACGGTGTTTTTACCCATTAAAAAACAATGTTTTATCAGAACACGAAACTCGGTTTTTTCCATTTTTTAAGCAAACTACAAAACGACTTTACTCCAACCTCGATAACTCAGCTCTTTCTGGTCCGATCGACTTAAAATTTTGACACGTTTCAAGCAAAGGTTAGTACTCTAGAAAGACCTGGTTACTGGTTTACTACGAGCGCCATCTCTGGGTTAGTCTCGGGAGTTATTGATTGATGTGTTATATACAAGTGGTTACAATACCATCTGTTGGCGCATTCGCCAACAGATGGTAATTGAGTAATCTTCTGAGTAATTCTGTTGGTAATCTGAGTAATTCTCTTCTGCCGTTGTCATAACGGCAGAAGATATGAACAATCACACGGGACCCTGAATCGACTCTCGTGATTTAATACTTTATGTATGTAAACCGCTGTGTGTGTATAAAATAAGTCTATAAAATTTATGTTCGTGTGTTGTGAATTAAATAATGAGAAAAGAAGCAATTGCAGCTGGTACGTGATTTAAATAATATTTAAATCAAAAGTTTCATACGGGTAAACCATTTGCCGCGAATTAAAGGCGTGGATTTGCATGAAATGTTTTGGCATTCTTTTCTCTCCTGTATTAAAATAATTAAACTGTTTAGATTACAATGCCGTAGATATTGAAATGTACATTTATTGTACATTTTTATTGTTTTAGTGTTTATTTTTTACTTTTTAGTAAGGTATGTCTACATTATTAAATTTATGGAATCTATAAGTATACTTGAGAGAAGCTATCCGCTTTTTATAGTCTGGGGAGGTGAGGAATCAAAATTTCTAGAAGTTTCACCGTATCTAAATGTTGACAATTTTGTCGAGCATCTAGGTCACGTAGCGGCCTTCAAACTTAAATCTATGATGAAATGTTGTATAGATTTGACTGTTGGAGTTTAAAACATTCTGTTTGATAAGAGGGAAGTTTCCTATTGATTGAGTAACATAGTCTGTAAAATTGGTGCTTTTAAAGTGAGATGGCGAAATTCTCTGAAGCTGAAAGCTCTTTTGCGATTGGTTGTCAGAAAGCCTAGCGGATTGTTTTCATAGGCTGTCCTGAAGGAGATAAAATAAAGGATAAGGAGTTTTGTCCGATTTGGCGTAAACGGCAATGTTACTGAATAAAATGTTTAAATGAAATGTTTTTGAAATTGATTATTTAAGAGAATTTTCGCCATTTATATATCGAGGACTAATCTTCTCCGAACCCAGAAACTTGAAGATCCTCGAACAAGCGTTTGACGCCAAATTTAATTGCCAAGTCACCAAAAATGTGACAAAATAACCAGAAATGTCACCAAGTTCTATTCGTTGCAGCATTATATATTACTGCTTTCAACATACGACTCTAAGGCCTTTGCACATAAGCTCAATGCCGAATTCGTCGAATTGTTAGTAACTTCAGATATTTAGCGATATGTTTAGGATTAAATTACTAGGTAATTAGAGCTATATGTGGAATTACCAAATAATTTATACAAACTCTAGAAAGGAAGATTTCGATCAATATTTCTTTTTGAGGTATACTAGAAGCTAATTTATAGCTCCAGATTTTGCAGTATCAGAATTTCACATATTTATGATTAAGTCACTTCTTTATAAATAGGGATATACATTTATCTGATCAATACTTAGAAATTCACTCTGTAAATAATCTCTTTAACCGCCATGTTTTTGAAATCTGGTACCATTGCTATTATGCTGAGAACATAACATTGGTGTTGAAGATAGGTATTTTTCTTGATGCATTTGAAGTGGTCAGTAAGCCTATTTTCCTTTAACTAGCCTTTTGAGAAAATCCATGACGTGATCCGATTCTAACAACTCAATTTGTACATTATGTCAATAACGATTGCTTTATAAACTCGGGTGTGGTGAATAAGATGAGGGAGAGAAGGAACAGAGACGACCTTCTCTAGATAGGGACCTGGGTACAAGAAACCATTTGGGGCTTTTAATTTTTTGTAAAGTAAAAAAAAAAATTACAAAAATGAAAATATATTACTGATGCACGTTTATTTAATACGTGATTTTGGTTTTGCTAATACATTAATTATTCCCCGAAAATTATAGTTTTTTTTCAATTTCTTTTTTCGATGCTTAATATAGCAAGTGTATTTAAGCATTCTGCACACGTTTAACTAAAAAGTTCAGTTTAGGTGGCGATTCTATGGAGTTCCCGGAATCAAATAACAAAAATTAACCATTTTCATAGCAAGAATCAGTTTGAGAAGATTGTCGAAATTCATAGATTTACTATTATAATGCTTAAAATAAAAGGAATTTTATGTCATACTAACAACGATATGAATATTGTCAAGTTTTCATATGCAAGAGAACCTTAGTTTAGTTCTTGATCAAGTTGGGGCCCTCCGGTGGATAGCATACATCCCCCCGCCCCAGATGGCCGGCCCAGAGAAGGATGAAAAATTATAGCATAGGCGAATAGAAGGACGGAGGCGAGTTAGTGGACAGGAAGAAGATGATGAGTAGTGTGTGAGTGAGAGAATGACACAACTGATAGTGAAATCGAATTCGATCCTTACTCGGACCCAGTAGATTAGTATGTAATCACCCGCCTTTAGAGAATGCTTTGTAAAGGACGAGTGTGTAAGACAAGAGTGGAGAAAATGTGGCGCATGTGCATTGGATGATTACAATAGTGTTTCAGTCAGTTCTGAGTAAGTTATGGTGGTATCAAGTTTTGTGTGTGTGAAGTAGAGTTTTTGCGAGAGTCCAGAATTTTCACATCAAAAGAGACTCTCTGGTATCTGTAGCACCATCACGAAGTTATCACCTTCTCGTACAGGAGATTATTTTTGACTATTGTAGATTGGTGATTCATTAAACTAGTGCAAATTAGTTCATTTAACTGCGTGATTAAGTTATTACATTTCGTCCACTAATCTCAGCCAATTCGATCCTTATCTCTTTTTACCAACCGCTAAACATAAATAAAAGATGGTATAAACAGAGTACTGAAGGGCGCATCAGAACTCGTCGTCACAAAACATTCCAGAGTGAAGAACTCTGTACGAATCGCAAGGTCACCCATGCGCTGAAAGTAAACTGTGGTACTCACAATTGAAAAGCGATAAGAGATACGTATGAATAAGTTATGTTATTGTTGTTTGCTTGGAGAATGAGATCTCTGTCCAGCTCACGTGCTAAAAATAAACTGCTGTGGCGTTGTGGCAAATATTTCGGGGCATTCATTTCGTATTTAAAATCTTTATTATAAAGTTCATATCACACTTCCACAATTACATCAGAAAACATCTTATATACCTCTGCTCTCGTCAAGGACAATATCTCGTTTGCGAAACTGTCTGACCGGGCAGGGTATCAATTTCCGCTTCCAGTAAGAGCAAAAATACCGAGAAAAAAAATTCAATTAAGTACATAGAGTATATATTCCAAGAATAAAGTAACACAAAATTTATAAAAAAGTAATGAAAACAGGAAGTATACGAGCCATGGTGTCACACTGCACTGAGGCCCAATGTAACGCGATACAGACGCAAAAAAAATGAAGTTGTTATTGTTATACGTATAACCAAGTCTATTCTATGTCTGATGTTCAAAGACAAAAATTAAGTAAAAGTTAAATGAGTGAAAGTTGCGACTTAAGGGAAAAAGCAAAAAGAAAGTTAAGTTAATATCTTCTGAAATGGAGAGTAAGTAAAAAAAGAATTTTTGTAAACATCCATTCATGATAACATTTTATTCAGGACATGGGAGGGTTCCCGTTACACATTCATAGAGAATTGTGAGATCATTCTAAGTATATAAAGGAGATCCAGTTGACTTTTCTTGAATTGACTGTTCTTTGACTGATTAGTTATTGCATCTCGATAGCTCAGAATCTTTGTAGTGATGCCGAGACACCACACGTTTTGTCACGGCTGTTATTTACGAAACCACCCAATGAATTTCATTATGATTACATGGTGACTATGTTACATGTTAATGTATAAAATCGAGTTCTCTCATAAATATTTATTTGCAAAATATAATTTCCGTATCCTTTCAGGAATCGATCGATGGAGTCAGCGCTTCTCTTATCTTTGGTGGTGAGCCTAATGTTCGCCGGTGGAAATGGCTACTCTCAGTCAATGTCCTGCAGCACCGTCAATGGAAAGACGATATGCGAGAAACAGAGCGGTTCCGGTAACTTTGCCGGATCTTCATCCATAGCAGGATTCGGACAAGGCGGTACATACCAAGACGCAGGCGCCATGATAGGCGATACATCTAGTGGTTCTTCCAGCTCATCCAGGACACAATCAGGTTAGGATTTAACTTTAATTTAATAACTTCTCTCGATAATAATTGAGAGGGAGAGAGAGAATTTTCCATTCTATCCAATTCCTCCTAATTCAAAAGTAAAGAGTTCCTTCTTATTTCCTGATCCTATTCCAAATTATCCTTTTACTTATTAGATCACGAGCTCATAAAATTTGTCTAATCCCTTTTTCCCACGATCGTAAATCTGTCAAATAATCCCTCCGAGACTCCCTGTATTTTGTTGGTTTTCCCTAGATTCCCTAATCCTGTACCCCGTGTTCTATGACGTTTCTTATTATATAATGGGATATTCTGAAAAAGGAAGCGCTTTTTATCGTCTCGCCATTGCAACAGGTATGGCGGTCAGCTAAAATGTAACGACTTTTTTATTCCTTCGGCCCGGCCGGCCTACCTTGCGCAGTGTCTTCATAATGAATAACAAATAAAGTCAATACCATGAACTTGAATTTGACTCGCATTCTTCATTGATTAAATTTTGTTTTCAACTACAGTCTGCAGAATGATTAAATGTCTTCAAGCAAATTCCTTATATATAATAATAATAAAAATTTAAATATGTTTTCTTTCTCCCCACTAGTTTTGATTGTCTGCGAAATTAAAAAGGAAGTATTTGAAAATAAAAAGGGCGTGAAACAATGTAAACAGGGCGTAGCGTTTCTTTAACGTGGGTCTGCTTTTCTAGTTTAATATATATAATTTGCAATGATCTGTGATGCAACATCGAAAAACTGAGGGGCTTTCGAATTCAGAGTTCTGTTTACAAACAAATCAAATTCTTAGGTTCTGTGAAATTGTAATTACTTAAATCTATATATTTATTTTTGCTTTTGATTCACTTTCCTTTTTCATTTGGAATACTTTTTAAGTTGAAACGAATATCTGACTGAATATTAATCTTTTTACATTTTTATGATTTAAAATGGCTTAAAGATCAAAGAGTCTTACTGAAACCAATTTTTCTTTAAAATAAATATCTTGAAGATCATTACGGTATTATCTATCTATTTTTTCTTAATAACCACCCTTAATTGTTTTTTTCACCCTTGAGAGATTGTGTATATTCATAAAATGAGATTAATTTTGAGTTGAAATCATTCTGAACAAGAAAGGAAATAAGTTACCCTAACTTTTCTTAAAGACAGTGTGTAACCGAATTTTAGTGTCTGACCCTACATCAGTTTTGCTACTTTTCATCCGAATATAAAAAATAATTCTATTCATCAACTTAATGTGCGAGAAATAGATAAAAAAAATCAAGTTGATGATCAACTTTTATTTTTCAATACCAGAATGTACTTTGTATTGGCAAGAATTTTTTTCATTACGCTAACATACGAGTTTGATGAGAGCTTATCTAGTTCACATAGAACCAGAAGAGTATTTCTTTGTTGTTTTATATGTTTTGCTTTTATTTCTCAATTCTGTTATCCCGTCTTATATCCAGTGCAGAGGACAACATCCCGGATTGTGTCTACAAGCGAGCTATTGAAAAAATTTCCAGTTATGAAATCTCCCTTTAAGGCTCCCGTCTACCCGCCATTTTGATTTCGCGGACGTAATGTGAATCCTATGGAATTTCGACTTTAATTCTCACATCTTTACAATTTGATCTATTTGAATGCAATAAAGTGCATCTGAAAGGGCAAAAAATAACGAAAGCTTCTGAGGAATTACTTTTTTCCTCCGATTTTTAAAAGTACTTCTATTCTTATTTTGATAGTTCTTTTATGAGTTTTCTAAAGAATATTCTTAAACATTTTTAAAAATCGGAGGAAAAAAGTAATTCCACAGAAGCATTCATTATTTTTTGCTCTTCCAGATACACTTTATTGCATTCAAATAGATCAAATAGTAAATATAGAATAATTCAAGTTGAAATTTCATAGGATTAACATTAAGCTGACGAAATCAAAATGGCGGGTAGACCGGAGCCTTAAGAATCTCCGTCTGCCGGCCATTTTGATTTGGTGGACGTAATGTTAATCCCATGGAAATTCTACTACCGTTCTGAAATCTTTGCTATTTTATCTATTTAAATGTAAAAAAGCGCATCCGAAAGAGCAAAAAATAATTTAAATTCTTGCGGAGTTAAATTTTCTCCTGCACTTTTCAGAATAATTTTACCCTTATTTTAATCATTTGTTAATGAGTTTAAGGGTCTGTAAAAATACTCTAAAATATTTTCGAAAATCGTAGAGAAAATTTCGTAGAATCGCTCTTTTTTTTAAATAGATAAAATATTATAGATTTGAAGACGGTATTAGAAATTCTATAGAATTAACATTACGTTCACGAGATCAAAATGTCCGGTAGACGAGAGCCGTAAGCATTAAAAAAAAACTATGCTTTAGAGGTTACACCATAATTAAATTTCTGATATCGGATGAATCCCTCATTTTCGGAAAAATAAGTGATGGTATATATATGCAATGATTTTCGATAGATGATTAGATTTATCTTATTTTTATTGCATAATCACATCTAGGTATGTGTAAGAGGTACAGTCTGTGGAAGAAAATTCCACGGAATAAGTTTCGTTCGCCAAATCTTTGCTTGATCATGTGGTAAGGGGGTCTGATCCATTTTCAGTATCGAATTCTCGGAGAAATGTATTCATATCGGTACGTTCATTGACGCATTAGGGTTTTTTTTTTTTCTGTTTTGTAATTGTTCATTTGGCAATGATGAATATTATAATTGAATATAATGTCTGTTTAAGGCTCCCGTCTACCCGCCATTTTGATTTCGTCAGCTTAATGTTAATCCTATGGAATTTAGATTCAGAGACTTTTCATTAAGCTTTCCTCCTCTGACTTCATAACTATACCGTGCATAAAAAATAAATTGGAAGCTTTTGGATAGATTTTACGTAATTTCTCTCTCTCTTTGATTGTCCCCCCCCCTCTTTTTTTTTGTTTCTTTGTTTTCGATATCTCGAATTTTCGATGGTAAAATATTCGTTCAGTGTGAACCTTGTCAGTTGAGCGAATGTTCATGAATAATGTATTTTTTTTACTTTTGGAAGAAAATTATTTTTTAAAAAAAATTCATTCTTGAACAAAATTTCAGACTTAAATTTTGACTTAATGATTCTAAACTGCGAATTCACACATTTCTCAGAATTATTAGGTCAATCGGAAAGTTCTGTTCGCTTATGAAGTGAAGGAAACTGATACATTTAATAATACTTATTGTGCAACATAATTTCCTTCCTGACTAGAATTGGACTGCAAACACTCCGGATGGGTGACTCGAGAGTTAAGTGAGAAAAATTTGCTTAATTCGAATCGTCCTATGCACATCTCTATTTGCTCTAAAAGAAAATGAATCCATTTGGAGCCGAATGATAACTGGTGATGAAAAATGGATTATTTTCGAATCCATTGTAAGGAAAAGAGCCTACTTTCAGCACGGACTATCGGTCCTCTCTACCTCTAAATCGAGATTGAGTTTACATTAGAGAACGCTGTGCGTGATAGAAGGGGGGGGGGGAGGCGTCCGAGAACCAATGCATTTTTAGCTTTTGAAACCTAACAAAAAGCTCGATTCGGAAAGACACTGTCAGCAAATGTATGATTTAAACAAAGAACTGAAAGAAAAGAGATCGGCGGTGTTCAATATGAAGCACGTTACATTTTATTAAGGATAATGCCAAACCACATGCAGCTTCGGCGATTCGTCAAAAGAATCGCAGAGATTGTCTGTGAATTTCTGTCGCATCCAACATACTCTTCAGACCTAGCAACCTCTAATTATCACTTGTTTATCTTCATGCAAAATTATTTTTTTGAAAGGAACAAAATTCAAAACTGAAGCACACGTCAACTCATCGCAGCTCGAATTCTTTCCCTCTAAAGACTAGGCTTGATGTCCTGGATTGATTTTTTTAAAATCCGTTGGGGCACAACCGTGTCAAGGTGGATGGACTTTGAACAAAGAGTGCCACATGTCTTGCCTGTTAATTAGCCTCTTATAATTAATACCGCGCTCTCTATCGGTCCACTTTTGAACTATTCTTTTTCTTTCTCAGAATGTTGGAAATTAATTATTCGGATATCACCAGGAGGCGCCTTGTCTCGTGTAAGTGAGATCACACGGGTTCATGGATAATAAATATTACAGAGTACATCTGGATTTTGACCGTGTAAGGCGGGTTATTTTCATATTTTCGACGTAATTTCTCCTGACCGCAAAAGCGGGTTAAGTTAAAATATGGGCTGTTTGAAAGCCTTGTATAATTTGTAAATAGTATAATTATTTGTTTCTGTGTGACCGGCTCGTAGAAACTGTAAATAAATGTGTGTTTAAAATAATCGCTTTCCCTATTTTGTTTGGTGAATTATTGTTTTCCAATACAGAACAAATTCCCATTGCCTTACGTATACTCAAACGGAATATCAGATCATTCTGACCAGTGTTTCTTGTTTTTTATCTAATAGTCCTTTCTTAAGTGTGCAACTTTAATTATAATCAACCTGTATAATACAATATTTTCGAGAAGGATAGCAGAAAAAACTTTTTTCATGCGTAATCATTTAGATACCCTAAAATATATGTACGATAATTTAGATTTTCAGCTCAATTCACAGTTTGTCTCAAAGTTAAGTAACTTTTTTTGCAATAGTTTTCAATTTTAATAAAATGCTATTTATATATTTATGTTGTTTTGAATTTTGTTTTTTATTGTTTCATATTAAAATGTGATGGCATTGGAATATAACTAAATTGTATATTAAAGTGGAAAAGAATAGCACAGCGAATTTATTGAATATTTCTAAATACACTTTAAGATACTACAACCTCTGACAATAAAGTTCGGTGAATGAAGTCAGAACGTCCGATCTGGCAACAATGGCGAAACAAAACGTCGAACCTGGGTAGCGACAGGTGTTGATCATCTGCCCTCACCGTTGTTTAGTCGAGCATCGTTTGTATTCCGTGTAAGACTTGTTTTACAAAGTGCTTGTTTCGAGCTTTGGTTCTTAACTGACAACAGGAAAATGAGTGAACAAAAGATCAATTTAAAGCTTTGGCTTAAGCTTGACAAGACATCGAAAGAAACTCATGCGATGCCGTTACTTGTTTATGAAGTTCAAGCACTGTCCATGAAGTGTGTGTAAGAGTGGCTTACCCGTTTCCGAGAAGGCCGGGAAAGTTTTTCTGACAACCCCCGTAGTGGAAGACCGGCGACCTCCGTCAGTGACGAAAATATTGAGAAAGTGAAGAAATTATTCATTAAAGATAGTCAATTAACGGTGCGCATGATAGCTGATGAACTGCAGATTAACTGTGAATCCGTGCGACAAATTGTTAGCCAGAATTTAGGGATGAGAAAAGGGTCACATCACTTGACTGAAGATCAGAAGCAGGCACCTTTAAAGGCTTCACAGGATTTTGTCGAAACGGTGGATGCGACACCAAATTTCTTGAACTGTGTTGTCACTGAGGATGAGTCCTGGTGTCTCAGGTACGACCCTGAAAGGAAGCGGCATAGCATGGAATGGTGTTCTCCTGTATCATCTCGTCGGAAAAAAGGTCAGAGCAGAAAAATCATCAAACGAAAGCATTAAAGCAAACGTGATACGAAACGTGACGAGGCTTTTGAACTCCATCGCAAAAGAAGACTTCTTGCAAAGTTTCCAGTACATGTAAAACTGATCTCAGGGGGGCATTGTCATGGGAGGTAACTATTTTGAAGGACAGTAAGGTAACTTTCATTAATATTTCATCTACGTTAATGTTATAGGACTATTCACCGAACTTTATTGTCAGAGATTGTATATAATAAGCGAATATATATCAAATGCAATCGTGAAGACTATAATTTTGAGTTCACATGATTACAATTTACATCTTCGCTTATTGCATATCATTAGTGTCCCTACATAAAATGGGCATCGTTTTATCTAAAAAAAGGGTTCCAAGTTTGAAATTTCTGTTTTTTAACATCAAGCTGACAACCTAATCGAATAATTGATAAACTGAAGCTCTTTTTTGTTGCAGGAGTTTTACCGTATGGACCATACCCACTCTATAATGCCATGCGCCAACAGGGGCCAGATGGATTTAGTTTTATGGGAAGTGGCATTTTCGTTGGTGCTGACCTTTTTCTGTCTGTTATAAAAAACAAATCATAAGTGCTAATTTAATGTGTATCAGAAATTCTTAAACTATGTACTCTTTAAGTGATTTTAAAAATATTTATTTTTAGGGCTATGTAAACGTAGTTAGAAAATTCTAATAATAATAATAAGATGGTTCAAAAAGTTCCTGTTTTCGCCGAGAGAATGCGTTTCAAAGACAAGTTGATGAAACCACTGTGTGCTGCCATCTGTTGAATGGCTTCAAAACAAATGACACAGATTCATAGGTTAGTTTTGATTAATGCCACGTCGAATCGCCGTGATTTTGTGTTGGGTTGTCACTGTCTATGCGACTTGGATTCTTCGTTATACATCGAAAACGAAGCAACAATGAAAAATATGTGTTACTTCAGATGAATACGTCTCAATGAAGGCGATGTTAGTCGGAAAAGTTATAGCAAAGATTGCTTAGGATGCAAAGAGTGTCACACACAGGGATTTTTTAGAAAAAGGAAAACTATCCATCGAAAATACTAGAGTGGGGTACCTCATTCTCAATTCCTATTCATAAATCCTTTCCCATTTGCAACACGGGTACTTTTTGAACCATCCTCGTATAACGTACAAATGATTCACTCTCTAGCCATTTAATTGCTTTGAAAGAAATTTTTCTGAAAAAGTTTGAAATATACAGAATTTCTGTACATTTTTTGATATGATTAATTCTTCATCAAATTTTATTTCTGTAACCAGTAACAATATATTGGCGTTGTTTTTTGAGAAAGAACCGTTTTTAAACATAGCCTTTACATCGCTATTATCGCCATTCCACGCAGGTACATTGAGTACCTATATCTGTTGGTTAATCACGGACGCCAGCGCGGAAGCATCATACATGTTTACGTTTGTTTGAGCGCATTTAAAATGTCTCACACAATTCGTAAGCTGATTGCAAAATACTCGCTGTAATTCTTTTTTCCACATGCAAAAGGTGTGAAAGAGGCAGGATTTTCAACAACAGATTATAGAAATGTATGGAGAAAACAGGAGGAGTGATGGGAATGGTAAGGAAACGGAAGAAAGTTAAATAGGACTATCGTCACTAACCTTAGAAGAAACGCAACAATGAAGCAAAAACTTAAAAAAAAATCTGAGGGAGCAAGGGAACTTTAAAGAGTTCAAAACTCTGAAGACAAAGAACTTTAAAACGAAGCGACAGTCGTAAAACCTGATCACTCGTGTGTCCAAGTAAAGCTGGTAGAAAACAAAAAGAGAGGGGGAAATACCACACTCTGAATGCTTAGGCAACAGGGAATTGCAACGGTCGTAACGATGATCGTCCCCTGATTGCAAAATGTAGATGGTGAGTTTCGTCACAAAAGAGTCAAGATGAAATTCCGAATAAGCAGAGATGAACAAAGCGTTTTCTTTGAGACACACATTGAAAGTTTATAGCTGAGAGAGGATAGACAATTTGATACTTTTTATTTGTCTTTTTGGATTTGAATGCTTTAAATCTTCCATTTCTAATAAAGTGAAATATTCCAGTTTAGATTTTTTTTTTTGTAAAGGATTATTTTCAAGATCTCTCTGTCAGTGTGATTAGCTAGTTATGCTTTAAACCATTTTTTTACTGATCAAATTTTAAAAATTATTATGACATTTTTCTTGTATGAGCGATTTTCGGAATAATTAAAAATAATGTCGAAAGAATGTAAGCGTAACTCAAAAAAATTCATAACGATGTTGTAATTTATAATATCTCTCAATTTATATTAATATTGTAACTCGCGGTTCACTAAACACGTGGTTTAATAATCATGGACCCCGACTTCCGCGAGTTAAAGAGATCGGATAGTACGTCTATGACAGTGAAGCGTAACAGGAATGCAACAGCTTCTCAGCTATCTCGTAGTTTTAGTACGGCCACAACATCCCAAGTTCAAGGATTACTGTTTCCAGAAGACAACATAAGAGAAGTCTGTTTTCAAGAAGACCTGAGTTTGCATACCGATCAATTCTGAACACAGAAGAACCCAGCAGAGTGATGCAGAGAACATGGACAATGAAACAGTATGATTGAGAGACCGTTCTATTGAGTTCAGATTCAGCCTAACCACTCACTCCTGACGTACTTTCTTCTAGTGAGAAACAGGTGTCCTCTACATGTCCTTCAAGAACCGAGAAAGACACAGGTGTTTCAGCGGTGGTTTGATGGTTGTGACTTGGCGCCATTCGCAATTTTCTCTTCACTAACCTCTGGGACTTTCATCAATTTGAATTGCATAAAATTAAAATTTCTTCCCAACCAAAATTAAACGTGATTGGGTAAATTAGATGAAGATAGAAGAGAAGTTATCAAGGTATAATGATACAGAATTAATTGGAAAAAGGTGGACAGAGGGTAACGACTTGCCGCCAGAAAATGAAGGGATTTAGAAATAATGATATATTAAGGATATAGAATTCATGAAAAGGGCATAAGAGCTGGGTAATGAAGAACAGACGTCACATAGTCTATATAGTTGTAATGTTGGACAGGTCCACAAACTTCGTGTTTTTAACAGAGGCTCTGTGACTGCTGTGAAGGATGAAGATTCATAGAGCTCATCCGACTGGCGAATTTCAGGAAAAAGAAGATATTCGCGAACCAGACTTTAACCGTATAGAATATGTTTGGGATGTTATATGGAGGGTTATTGCAAATGGCCTTATTCCTCCCAGAAAGGACCTGAAAGCATTATTTCTAGAGATGTGGGAAAAATTTTATTCATTAACTGTCTCTTCTCCCATAGGGATTCACGTAGTACCTATATAACTATAAGAGGGCACCACCCTGTCTAATAATCTGATTTTGTTTCATCTTATGTCCTGTACTGCACTTGTGAGCCATGAATACGATCATGGGTATGTACCATAACTGTTACATGTTTTGTTTTCGTTTTTTTGTAAAATATCAATCTATATACATTCCTAGTTTCATTAATATTATGTCCAGGAGTTTTGGAGATTATAAACCATAAGAGAAAATTCTCTAATTTTTAATATCAGTGCAGTATATCAAAGTGAGAAATAAAACTACATTTATACGGTATAGGCCATTAAAATTACAAGGAATAAAATACAAATAGCAGGATTTTATTTATTGTGCCTATGTAGTATAATGAGAGGAAAAGACCTGATAAAAAATATAGGTGCTTTGGGGTACACAGCTTCTTTAATTAAAAAACTAAAGCTCAATATCTGGCAAAAATAACAGTTCTAATTTAGCAAGGCATCAAGTTCAACTGAGCTTAGATGTCAGGTAAATATATATCATTCGATGTGGTTTTAACTCCATGCCAGAATTCATCATTCATATGGGCTAGGGAGGGGTGACATGACAATCTCATAATTTTTTCAGATATTATCAATGGGTGAAAGATCTGAAGAACATGCGAGATAGGTCAACAGTCAAATACACTCTGCATAGAGGAAGATGAAAACCACATGAGCAGTTGGGCATTATCTGGTTGAAAAGTAGCTTCATGAAGTAGCTTCATAGAGATCAAGCGGCTGGCGAATTTCAGGAAAAAGAAGATATTCGCGAACCAGACTTTAACCGTATAGAATGTGTTTGGGATGTTATATAGAGGTAAGACACAGTCACGGACGTTAACACTTTGAAAATCCAAGGGTGGCTATCCAAAGTACCGGATATTCAAGGTTATTCAATGGCAACTCATATTGTCACTCCTGGTACTGGAATGAATGACGATGACGAATCAAATCTGGAAACACTCGTTCCCCTCGATGTCTCCACTTAATTATTCACCTATCATGATGCTGTACGTATAGCCAGGATTCATTTGAAAAGACGATGCGACTCCATTCCCTTGTATATGATCGTCACTCAAAGCATCACGGCGTATCTCTGCTGCAACATAAAGGGAATCCGAAACAATGATATTCCTTGTCTTGCCATTCACGTTGGACATTACCATGGAGGATTCTTCCCCTGAAAACGCACCAAATTTCTGACTCGGGGTACATGACGTGCCTGCACTATCATTTAACTAACTCAGAAACGTTTAACTAATACCTATGTCCATATTCACACCGTTTTATTTTTATAACTTAAAAATGCAATAGTGTTTTAATAAGTAGTATTGCATTGATATTAACTTTTAAAAGAGTGATAAATTATTCCGCTTTACAGATTCACTAATTAAAAACTGAACTGGATATATATCCAGACATTCGTTTCTAGGCACGTTCCGCGGTGCTATTGCATATGGGAAAACCTTTTTTTCATTTGGAATATGGGTTGGTCGCTTTTATGAGTATAATAGTTTCGTAATCATTTCACTTACTCTGGTAAGTAAAGAAGACTATACATTGTCTCTAATCACTATCGCGTTGGACATTACCATGGTTATAATCGTTGTCGAGAAACAAGTTGATAACTCTTTTTTTAAAAAAATAGACAGTGATTTAGTATAATTATTGACATCTCATTCTAAAATTCCGTAACAGATCCTTCAAACCTAAAAAAAAAATCATTTTACTTCTGATTTCCTGTGATTGAATTCATGAATGATGTTGCATTTCATTTTGGCTCATCTAAATACAGGTACTCCTTTTAACATGAATGGAGCAGGTGTGGAGGGAGACTCAAATGGAAATTCTTTGGTTCTGCTCTGAGAATCATCTGAAAAGAAACGGAATTTCTTGTGAATTTAAAAACTTATTTTTTTCTTCCTTTTTTATAGGGAATTTTCCCCCCGGAGGATTTCCAATGCCCGGTGTGTTTCCAGGAGGAGGCGCAGGAGCCTTTGCCGGTGGTTTTGGTGGCGGCGGTATCGGGTTTGACCCATTTGCATTCGTTTTTGGAAGACGATAAATATGGAATCAATTGAGACGTAAGAATATTTCACACATACACAATATATAGTATTTTTTAGGGAATTATAGTATTTTTTAGGAATATTTTTATAGGGAATTTCTTAATATTTTCACACATACACATTCGTTGACTCTTAGAGCATTAAGATACAGCTCAATTTTAAACTCCGTAGGAGCCTTTATAACCAGCTGCTTATCTGAGCAGATGTTTTATGTATGTTTATCTTTAACTGGTGATTTTTGCTGTGGTTTTAAATGATCTATTCAGTCGAGTGAGGAAACATTATTGTGGGGACGTTGTTACTGGTTTGTGACGTACGAAACAGGATACATAGTTATTTCTATCCATTTTTAGTATAATAATTAGTAAAAAAATACATATATTAAAATTAATTATAACAATTTTAGTAAAAATTATATATATAATATATATATATATTTATATAGTCTGTACTGTATTGCAGACTATTAATAAAAATGACTTGTTTTCAGGACATCACATTTATTTGCGCACATCTTTTTAAACATAAATCAAGTACACAATTTTACACAAGCACCATTTTT
>BMAW01003484.1:0-20846 GCA_019974015.1 Nephila pilipes
CTGAGAAAAGCTACGAGATAAAAAAGCATCAATTATTGAACATATTTATCTAAAGAAGATGATTAATTTCATAAGTTGAAATTCTAATATCGGTGTAATAATTCAATAGCTTTTGAAAAGGTTTTGATAAATATATTAATATTAATTCAATAATATAAATGATTACGAATTTAAGTCGAATTTTCTGCTTAATTTGTTTGATAATCAGTCGAAGGTGAACTATTAGCAATAGAACACACTCTACTGCTAATAATTCACCTTCGATTAAGGGTATTCGATAATACACTCGTGGACAAAATTAAGAGTATTTGCACATTATGTGAATTTCTAAAAAATGAATGGCCAGATTTTTAATGAAATTTGGTATGAATATACATTTATAACAGAGAAAGAGATGTACTGTTCAATGGTTATTTTGTGTACGCATGATTATCAGTAATGCTCATAGTGTAATCCACGTTGAGGTATCGAAATGAAAATGAGTCTCATATGGGTATGGTCCCCTCTTACAGCCAGACAGAACGTACAGCGAGACGTATATTTCAAATGAACAAGAGGCAGCTGAGGCATCTCTGTGGCAGCCGAACCTACTCCTGCAGCTATGCAGTTTTTAGCTCTGGCATTGTTCTCGCAGAGGGATGAAGGGATGTAATTGTTCTCCCAAGAGCGTACTAGACATACACTATAGGGTTAAGGTCAGAAAATGTGGTTTGATAATGAATGCCGTGAATATTTTTCCTTTCCATATTACTGTTGACCAACTGAGCCCTATGTGGATGAGCGTTGTAACTCATTCATAAGAACCCGGAACAAACTGTACCCCTTAAGAGTTGAACATAGCGTTCTAAGGTCTCTCCCTCTTAAGAGTTGAACATAGGGCTCTAAGGTCTCTTCCCTCTTAGCAGTCAGGGAGTCTTTGACCAACACATGCAGGGATGTATGGCCGTCCAACATGAAGTGTGCTAAAACCATTACACCTCCATAACCATAATGATCCTTTTCTCTGACAAAGAAGGAATGGTATTGTATCTCAAGCTCTCTCCAAATACAGATACATCGCGAATCAATGTCCAGGTTGACTTTCGACTCACCTCAAAAAAGAATGGAACTCCACATGAGTCTGTTTAAAGACATATGTTGTCTTCACCATGCTAAAAACGTTCTCTTGTGCTTTCCAGTGAGCTTCACGCAACTAACGGGTCTTCTGGCTCATACAGCCTTTCTCCTACACCACAGAAACCCAAGTTTTCACTGTCAACAGTGGCCGAAAAATAACTATTGACACTCAAGTTCCAGCGACAGCATACAGCTAACGTGCGAGCTGTGAAGCTATGGGTCCTGTGTCGCTGCACTGAAAGGACCATATAACGATCCTCATTCGATTTTACCGACAATTCTCCATACACACACAACTCATCCCATCATTCTTATAATCTTATTTAGTTATTTTATCTAATACCTAATAAAATTTACCCAGATCTTGCGAGAAGCACGGCAAATGCCGTGGAGGAATACGAGTATGAAAATTGCCAACACCCTTCGTGTGCTTATATTCTCTCCACATTCACAAATCCACAAACACGCACGTCTGCTCTTACATATTCGATTCTGAATATATGCATAATTCTTCTTTAGAATAATTAGCATCGTTTATTCAATACTTTTTGTAAAAATAGACACAATTTCCAGATATTATTAATTTTGTACCTGAGTGTAGAATACTTGTGAGGATGCAAATAAAAATCGTAAAAATTTATTGGATTGATATATTATTCAATAGTTTTATCCTCAATGAAATCAATTAGTAAATAAAAAGTTAAAAACCTATGCATTTCAGACTCAGAATGTATAAATCAATTCGAATAACATTTGTAGACAATGGGAGGGAGAGAGATTTCTTATGAAAAAAAAAAAATTAAATGCAAACATAAATGTATTATTGAAATAAAACTCTAAATAAAGAAGATACTAAAATTAGATTGAAATAAATCAAGATATTAAATATTGCTTTAAAATATATGCAAGAAAGAAGATTTATTTACCGAAACTCAAGGTGAAATATCTTTATCATATTTTAAATGAAGATATCTCAAATTTCTAGAAAAGAAAAATCATAATTTGTATAAAGTGAACAATGAAATTTGAGTCTTAGCGCTTTCACTGTGAACTTTTATATAAATAGAATATCAGCTTTCCTATGTCTGAAAATAGAAACTTGTTCAAAACTAAAAAAATTCGATATAAAAACCAACGTTTTTATATGGTGGCAAAGTTTATTAGAGAAAATTATTGAAATATTAGTTAAAACTGTTAGTTATTTTTAATTTTAAAATTCACTTAAAAAGAGATATTTGTGAGAGTATTAAAAAATTCATAATACTCATAAAATCAAAGCATGTATTTGAAAGTTTGTAAGTCATTCTATTAAAAAAGAATGGGAACCAGAATTCAGAAAAAATTATTGTGATAAGACATGGCGCCAAATATTGGAAACTTTCTTTCTTGCGAATGATTACTGACTAAAAGTCAGCAACCCTTACTATCTCGGAGATAGTAAAGGGAGATAGTATCTCCCCTTTGTGAGTACAAAAGGTTTACGATACCGCATGCTGCGTGGGGAGTGCCCGGTGCTCCCAGAGGGGGAAAGAAATTTTTTCCTCAATCCTAAAAGCGCCGAGAGGAAAGAATATTTTGACTTGTTAAAATTATTGAAATATTAGTTAAAACTTGTCGCAAACGTCTAAATATTGCATTGTTAGGCGAGTACGAACGATTCCCAAAATTTCAAAGCTCTAGCTTGATGGGAAGTTGGTTAAATTAACGATCGAAAATTTGATGACACACACACATACACACACCAAGGGAAATTCAGAAAAACGTCGTAAAAAAGGTAAAAATGGTTTTTAAATAAAATTGTTTCCATTCTAGAGAGAAACGAAGAATAATACACTCATTTACTTTTCATTACATGAACATTAATATTTTTTTATTCTAAGCTCATGGTGAGATTTTGAAGGTGCAAACCGGCAAAGAATTCTACAAATTAAACGGTTACCATCGAGTATGAAAAAATTTGAAAAGTTTTTATCCTCCCGAATTCAAAGTTCTGAAATTTTAATGAGCTGCATATTAAATGAAATGTTAACATATGTAATGTTAGTAACTCGTAAAATATTACGAATTCAATTTCTAAAATGGTGGTAGTTTATGATAAAAGTAATAATATCAGAAACTCAGAAAAAATTGAATTTTTTTTAATATCTTGTGTTTTTATTTAAATGGAGTTTTCTCCCATTTCCTAAAGTATTAAAGATTTCCATTTGATTTCTAGCAAGTTCGAACTGATGTTTCAGTCTTTATTTGTATTTTTTTAATGTGTTTTCTCAGAATAAATATACTTGAAACGATTGCATTTTCTTTCCCTATTAGTATGTTGAATATTGTTTTAAATGCTAATTTTAAAAACTGTCTATTTTGATAAAAAGAGTTAACATGAAACACGCTTCTTCTTCAAGCAAATATAAGATCATGCAAATAATTTTATAGCGGAATGGTAAGAATAATTTAAAAAATAATGAGAATAATATTATATAACTCTTATAAAGTGCATCATAAATACTGTTTGGTAATTTTTCCTCAAAAAGGATGCAAAAAAAAAAAGAAGTCAGATTAAGAAGAGCTAGTTTAAAGACAAATTTAAAATTAAAATGTAGAAATATATTTATCTGCCACCCAAGGGACTATTGTTTTAGTTGAATCAATTTTGGCATACCAGATTACTTTTCATTTTTTTATCGTTTGCTTCAATTTTAATTACATTTAGCTTCAATATATTCAATTTAATAATTTATCGTTTCCTTTAATCTTAACATCGGAAAAGTTTAATATTGTCCATTTCTTTATATTTCATCATTTATTTTAATTCTTATATTTATTTGAGCAATTTAATAATAATTTTAAAAAAGCGCACCTAGGGTGGCTAAATCTGTCATTTGCATAGAACATTTTTTCAGTTGTTTTACAAATTTTTTTAATTAATTTTTGGAATTCCTTTTAAATTATAAATTAATATAATACATCGATCGAAAATGAAGAAATACACTAAAATTTTTATATAAGTTATATTTAATTAATCTAAGAAAGTTAAGAGTTTTACTTTTAAGCTACTTTTTTTTTTCTTAAAGCAAACACAACATTTTAGTTTATCAGGTCCTCCTGTCTCAGTTTTTACTTTAAGAGTTACATTAAGGCCTAGCCTTTCTTTACATTCACTTTCTATTTTGCTTGCAACTATTTTCCTTGCTTTGCTTTTACTTTCTATTTTGTTCTAACTGCAGATATACAAGTAATAAATAGAATGCATGAATATCTTCAGATATCAGAATGCACAACATTCTCCTCAAGATGCCTATTGAGAAACCATGAAGAGGCAAAGCAGATATAAAAAGTAAAATCCAGCTCTTGTAATTCATATCTAAATTCTGTTTTTCGTTAAACATATAGTAAGAATTTAGATTTGCGTATATGAACGTGAAAGAAAATACCTTTATATCTGAATGTTTGTTTTAAACTTACTAATTAAATTCGATGTATATCGCCTGGGATAGATGGCTGTTGCTGTTATTTATTTTACATATACAGAGTGTCCAGAATTAAAGAACCCTATTTCAGTGTGCGATACCGGTAAAAGTCCACCACAGATAAGATTTGAGTGTATGATTTAAGAGGAATGATTCTCATAATCGTGAATGTGAAACCATCCACTACAATGAATTTTAATGTCACACCATACATGTAGATTTACAAATACCCATGCAAAAACTGATTCAGATCCAGGGGTTTTTTTTTTTTCTTTACTATGAACATTTGAAACAACTTGCTAGTCGTGACGTTTCACAGGTTTAGCTGGATATTAAAATTGTATTTCATTACCACATCTCAGCAATGCTGCATATCTAGGTCCCAGTTGTGAAACATACTTCTTCTTGCGATTCAGATATTAGCTGAATTGGCTATTGCATGGATATGATTTGTTTAATAATTTATTAAAATTTATAAAACTGTTTAAATACTGTAAAAGAATCGTAAAGTATTTTGCTAAACGGCAAATTTATTAACACAACACTCTCTGGTGGCATACTTGTTAACTAATTTATTAACTGAAGTAATTCTAAGGTCTTCTTAGATTAAACCCTTGATTTTCTGTTGAATTGGTTTGGCTGTAGTGATTTTGAATAGGGTTTTTAAATTATGTAATAAATAATATTTATATAGATATATAGTATATCATAGCTGTATATATATATATATATACTATATATCATATACTAGATAGTAATAGAATATTATAATAGTAGATGATTGAAGAAGAGCACTATCATTATTAAAAATAGCACTGATATAATCAAATAAACTAATAATAAACATATTAATGCAATTTATAACAATGATTTTAAAGATCTTTTGAGTTCTATTGATACAGATGATCTTATTTTAGAAGGAATTTAAGGTTATTGCATATGAAAAATTTAAATACTTATTTAAGTTAATCTCTAAAGAAAAATATGTATTCTTTGTAATGTAAATTTTAAAATTAAGGTATACCATGAGTGAAGCTTATTGCATCTATTTTATTATATTTTATGAAGATAATTTTTATTATAATAGTTTTAAAATGTTCAGAAGCAATGATGGCGAATTTTCTTTTAAATTAATAATAATAAAGAAGTTAAACCTTTCTTAACTTTTTTTATAGAGTATTTAATCAATTGCTAACTAACATTAATATAAATGCAGCACAATATTTAGATACATTTTTAAAAATAGAAAGTAATAAAATTTAAGTGTAGAAAAAGGGACCTTCCTTTGTGATTCACTGTAATCACATAGAAGAGAGTTCATAAAGACTTTATATTTTAAGAACACAACTTATAATTATATTTTACTTAATATTAGACTTGTGACTAAATTACAGGATGTTTACATTAACTCGGATAAGTTTTTTAAGAAAATTTCAGAACTGCATGACATTGCGCCTTTAGTTTATTAAATTTTATTATATAGTTAATAGTTTATTTTGTTTTGTTTTAAAATTTTTGTTATTTCTCTATTATTTTCTCCATTTTGTTTTAATTTTTGTTTTAAAATCCATACAATTTTTCTTGCCTTATTATTCTTTCTCTCTTGTATTTCCAATTCAGCTTGAGGGAGAGATTTTTAATTTGTAAATGAGAGATTTGAGTGGAGGTTGTTGTTTTATATGGCCCATCATAAGTTTTACAATTTGTGAATATAGTTAAGTTATTCTTTGATTGTTATTTTCTTGGACAGAGTTACTATCTCTTTACAACATATATATTTTACTTAATTTTTTGCCAATTTTTTACATGTGTTTCTTTTCAAATTTACGAAATTTCCATTTCAGTAGCAACATCTTTTTGTTGAGATTATCTGGTACTTGTAAAACATTGTTTAACCAACAAATATGTCAAAAGCCAGTTTCAGAATTTAAAAATGTTATATTTTATTTTCTTTATGATATCTTTATTTTACATCCTTTGGTTTTTACTTATTCATGAGTTGAACTTTATCATATTGTTATTTTTTATTGGTGTAGTACTTTTCCAAGTATATTGACCTCTTTCTAAAATGTTTTATTGTGTAATTTTCTCTTTTTCTTTTGTTCTAGGGTTTTTGGCTTTAAAAGTTTTTCATTGTTCTTTTCTCTCTCTCTCTCTCTCTCTCTCTCTCTCTCTCTCTCTCTCTCTCTCTCTCTCTCTCTCTCTCTCTCTCTCTCTGTGTGTGTGTGTGTGTGTGTGTGTGTGTGAGCTGTGTGTGTGTGTGTGTGTGTGTGTGTGGCTGTGTGTGTGTGTGTGTGTGTGTGTGTGTGTGTGTGTGTGTGTGTGTGTGTGTGTGTGTGTGTGTGTGTGTGTGTGTCAGGGGCCAGCTTTTCCTCTTGGCTCACACTAGGCACGTGTCTACCTAGGAGTCACCATCGAAAAAATTATGAAATTACAGTAGAGCGTACCACTGCCTTGCCCAGAGTCATGTATGCGTTAATGTTTATTATGTACGTGCATGCTTGTTGGAGCCGAAAGATTGGGGCAGTGCAGTGCGTCTGACTTTGATGATGAGTCAACGGAATTGTTTGTGGGAGCAGAGACAAGACACTCATACAGTAAGCTGGTTTCCCTCCCCCCCCGTTAACAGAAACTTCTCTCTCACCCCAAACCGCACGTTAGAAAAACTCCTAGCCTTGTGAGCAGCGGCTTGTTGTTTCTTACGTACTTCGTTTACTTAATGGTAAGCTGCTAAAGTTAACCTCATCACTGACTGTCGTGTTTTACAAACGAACTGGATTGGATCAACCCTCCGAGTTTGACTTTTTTGTGGCAAGCTGTTCCTAAAGTGATCTCACTAGCCCAGCCCAGCGGTTGCGAAAATATTTCTATTTTTCTAATAAAGAACTTCAGAAAAAAAAGCTAGATGCTATATACTTCCCCTTTTTAGACGCGGTCGGTTGTAGCATCTCTATGGAGGACATTTTTTTATTACAGGTGTGGTGTCTTCATCTCTTAGGAAACTAGGTGATTATGACTACAGTGGTTGAGTGATCAAGGCGATCTTGTGTGAAGAGGTTGCATTTACGTTGTTGAGTTCAGACGTCCACTTAGAAATTGTTCATCTGATCTAATGAATCTCAGTAAGCTTCACTAACTAATAAGGTAAATAATAATAATAATAACTTGCTTAGAATGCTTAGGTTCATCACTGAAAAAGTGTTTAGTTCTTTCTAAACAAAGAAAAATTTTTTTTCCGTAATTTTTAAATTTTAAGAAACTTTTTTTTGATTTTGATATCACGATTTGAGCCAGGAAATGCACCCTACACGTCGTTGTTGAATATAAGACCAAAAAAACATAAAACCATTTGCATATTGTAAAAAAATTAATGCTTATCACGCCAGTATCAGCTTCTTTAAGACTCGTACAATTTGTCTCTGGATTAGCTTCCATTAACGTCACGCTTAACTTGTTTACCAAACAGGTAAATGATATTATAAAGTGACCAACTTTCTTTGTCTAAAATGAGTACCAATAGGTTTACATCGTTATATATACAATAATTAGATTGTTGAAAAATAAAAAATAAGTTTTCTCCATTTAATTGTTTTAAAATAGCACAGAGGGATTTTCATATTTTTAATTGACTCAAATTTTATAAGATTATAGTTTTTTGTTGGATAAAACTGTTGCTAAGATTAGCAAGTTTTTTTTTTTTTTTTTTTTCCTTTACTTAGCCTCATTTCAACAAACACTGGAACCGAAAATGCACTTCTTTACATTTCATTAATTTTATTGCCAGGGCAACATAAATCCACATTCAATCAATAGTATTAAATTTTAATGGGATATCATTAACATAAAAAGAAAAATGCAATCTTCTAACCACCTTCTATCCTCGTTTATTTTCAGGTTTTCTGCTTCATCAGAATGTTCATATTTAAGCGTATTCGCATTTAAGTAAGAAAATCGTCATTGTCATATATCTTTCCATTTCAGTCCAGCCTCTCAACTATTTCTTAGAGAAAGAATTCGACCCATTTAATCTTTATCTTTTAAAACAATACACTTAAAACAATTTAGTTCAGAGGTTGAGTGACTACGCGCCTAATAAGAAATTACAAACTTTATCTTTGTGTTTTATCTGAAAAAAGATCAACGGATGATTACGATGAAACGAGTGTAAACTAGCTAACGTACCTGAGCCCTCTATGAAAAAGCGAAGAAAAAAAAATTTTTTTTTTTAGATGAAAAAAAAAAAGACCAGATTTTTTTATTGACTCCCAGAGAGATTCGAGTTGGGTTTGTCTGACCTTAGTTCAAATTTCGATGTTTCCCAAGCCCATTATTGTTCTGAAACTGTAATGCAAATCAAATAAATTACAAAATCTAAAAATAATATATCATAAATTTTAAATAGTTTTATATAAAATAGAAAAAAAAAAAAAGACAAAAAAATTCATTAATTTTTATTTATCTAAAACAATATATTCTTAGATCTTCAGTAAATCTTTTCATTTGACAAATTATTACTATGATTTTTTAAAACATTTATTAATTGTTTTATCAATGTCTTCATTATAAATAAATTTGATAGATGATTTTTTAAAACAAATTAATGATTAATTTAATAAGAAAGATGAAAATTTGAAAAAAAAAAAGTTTCATTATAGATTATTTGGATTAAAAAAGCTATCAATTATTCCTGAATAATACTATACTAAATAATTATTCAATAGAAAAAAGTTTTTTACATGTTTGAAAAGCACTATATAATAACAAAGAAAATACTTATTTCAGATACAAGATTTAACTAAAAAAAAATTTTGAAGTCGATTCTGAGATGCTTTTTATCACTCAACGTACGTGCGTGTTAGCGATAGCGTGCGGTAAGGAATTCTGCGATAATCAATGTGAAAGTAGTAGTATTATTAATGATAGTAATGTGTGTGTGTGTATTAGTAGTAATAATAATGTGCTAGTAGTAATGAAAATGAAAATAATGAAAAGTAATGAAAGCTAATGGCCAAGCAATAATGGCCAATGGTATTTATTGTGCATTAATAGTAGCAATGAAAACAGTAATAACATTGTTGTTATGTGGCGAATGCTCATCACTTCAGTTGTTTATGATTGAAGCTATTCTAAAATCTCAATTATTCTAAATATCTGGTTTAAATAAAATAAAACAAGATAAGCTGCTCCAGAATTAATACGTTTTGAATTAAAATAGCAGAGGTGCGTTGTGGTATATGGTTACAACGTACATAACGAATGTAATTACTTGCTATTAAAACCAGGATTCTCTTATCAAAATATGTTTCTGAAAAAAAAATGAAAATTTAAGGTTTGCAAAAAAATCTTCAATTATCAATATCTTGGATAAAAAATCAATATAAATTCAACATCAAGTCTTGTTAAAAGTCAAATATGCAGATATAATTTCCACCACATTCATTATCAGCATCAGATTCATTGATGCTGCTCACCTAACTGAAAGTGGGGTTCTGGCTAAAGACTACTTTGAAGCAGTTCGTTGCATGGTTGTTTGGTGGCACTTGTTTCCCTGGCCAGGTATAGTTTCTTTAGATCTGTGGACTGCGGTGGAGTGCAGCCTTGAGTACTTCTCGGCGCATCCTTTTTGGTTTTGTTGTTTTCATCGCGTTGGCTGGAGAATCAAATCTCCATCTAGGCCGTTTGCTTTATATTATTTTCTAGAGTTTATGGAATAATGCCATCTCTCTCTCAAAGTTTTATATTCAAGGAATTTCTTTCTGCCTCGTTATAACCTACTAGCTGATTACTGACTGATATATCAATCTTCCCACAGGATTTTCGGCTTTATAACGAGCGTTTTCATTCCTTGAACATGAGTGTATTAATATGTGTCTGACCGAGAATTACAAGTCGATTCATTACTTAACTTGTCGCTTCGACTTTAAAATTTTAGGAATCATTCAGCACTCCTTCTCATAAATTAATATTTGGACGTTTTGGGGTTTCATGTTTTAATGGAATTTGTCAGGGGTCCCAGAGGTATTCTTTCCTCAACTTTTTAGGTTAAGAAAAGTTAACTTCAGGGCATAGGCCCTCCCCGCCACTTGCCAGTGTCCATTATAGACTTTTTAGCCTTTCACTACAGGGGTCTGATACACTACTATGGTAGGGTTTGGCTTTTTTGGTCAATGGTAATCATTTCATGAAGGTTTCAATCTTGGGAGGGCCATATCTTATCACGATAAATTCCTAGATTCTGGTTTGTCAACATTAAGAATGACTTAAAACTTTCAAGCCGTGTTTTGTTATAGGTGTAGCTCGTTGCAGTATACAGTAGTGGTATCTCTTTAAGTGAATTTTCAGGATTCAGAAATACTTCGCGGTTTTCACTTCATCAGCACCGATAATTTTCCTCCCTATCGCTTTTAACGCCCTTCCGTGATTGTTTTAAGGACCGGTTTTATGAGTTATTTGGGGTTCCTGGCGTTATCCTCAAATTAAGGACTGCCGTCGGAAAGAGTATTTTTCAGAAATCAACCGGGTTTTGCCAGTCTGATGGACACCACTTCGACCGTGGACTTTGTTGTGACTGTGCTCTTCCCGTCATGCCCATCGCTGTCGCGAGAGTGTTTGGGCGCCAAATGCTTATTCAGGTGTCAATGGCCAGCATCAAACGCCTCAATAAATTACACTGAGCAATTTTTCAACGTTTGGTCACTATATCACGATCAGTTCTTGATTATCTGTTCGTGGCAGTATCACACACATTAAATCATTTCAGCTTTTAAAATATTATGAGTGGGCTGAAAATATTTAAACTCTTTTAAAAAACATCTGAAAATCTTTGCCACTCATCAGTTTTGAATAGTGATTTGTTCTTCATTCCCAAGTGAGAATTTTTTTTTTTGGTTATTAGAAAGTTTTCTAATGATGGTTAGATGGATTAAAAGCAAAGACTCGAGGTGCTAACTTCGACTCGTTTGAACTTCAGAAAGGTAAATGTTGTCTTTAAAACAATGTAGAAAAGATTTATTGTCACTACCTTATGTTCATTACATTTTATCTTACAGATACTAGTTACGTTCTTTTTGGCCCTAGGAGTTGTATATTCCTTTTCAGCCTATTTTCCTTATACTATTAGACGTTCTATTAAAAAAAATGTGTTTCTTTGATTTGGGTTCGTTGGTGGCTTGAAAATTTCCTCTTCTGTACTTTTGATATGTGTTTTGGCATTGATTGGGGAAGGAAAAACAAAATTCATGGAAAGCAGTGATGAAGTAAACATCTGCATGGTATCTAAAATTTCCATAAACAGTATGCATTTGGTGACTGATTCTCGTGACACAGTGGCCTCCTACTTATCCATGTGGTCAGTTTAATTTTTTTGGGGCAAAAAAAACAAGTGAACCTCTTTGTTGCTATATTCTGCATTCTATTTATTATCTTCTCAATTCTGTTTTATTCCACAGATTCCTGAATGTAGTTCATCATGGAATCAGAGGGTCAGGGTTGGTTCAAACGTGCATCAGTAGTCTGCCGGTCTTTAACCCAGACTTGAGCTGGTTTGATAAGAACTCCAACTCCGATCATTACAGTCAGTGAATATGATACCCTCGCTAATTCTGTTGACATTTTGAAAGCCAAAGGACAGGCGTGGTATAATGACGAATGGATGTGATGCGACTATTAGTAAAAAGATTCTCAGTAATTCAAATGACATTTAGAGAAAAATTATGTTTTACATAGTGATTAAAGTCTCATGCATTACAAACAGCTGGTTGAAAGAACCAAACATTTTATGGCAATAATGGTCGTTATTAAAAGTGAGAATATAAACTCGTGCGGTTTGTGAAATTAGTATGATGACTACTGATGTCAAATAATATGGAAAAAAAAAAACACCATGATTTCAATTTCAAATATAAACGGAATACAACAGTTCTTAAATCAAGTCAATCAAAGAGAACGTTTTAAAAGTTGTTTTGCTATAGATGTCCTCCTTTTACTACTTTAAGACAGATATGAATTTTCCTCCTTTTTTTTTTTAAAGGTGCATCCGTTGCGAACAGTCTTAGCAGTATAGCGATATGTTTTTTCAGATGAATGAACTCAGAAAGATTTGTTTTTTAAAAGATGACATTTTCGAAAGATAAATTGGAAAAATAGGATTTGTTCAGTATTTTAAGATTATCGATAAAGTTTTTCATTAATTAGAAAAAAGAATAAATAACTGTGAGCACGGTTTTACCAAAAAATTCGTCAATAGTATTCTTGAAATAGCAAAGAGACACAGTTCATGCACTATATCAATTTTTAGTTAAAAAGATTAACAGATTCAAAGTCTTCTAGTTCAAAAGCAGCTGGCGAACAGGCATCATGCTAATACAGAGGAAGGATTATTCAGCTGTTGGTTCTAAACTCAAAGAACTAATTTAAAGGTTTTCACGAAAAGTCTTCTAGATTCTGGGTCAGGCTAAAATTCAGTTCATGAAATTTCTGATGACAAGATACCTGCTGTACATACTTTATATTTAAGGGTTAAATTTTGCATTAAAGTCAGTATCAGTTAACATAGAAAAATGTTAAAGGCTTCATTTCGTCAACGGTGATGATTGTTCTGCAAGGAATTTGTTTGTTGCAGCCAAAATTCTTGCACTCTAATATTCAAATTGTGTTTTAAACAAACTATCTTTTGTATACTTGAATCCGAATTCCTAACTACTTAGTTTTGTTATATGCATGGGTGTTTTACTAGCTATAATATACCCCAGTTAATAATTTTAATATTATTGGGTACGTTTATTAAAAATGATTTTTTAAAGGTGCATTGCAAAATGTTTGAGATGTTCCAGGGTTCGTTTAGTGTTTTAAAGAACTTGCTGATGCAACCAGGTGAAGTCATGTGTCAAATCTACTCGTTCTTGCGCTTTCAGCCAGAAATGTAATCAAGTGGAAGGAGAATATAATACCTTGCGTGATTTTGTCAAAATATCTATCGTCCTTGTGGGGCATGCTGGCGACGGCATGGGGTGTAGTGATGCTATCAGCATAGAATGGACTCATTTGGACTAGTGTAATGGGTCCCTCCACGACCGCCCTCTAGACTATGAATGATGCAGCAATTATCTCAAATTCGAGTTGGCAGGTTACTAGATATTATAATTCCATTAGAAGAAGAAGGAGCCGAATATGGACAGAAGTGGATGTTCAAAGCTACATCAAATGAAACTCACTCTACTTGAAGTACAGGACCTGGTATTTTAGCAGAATATGAATAGGCATAATGAAAAGGTGTCGAACGATACGGTCCCCATTGGGTGTCGTTTGGCTCGTAAACTGGTGCTGAGTTGGAGCATTCTGTGCGACCGTTCTTTGCAACGCAGGCGCCAGTTTTACCAGAGTGGTTTCTTAAAAGCCAGTTTTGTGCACCACATCAATTGTCTCAAAATATCAATTACGACTATATCAATAATTACAATATATAGATTTCGGACGACTTATTTTTGAGGGGCAATGGTTTCCGGTGAAAATATTGACAAAGCGAATTTCGGAACCTCATAAATTTGACATAAAGTATATCACCGTGAAATTTAAAAAAATTATGAATTCATTCAAGACACCAGTTTAATTTGACGGTGTTTAATAAAAGTGAGGAGTTGCTAGATGTATGAGGTGCCTCCATTTCAGTAATCAAATACTGTTTTACGGTTTGAAAAAGTCAGTGCTGTTAAAACCTTGTGGCCACAGTTCACACTGCCAAGCGGTTTTCCCGTCAAGTCAAGAAAGTTCAAGAGCCTTCAATGGAAACCCTTCATATAGCCAGAGATGTGTGGACCAATGTGTTTAGAGACTGGGTCTCTCCGTTGGCGTGGTGTAGAAAGTTTGGAAGAGGAGGTGCCAGCTTGGGGGGTATGGTCCTCGTCCTTGATCTAGGCTCAAAATTACAGGTCCATCTATCGCCCTTGTATGTTGTTTCTAAGGCATTAATAAATACATTCTCATGTGATTTGTTGGTTGGTGGACACATTCCTTAGTAAAATTTAAATAATTTTTTATACAAATCATTTTGTTTTTCTTAATGGTCTCAGGGTGTATATAACCTTATTATATATACAGGGGTTGAACAAAAATATGGAAACACCTTTTAAAAAACATGTTTTATTTAGCAATATGGTGTAGAAGCGTTTGGCATCCAAGCAACTTGCAGTCTTATAAGAATATAAATACAGTTCCCTGTATATTGCAAGAGAGATAATACCATTCTTCCGCAAAGTGGTGGCAAGGATTCAGATAACGATGTTGGCGGTGGGTCGCAAAGAGCATAGGTTCCATCACAGAATACAAAAGGTTCAATGTCTTCGGTCATTACAAGGTGGCCAGGAGATGGATAAATCTCCATAATTGCTCGAAGGCAGTCCGGACCGTGGCTTCTTGACAGAGGCTTTGTCGTCAGCAGAGAACATAAATACTTATCAGGAACAGTTTACCATGGGATGAACTTGATCCCAAAATCAGCTTCCTAAGTCTTAGCAGTCATGTGCTAACCACAGTTATCAACAATTATGAAACCGTACCCAGACTTCGACCCACCATAACACTTGGCAGTCTGTGATATCGCTTGAGATACGTTCTCAAATTCGCTCAGCCAGAAACTGGGCTCATCTTGAAAAGACTCAATCAAATTCTCATGCACTTCCTGCCCTGGTCAGGCTTGTGACACCACCTTTTCTGTTGGGCATTAACATCCACCAGGCCATTGGCTTCTCAAGTGCAGCACGGCCAGAAATTCCCTGTTTATGAAGCTCCATTGATTATTTTAGGGCCTCACGGGTTCCAATGTTTCAAACGATGGCTTTTTTTGGCTGTGGGTCACTATTTTTCATCAAAATTGCCTTAATAGTCTATCCGATCCACTCCAACTTCCACTGTTACTTTTAGTTTAGCAGATGATGTTTTTCACTTTCAAATAGGAATAAATCCTCAATCTAATTATCTTGAACACTAAACACCTCCCAAAACTTGCTTACGAGCTTACCTATGTCCATGAATTTGTACGTTCGAGTCTGTTAACTCTGTAAATGCAATGACAACCTCATAACAGTACTCGGACAACAACTGAACTGTTTGCAGCACATTTACGAAGTTGTATGAATTGACGTAAGTTTCAAAAAACGCCAGCGCTTCCTACATATTTCATTAATCAATCTTTTTTATTTGCATTTTCAAGAAAGGTGTTTCCATGTTTGTCCACTGTGTATATATATGTATATATATCTCTCTGTATATCTCTCTTCTATATATGAGATAAGATTAAGATAAAACAATTGTTTGCTCCATTAAAAAAAACACAAAAGAGAAGACGAACATAAAATCAACAAAACGTTTTCGAGCTAAGTAAAGTTGAGCGGATCAAATCTGAGCTAAAGAGACAGACAAATTAGAATCCAAGTTTCCATTCTCATTTGGGCCAAAAGAATAAATCGAATGATTTAGATACAGCAAAACCAAAACTATTATAATGGGCTAGGACTGGATATGAGTTCAAATATGTGAACATTGCTCCCCTATGCATCTTGTTTGGGTGAGTGGATATAAAGGTTCAAGAATTGTAAATTTAGAAAAGAAACAATAAACAAAAAGAAGAAAAATTTGAATGGCAGAGATATCTCAATTGTTTTCAAGAAACAAGCAAAAGTCAGTTAAAGAGCTTGTCCATTTTAAAAATATCAAATTATAAGGAACACAAGGCTCTTTGTTAGTAATATATATATATATATATATGTATGTAATAATAATATATATATATATAACTCATGTATATATATATATATATATGTATATGTATATGTATATATGTCTTCAACTATATACTCACTCATATATATATGTATATGTATATAAATTATGTTCCGTATCTTTTAAAGAGATGATTATTATTATGTTGTCAAAACAGGTTGTTTTGACGCTTGTTGGTAACAAAAAAAAATAAAAGAAGTTTTGAAACTCATGTTTTCAATTTATGCAATTCTGATTTCAGTCACAACGTTTTTTATTTAACTGCACAAAATAATGGAAATATATTTTAGCCCATATTTTTATACCCACATTCCTTAACTTAATTCACATATTGCTCCTGGAATGTAATCAAATGTTCGTGTTCCTTTAATAAAATAAATTACTCAACGAAAGTGGGATAGTAAACGAGTAAAAAAAGAAGCGCAAAATAAATTAATGAAACCTTTTTTGTTTGTATGTTTTGAAAAAACAAATTCTCACCTTCACCAATGTTTTTTATCCGTCACTTGATAATAATTCAAAATATAAGAGATGTAATCTCTTTGTGCTTTTTAAATAGTACGTTTTCAGTTGAATAATATTCCCCATTGGATGTAATATAACATGTATTTGAGCCGGGATGTTCGTAAACTTAGTTAGTAAGAGTAATTTATGTAATCCTTTGATTTATCTCAATCCACATTCTATGCATGCCGTCTCTGGCTTGCCTGCTTCTTTCGAGACTAATTGCTTGTCATTCCAGAAATTCTTCATGCGCTTGAAATTCCAAAAATGCTGTATGTGGCTTTGCTGGAAATTTCACGGAAGTGTACTTCCTTTTTCTAGTTAAGTCTATTTTCTGCTTATATAAAATTGGAACGACTTAAAATACATTTGGAAGGGAGTAAATGAAACTTTCAATAAAATAGATTAGTAGAGTTTTTTTTTTTTTTTTTTTTCTTTACATAATTTCGTTATTTTAATGCGGGAAGCTAATTTCATCATAAATAGAAAATAATAAAATCAACCGTTTATAAAAAAAAAAGTTTATTTATCAACCGTATATTATTACATCTGCCATATTATGGAAAATGATTAATATGAAATCAAATTATTCATGCTCTGGATGGTATGTATTTTGCACCCGTTTGGTGATCGGGTGGGAAAGAATAGTCCCACTGTAGCTCATGCATGTCGGAAAACACGACTAAAATGGGTACTCAGTGTCTGTGGGTATAGCCGGACACTCTGCCTTTGAGGATTATATCAGGGGACCTCAAGGGTTTGTTCGGGCATCATGACCCCGAGGCGCCCTTGTGATCTTTTTCTCTCCTATGGTGTTTACTGTCATTGACAAACACGGGTGACATACCCCTGGGATACCCTAGCAATCCTTCCCCGTTTTCGACCCTCCTTCTTGTCAAACTCTTTATCTTTTTCCCATTTTTTCCAAACCTTAAGACCTCAGTAACATCTTGTTTGCCGCGGAATAGTCACATCTGGCTCTTGCACCATTAAACTTCCCTTTCATTCACTCCCACTCGATAATTCTTAAAGAATTTTCAAAAGTTTTATCAATAGTTAATAATGTTTAGTAGAATATTTCAATTTATTTTTTTTTAATTCAAATTATGAATTTAACCGAATGAAATCAATAGCAAATTTTATAAAAAATATTATAAAGACATTTTTCTTGAAGCAATTAATGTGATTAAATTTTACAATTATTATTTATGTCTAAAAGCAAGTAAAATATAAGATTTTATAACTCTCGACTTTAAAAAAGGAACTACAAAATTAATTTACATTATCAGGATCCAAAAGTGTAATTAAAATTTATACCTTAAATAATTGCAAATGAGTTTTAGAAATATTTTTTTCAAGTGAAAATTGAAAAAGGCGTAATCGATATTTTTAAAAGAGGATATTACTTTCCAAATAATAATTATTCATTTATATATTACATTTTTTTTTTTAATTTCAACTATTAAAATACTTAATCCTTTTAAAATACATATAGTTATTTAGCGTTCCACGGATCACAAACACTTATTATGTGGTTTTAAATTTCGAATTAAAATGCTGAAAATGAATGCTGCTGAATATATATTACAGTTATACTTTTCTGGATGCAGTTTATATGCTTTATGAAAAGATTCACAAAAATAATCGTACATAACGTTTCAGTTATTCCAGAAATTAAAAGTAACCCGAGTTCCGATTCAATTTAGGTTTAAAAAATATGTGGGTTAGCTGAAACGATAGACTTTAATTAGAAATCCTTTCCTATTCATAGTGTATATTAGGATTTCATATACTATTGAGTACAAAGAGAATCCGGCGCACTAGAGCATGGGGGAAATAATACTAAAATAACTAAATAACTTTTCAAAAAATATTACCTAATTTTAATTTTGTGCTAATTGAATTATACGCGAACATTTTCATCTCCTACTCATAAACATAGTAGAAAACATAGCGTTGGGTAGAGGCATTTATTACAATTGGGGGGGGGGGCGAGAGCTTCGACGAGTTAAAAGCAAAAAAATAAAAAGTTTTTCCTATAAACTCGTTTTTTAAAAAAATCCTGATATGCACAAGGTTTTTACCTACTTTTCTTGATGGAAAAAAAAAAAGCTTTGACGAGTTAATTAAAAAAAAAAAACACCCCACGTTTTTCTTTAAACACTTTTTTTTTAAGGAAAAAATAAATCCTGATATGCACAAGGTATTTCTTAAAATTTCTAATAACCTTCAACATTGGTGCATCAGTCCACAACAGCTGCATGCTATTCAACCCGGTCTAACTCTGTCTCCCGAACACTTCCCAAACTCAGCCATCCAAATGAATTTCTCTTTTCTATGGACAAACAACACCATGTGGCCCTCAGTCTTCCTCTTTTCATCTGGTGCCCATGTTGGCGCAAATTTTCTGTTATCATTTGGTGGCATTCTAAGTACATGTCCAATCCATGACCATTCTAATCATTTAACAGAATGGTCATGTATATTCAGTCTTTAATTTATTTTCCTCCCTTTGCTATTGGTAAAAATGCTTAGAAGGTGAAACGAGCGCTTCCACGCGGAGACTGGAATAGGTGCATTTATTAGGAAAACATTACCAAACATCGCTTTATTGTCATTCTGGTCGTTAATTTTTTCCATCTCCTAATGTCAGAAAACAAAATAAAAGCTGAATTAATAAAATGAATAACCAAATAATCCCCAAAAAGTTATAATTTTATTAATTGAGAATATATTCATTTCATTAACTTATAAATGTTTAACAACTCAAATGAGTTAAAATCATTTCAAGAATTGTACTAAGATGTTAAAATGTCATATTCTGATTTATTCGAATAAGGTTTTCAACATCAATGTCCTCCTTTTTGTTTTTAATTCAGTAACAAAATTTTGAATTACTTTTTTTCACAGAGCAATGTAATTATTTTACAGAGGTGTAAAATTTTGAAGCAGTTTCTCTCCCCTTCTTATCAATAAATCTTCCAATATTATTTCAGCATGAATTGATATGTATGAATTTAACAATAGCATAAAAAAAACTCCACACATAACAATAGAATCTAACTGAAATCAGGAACGGAACCATGAAGAATTATATTCATTTAAAAATCTTGATTCCAGTTGAACAATAATTAGTTGCAGTTACATAGGGCTGTTTGCGACAGACATCAACCTAATTAAAGGCAGTGATTGAACATCGCACTGAGAAGCAACATGAGGCCGATTGGCGACGGATCTTGTTTTGAACCTGTTCAGAGGACGACACCTGAATTGGCTCTTCCCTCCTCTAAACTTCCACCTTCCACTAACCCTTGCCGGACTAAATTAAGGTGCCAACCTACTTAATTTATGCTTTTATTCCAAAAAGATAGTTTTTTTGTTTCTGGTCACACATGAAAAATTCTCCAAGACTAACAGCTTATGAGAATGATGATATTGTATATATATATATATATATATATATATATATAAAATATATTTATAAATCATATTTAGGTTACTCAAAATTTCATTTATGCAGAATATTTTGGATAAAATCTTGTAAAGCAATCTGAATAGTGAGCTGTTTGATTGTGTTTGCTTAAAAACTAATGCTGCCCTATTTAGTTTGAAGGAAGAGTTAGAGTTTTCAAGATGTTCATCAAAATAATCTGGTTCTAGTTTGTTTTTCATTCTTCAAAATAGCTGGGACATAAATTAAGCCATGATTATAAAGTAAGGAATATTTTTTTTTTTCTAGAATGATTAAAATTGATAATGGCGATGGGAATTTTAATGGCATAGCAATGATGTGGCCATTCTCATGGCTGAGGTAAATCTGTTATCCAGGCGTGAGAAAAAATTTAGAGAAAAAAGATATTAAATTGTTTAACAGGAAGGAGTTGAAAATGAGAAGAATCACTTAAGGGTAACGATTGTTGGGGATATATACCAGAGTGTTAATGATATCGATGGACATAATGTGAATTTCTTTAAGTGAATATCAGA
>BMAW01003485.1:0-22811 GCA_019974015.1 Nephila pilipes
ATTTTTGATTTTGATTCTATTTCCCAGTGCGGGCAGTTGAGTGACCTCTGTGGTTGATAAACTGCAGTGGGTTTGGCGAGACTGACGGGGACTAAATCGCATGGGGCTCTTTTGGTTTCTTATTATTCAATGCTTAAAGTGTATTTGAATTGTATTATTGCAGTGTCAAGCTTTCGTTGGCGATAAATTTCTGTGTTTGGCACAACTTTTTTGTGCTTAACAGGTTTTGCCGTCTTTTGGTGTTGATGACGATGCTGTCCTCTACATCAATTGTTGCCCTGGAACAAATGGCTTAACCTCAAAGCTGGATCTTACAAACTGTTTGGTCTCGCTGATTCAGCCATAACCTTGATAAACCTTGGTAAACATCATGGCGATAGTTGATGTGATCACACCAACCCTCACAAGAAAGTATCCCGATCGTGCTAGTTTATATTGCAGTAATGCAACAATATCTTATACGGCGAAAAGTATAGTTAGCGTGTAACGTGACAATCTCTGCCATCCCCGGATTGTTACACATAAGGGGGGGGGAACCAACCACGGGTGCTAAGATACTGGAGCATTCTCTTCAAGTGCTTAAACTTGAAGATAGTAGGCCCACACCTGATTTGCCAATATCCCATTTCATTGGTGGGCAGCCGGTGTCGAATCTGAAAAGTGAGGGGGGATGCTTAATCCTAGACATGCAGTGAGGCATCCACAGGCAACGTCCTCAGGTACTTTCTAGAGGGCACTTACCTCAGGTAAGTGAGGTAGAGCATACTTGGAAGCATGTTCGTATTTAGTCTTCGACGTCGGACGTAACATGGGAGGATGTGTTGTGGAGGGGGAGAGAGTTGTTTGGTGACCTTGATGCAGCAGCGTTGTTTTGAACCCTGAACCAGTGGTCCAAAGAATGTGCTCCTTCCAATCAGGCTGAAAAAACATCTCATCTGGCTGGTAAAGTAAGGCATTTTAACTTCTGGCGCTGCTGTAGACGAGAGTCGCTACAAGTCAAAAGAATGAATGGTCAGACAGGAATGGTTCCAGCCAAGAACCAAGACACTTAGCTAATTGGTGCATGTGCATTCCTGCCACTGTAGGCAAACTAGACAGTTACTTCGACCGAACTCTGCCCTATCTTAAATCTGTAGTGCACTATGTGCGGATGGGGAGGATAGACGTTTCGAATTATGTAGGGAGTAGGGGTGTTGAACTTCCGAAGAGAAGGTGCTTTCTGAGAAAGCTCATGTCTTAGCATAACATGCACCGCTCGTATGTGAAAATCTTCCGGATATAAGGTTTTATTTCTAATTATGGAGCAGCGCATTAGGTCCTTTGTTTGAAAACTTCAAGTGAGAAGACACTGTGCAGAAATCACTTTGATCTCAGCGCAACGTAACGTGCTTTTGTTGGAAAACCTACCTCAGAGAAGGCGTTATGTAGCAACATCTCTGATCTCAGTGCAACATACCGTGCAAGTCTAAAAGTTTTGTTTCCTTATTGTATAAAAATGTCAATATACATATATTATTCTAAAGAAATACTAGTGCCTTAATCTGTCCTGTATTGAAAAGAAGAGAAGAAATCATTAAATTATCATTGTTGATTTTGATTCTTATTTAACTTCTTAGGTCAGTAACATAACCAAAGGCATAGGGGCAGTCCATTTGCAGACTTTTCAAATGCTTCTTATATTCCTCTTGTGGCGTCTTACGATCCTGGCCACTGACCACCAAGAAAGTGGGCCGGCATTTATTGCGCCAATATGGATGAACCGGTCAAGTGTGGAAAAATCCAATTCATTCTGCTACAAGTACATAAAGAGTAGCTTCAACATCCACCAATAATCAGCTTCTGACGCTGGTTACTACTTTTTTCAGTTAGCTGATCAAGCCGCCAGCTAATATTGTTGTATTTATTACCTTTAAACGTTTTTCACCTTTAATTGTAATAGTGTTTCTCAAAGGTCCAGTTACTGATCTTCTACTTTCTGACATATCAGAAGTTAGTTAGGTGACCAATTTGCAAAAGTATGGTCTTACCAATTGGTCGTACCATTCTCAAATGTATTCTCTTCAAAACACAAAGCAATGCATAAACCGTAATTTTTAGCTCTAAACAATGCAAAATATGATGCATTTTCCTTAAGAAAAGATTTCCACTATCAAATTGCTTCACCAGCGTGTATTAAACATTCAACAATTTCTTTTAATAAACTGTCCCGAATTAATTGTATTTTGGAGTAATGCCTTTTTTTCATCAAAATATCACACTATTTTCGCTCTAAAGTTGTTAATTAAAAACAATTAAAAATATTTATGAAAATTCAGCACCTGGTACAATTTACAATAAGATTTTAAAATTCTTAATGTAACTTTCTTTTAATGTCTAGAAATATGACTTCTCGGCCGAGGCTGTTGACCTTCGCTGTGTTTGAGTATATTTGAACTATCTTTCTTCGGTTCTGCAGACTTGCGTGTTAGACAACTTATTCAGAAAGGAACATCTTGCTTGGGTAGTTATTAAGGCCTTTATTTCTGAAGAAGAATCCACTGTTCCACCACTCCTTACGAAGAAAATCTTTTTGCTGTAGAGAAACTTTTTGAATGATATTCAAAAAAGAAGGTTGTTTTGCCGTTTACTGCAGCAGATGTTATGCATCTCCTAATGTATTGAGTATTATTAAAATCATTTATGTTGACGTCATCAGTAGTATTTAGTTCGGAGGGCGTGTTTATTCGACACATTCATCGGAGCCCTAGTTGTGATATATGAACGGAGTATCTCAGTTGCATACAATGAAGCAAATTTTGCTACAGATCTATTCAACCAGTAACTCTTGGCTGGATTGTGCTGCTATCTGGTGTTTGAATTCTTAGTCCCTACTTCAAAGGAAGATTATTGACCTTGACTCTTTGGGGAATTGATTATTTGTGGATCCGCAATAATACACCTTAGACAATGGAGCTAAAAAGGAAGTAAATTCGCAAATATTGAACAGTAATTAGGTACTTTTGCGCCTTCATAGAAGGACGACCGAACCTAAACTTCAAACACTAACACATCGATCAATAACTCCCGAGACTTACCCAGAGATGGCGCTCGTAGTAAACCAGTAACCAGGTCTTTCTAGAGTACTAATCTTTGCTTGAAACATGTCAAAATTTTAAGTCGATCGGACCAGGAAAAAGGTTTTTTGAAGTGAAGTGAAAAAGGTTTTTTCCAAGTGGGTGCCGCGATTGCTTTCGATGGAACAAAAACAGCAACGAGTCGATGATTCAGAAAGCTGTTTATCGCTATTTACTCGCAACAAAAAAGATTTCTTGCGAAAAAAAAAAAAATTTGGAAAAGCATTGGAACGATTGTATCACCCTAAAAGGTGATTAACAAAAGGTGTTATGTTGATGAATAAAAAAAAATTTTGCAAAAAAAATGTTGTTTTCAATGTTAGACTCGGGAGTTATTGATCGATGTGTTATTTTAGAGATATAAAGAAGATAAAAAGAATAATCATGTTATATATTTCTGTTTCCTTTAAAAAGCAGCTCATTTTAGGGTACTCACAATTTAATATTGAGTCAATCTTTTTTTTATCTGTATAAAATATGTTTCATATTTAATTTATACTATTTTAACCCGTTCAGGGTCATGATCACGTATACGTGATCGCGCTATTCTCTCTTCACAGTCCACGATATCATATATGTGACGGGTGTTTCCGTGCCACCGGGCCTATGATCACACTAGTGTGATTTCAAATTGGAACGTTTTGTTTGAATTTTTAACAGTCATTAGATGGAGGTTGAAGTTCGTTAGATTTTCAAATATCGTTCCACAGAGTGCTGAATCTTCAATCAGTTTCTTTGTTTCCGATTTTTTTTTTTTTTTTTTTTTTTTTTTTGAATATAGAATTTGAAAATTTAAACAACTGTATTTGTTCATTTCTTTTGGTCGGATTGTACATTTAAAGAGCTGTGATTTACTGCGCTCTGGGTTTCTCTTTGTATTTTGACGGAGTGGCGGGAAATAATGAAATGTTTATTGGTTAGGGTTGAGACTAGACTTATCGTTCCTAAGATGTATTTTGTATGCTTTTGGATCAGTATTATCTTTGCTATCCAGGCGAAAAGATTGAAATATCTGAGTTGAAAAGTCAAGGAGACAATGTGTTGGGTGCAGAAAAGGTTCCTTAAAAGATAGAAAGCGCAAGTTGACTATTATAAACGCAAAAATTGCAACGTACGGATTTGTTAATCGGCTACATCTTATGTAGAACAATGTTTCGAACTGTATCATAAGCTTCAGACGTTTTAAGTATTATTTAGTAATTTTATTTCAATTATTTTATATTTCTTTTATTCAATCTTCTAATATTATACCTATATTTTAAATACTCGTAAATAAAAAAAAATGTGTCATTCATATTGTTGTTATTTTCGTAACTATACTCATGGACAAAAAATTTTGCGCACAAAGGAGTCGTCAAAATGAAACGAAATTTTACATACGTAATGACTACTTTGATATAAGTAAATGATTAGAAAATCAAAGAAAAAGGATCTTTTATTTCAGACAAAAAGGCAAAAGAACGGAGGATTTAATACCCGGTTGAACCCCCTATAGCGCGAATGCACGAAGCGATACAATCGGGCATTGAGGCATACAATTTCTGTATGATGTCTTGAGACATTTCGTTCCATATTTACTGTAACCTTGCCTCTAGTTCGTTCAAACTCATGGGATGCCCAACTCGACGTCCCAAATGATCCCAACTATGCTCGATTGGAGACAAATCTGGGGATCCGGCAGGCCAAGGAAGAGTAGTAACAGAGCGGAGACGGTCTTGTGACACCCTTGCCTTGTGAGGCCGAGCATCGTCTTGTTGAAAAATGGCTCCTAGGAGCCGTTGTATGAGTGGCAACACATGTGGTTGCAGGATGTCATGGACATACCACTGGACTGTCATGGTGTCACGGATCAATACTAGGGGTGACTGTGTATTGTAGGCAATGACACCCCATATCATCACACCAGCTGTGATAGTGGTGTGTCGCTGTAAAGCAAAGTCAGGATTGAGGTATTCACCACGGGGTCTCCACTCACAAACACGACTGTCATCACTGCTGAGATTGAATCTGTATTCGTCGCTAAAGACGATTGTTCCATTCCGCTGCAGTCCAGTTTCCTCGTACACGGCATCACTCCAAACGGAGGCGTCAATGGGTGGGCGTCAAAGGCAGCACACGTAATGGGCGCCACGATCCTAAATGTCCTTCAACCAGGCACCTTCGTATGGTTCGAGAAGACACAGGGGCCCCTAGTGAAGGGGCTACCTGGGCCTGGATGGCGGCCGATGAAGCAGTTGGCTGTACGCGTGCATTTCTTACTATGTGGCAGTCTTCTCGACGACTGGTCTGTCGAGGACGTCCTGAGCCTGGTCTTCGTGTAAATGACATCTCTCGGATCCACTGGTCCCAACACCTCCTCACAACACAATCAGAGCGGCCTAATTGACGAGCTCCTCGCCCAGCTGATCCCGATGATTCTCCCCTTCTCCAACTGTTACAGCTGCTCATATTGTCTTCGAAAATGGCCTTAATGACCTGTCTACCTCAGCTCTTTCTTTGTAAACGATTCAGCACACTCAAACAAGCTTTGGTTACCTGTTTTATACTCCACGGAGAACGACGTTAAACGCCCTCTACCGGCTATCACGCTGCATTTCTAATCATTTGCACATCTTCTCGACATGTACCTTCATGCCAAATTTCGTTACGATTCCGCAATTATTTCTTGGTGCGCTAATTTTTTTGTGCATGAGTGTTTATAAGATTTTTTTTTTTTTTTTTTTTATCAAAATAAATATATTTTCTTCAAAACTCGTAATTATTTTTTTTAAAAAATAACACAAAAATTTTACTAAGCGCATATTTAGACGCTATCAATGAAAATAATCTGAAGTTACAGCGTACTTAATTTATATGAATTTTTATATGAAATTAGACTTAACCAAAAAATCACCCGGTCCCATGCGTACCTACACTTTCAGAGCGAGCAAGCAGAGGAAGCGGTTCTTTCTTCTTTCGCCGGTCTTGAAAGGGTTAATGATGCATAGATTTTTATCTTTACTTAACACTGCCAGAAATTACATAATCATCAAATACTTCTGAATTCTAAGAGCACCGATTAGAAACGAAGATAATTCACGGGAATTATGATAGAAGGTATTTATAATATTTTACCAGTTTATGGGTTTATTCTGTTTTATCAATCCCACTTCTCCCATTAAATTCATGTTCATTTACCGGAAATGTTCATGCGAATATGGAAAGAGCTTAACTGAACTGTATTTTCCAATTTAGAGCTTTAGGCTGTTTTCGTGTAACGTTAAAGAATACACATAATGTTAAAGATAATAATGTTAATGTTAGTGCGTAATGTAAAGAATAAATAATATATTGTTGCAACTCTTCTCTTTCACAACTAGCCCCTTGCTCCCCTATTATTATTTTATATCTGAAGCCGAAATTCTTGCGAATTAATTGAATTTAAACAAAATAACTGTTTTAAATTTTATTTAATCTAAAGTGAGTTTGGTTCTATTCGTCTGAATCTACACAAATTTAATTCACACTTCTATTTTAAAAAGTATTCGAAGTTTAAGGTGTTCTATAACATTGATCGAAGACAATCTTAGCAATGAATTTTACATAAAATAATAAAACACATATAATTAAACTAAATAATTATTTAAAATCTGGATTTAAAGAAGTATCCACGGTTTGCGTCTTATTTTATAACTTTAGTTGAAGATAATATAATCTACGCATAATACTTAAATAATAAAATGATTTAATTAAACAAAATATAACTGTTTTAGTTCACACTTTGCCTAATGACAATTGGACTATTACTCTAGAAGTATACCCAAATTAAATGAAGACTTCTTAATTAAAAATATATATTCGAAATTTGGTTCCTTGTTCTGCAACATGAGTCAAAGACAGTTTTAACTACGATGTGTATTTAAAAAGTATTCACATTTCGGGTCCTATATTTCAAACATAAGCCAAAGACAGTCATAATTACAATCTATACTAAAAAAAATTTCTCAAAATTTGGATCCTTGTTCTGTAGCGTTAGTCAAGACAGTCTTATATATGATCTGTACAAGAAAGTATTCAAAATTTGGGTCCTTGTTCTGTAATGTTAGTCAAAGACAGTCTTATATACGATCTGTACGAGAAAGTATTCAAAATTTGGGTCCTTGTTCTGTAACGTTAGTCAAAGACAGTCTTATATACGATCTGCACAAGAAAGTATTGAAAATTTGAATCCTTGTTCTGTAACGTTAGTCAAAGACAGTCTTATACGATCTGTACGAGAAAGTATTCAAAATTTGGGTCCTTGTTCTGTAACGTTAGTCAAAGACAGTCTTACATACGATCTGTACTAAAAAGTATTCAAAATTTGGATCCTTGTTCTGTAACGTTAGTCAAAGACAGTCTTATACGATCTGTACAAGAAAGTATTCAAAATTTGAATTCTTGTTCTGTAACATTAGTCAAAGACGATCTTAACAACGATTTTTATATAAATAATAAAACATAATTAAACAAAATAACTATTTTATTTTTAATTACGAAAAGTATCCACAATTTGGGTCTTGTTTCATAAGGTTAAACGAAAACAGTCTTCAATACTATGCATAAATAATAAAAATACATAATACGTACAATACAAATATATTTCTTCTATGTAAATAACTATACCAGAAGCGTTATACAACAAAACAACAATCATCTTTATGCATTTATTCCCAAGAAATAAACAGAAAAGAGAGATCGCATAAATAGTCTATCCGGCACATAAAAAAAAAATATCCAGAACTCAGGAAATGCATGAGCGGTAATGAAGTTCCCCAGAACACAACAGTCGTTATAGCAGCACGTTGAAGCAACGGGGGGAAACAATAATAATATTTTATTAATAGAGATGAACAGGTTTGCCAAAACAGTTCCTTTTTATTCTTTCTTGCAGTCAAGATCCGTCTTATACTCAAAGGACCTTTTATTCCGAAAAGGGTCCGCAGAGTTATGCAAGCAGCGTTGCTATTCTTTAATACTCGCAATAAAACTGTGTGTAAAATTTGATTTCCTTTCAGTTAGTAAAAATTAGTTTTATTGACAGAGATTCTTAAAATTTTTTAATTATTAACTTTATGGCTTGGGTTCCTTATCTTCATTAAAAGATAGATAATAATTAATTTTTATTAAAATAAAAATATAATTATATACTACATTAGGAATAACTAACAGGTGTTTCTATTTTATGCAGTGAAATATGACTTAGAGTGCCTTATGAAAAACTGTGGGAATTTTTAAGAGATGTTGATGACCTTATTAGAGTTCCCTGGGTTTATTATGCTTTATTTTTTTTATTTGAATGCCAGAGTTGACGAGGTTTAACACGATTATATATTTTTTTTATAATGCAACATTTGACTCTTCCCTCTACCGGCCATTTTGATTTCTTGAACCAAATATTAACCCTAACTAGAGTACGAAAAGCTAGCGTATGAAAGTAGATCTTGAAAGCAGTTAGAGTATGAAAAGAGATTTTGAAAGTAGTTAGAGCATGAAAGTAGAGTATGAAAGTAGATTTTGAAAATAGTTAGAGTATGAAAGTAGAGTATGAAAGAAGTTAGAGTATGAAAGTAGTTAGAGTATGAAAAAACAGTATGAAAGAATAGTATAAAAGTAGAGTATGAAAGAATAGTATGAAAGTGGAGTATGAAAACAGATTATGGAAGTAGAGTATGAAAACAGATTATGAAAGTAGAGTATGAAAACAGATTATGAAAGTAGAGCCTGAAAACAGATTATGAAAGTAGAGCCTGAAAACAGATTATGAAAGTAGTTAGAGTATGAAAAGGAATTTTGAAAGTAGAGTATGAAAGTAGATTTTGAAAGTAGTTAGAGTATGAAAAGAGATTTTGAAAGTAGTTAGAGTATGAAAGTAGAGTATGAAAACTAGCTCTTAATGTAAGCGTGTATGAATTTTTTGAATGCAATAAAGTGCATCCAAAATGAAAAAAAAATAATGAAGGTTTTTTGCAAAATTATATTCACCCCCCCCCCCATCTGTCTTTTAAAAGTACTTTTACGTCTATTTTAGTTATTCGTTTGCGGTTTTTCCAATCTTTAAGTGCCTTGGTAGGAAGGGGTTATGACAGTGGACTCATGGCCGGCCATTTTCATCGAGTCGGAGGTTCGAACTTTGATGCAACGAAAGACCCATTGGCGTGGTGTGGAAGTTAGGAGACGGGGTGCCATATCAGGTGTCCTCCTCGTTACGTGATCGAGGCTCAAAATTACGAGGTGTGTTGCCAATAGCACTAGTGTTGCTTCTCAGTACGACGTAAATATAACCAAACCAAGTTTTAATTTTGTTTTTTGTAGAATTCATCAAACTAATATCACTCGGCTGAAATTATTACTTCCCTTTTCTAATTTATTCTATTGCATTTATTTCCACTCAATAAAGTTCTAGAGATACAGCGAAAAATAGTGAAGGTTTCTATATAATTACATTGTCCCTCTGTTTTGCGAAACTACTTTTAAATATTTTCTTAAAGATTTGGATTCCTGAAACAAATAAATAAAATAGGCATAAGGATATTTAATTTACCCATTCGGTAAACGTTACATTCATTCGTGAATCAAAAATGAGAATTTGCCGAAATTCTTAAATATATTTTTAAAAAATTAAAACTTAAAAACATCAAACAAAGTAAAGTAACTTCCGCGAGTTAAGTACTGAAAGTAGATCATTCGAAAAAATTACTGAATTCTGGTTATTCGAAAATCTATTGAATAAACTGCTATATTTAAAATACGTTTAATCAGTAATCTGTTCAATTTGCTAATGTGCGTAAAAAATGCATTGTATAGCTTGACAATTTCTTCGAAACAGCTTATCAGTTCTATTATATAAAAGAGTTTTCACACAAATTTGACTGAGTTGCTAAAAATCAGAATGTACCATCTCCAGTTCTCCTAGAATTCTTCGAATGCCTCTTTAATATATTAAAAGAAACGGTACTTTATGAGAACAAAATATATTAATCGGATTATAATCTTAATGCTTTATATGAATAACTAATTACTAGAATTAGTCAGTTTTAACCTTTTAAAAGACGTAAACATTTTAAAAATCCTACTTCTGAGAATTAACATTGCAAATTCAATTAAATGTTCTCTTAAAGTGGGAATGTTTTTAAGAACTTTATTTAGGGGTTGCACTATACCTTACTGATGACGTGCGTTTGATGTCTGGAAACGTCCAGTTCAAAATATTAGTTCGAATATTAATAAAAATTTAAGCGTTTCGTAGATATACTTCGTTAGAATTGCTAATCTTATTATACGATAGCAAAATTTTAAATAAAAAAAAATTAAACTTACTAATCACTACTTAGAATTTAAAACGGACGAGAAACATTTCCCAAACATAGGGATTATGAAAAAGAAAAAAAATGTATATTGCCTAACAGGGCGTTGTTAGAGCCTATTTTATAGCTTTGAAAGTAACCATAAAAACAGAGTAAAAAGACATTAACGGATTAGAATTTAAAATTGTCTCGTATTGCAAAACGTTTTTTTTTTAAATTCAATATTGAATTACAATTTTTTAACACTCTGGTCGATTTGTGCGTAATATTTAATAGTAGATGGCGTATTGAAAAGATATTTGGTTCCAATTATTTTAAAATACAAAATAACTTTTTATCAAAGATTAATTTAGCACTTAAATTAAGTAAATGTGTTTTTTTTTTCTTTCTTATTATTTATATATTTAAAGAAGAATGCACACTCCATCTTCTAAATTGCAAATTTGAGTAGCTTTTTTGTAATTTAAAAATAAATAAAAATCTCGATAAATTTTGCTCTTAAATATTTGTTAATTTCATTAACTTCATTTAAATTATTCATTTCTTCAATTTCTAAGCCATGTCACGTGTGAACTGTGAATCTCAGTTCGACTTAACATTCTACTACGACTCAATGGTCATGGTCACGAGCTAATTTACGAATCAAGTCGCAGGTTCAGTTCTTACGTGAGTAGTTCAAAATATTCCTTTTTTGACGACAAATGGCGTTGATAAGGTGTTACAACTGTGTGCTGTCACCTGTTATAAATTACGCCCAAAAAAATCCGACACTGATTCATAGGTTAGTTTTTATAAGTTTCGAGACGAGTTGTCATTATTTTGCGTCGAGTTGTCACTGTCAATGAGATTTGATCTCAATATTATGCTTTACAAACCAAGTAATAATCGAGAAACGTTTTGCTTAGGGTGAATCAGCTCCAAAGAAGGCGAGGACGTTCTCATGAGTCTGACAAACCATGGAGACAATTTTTTTTTGAATGAATTCAACACTTATTACTCTAACAAGGAATCTCTTCAGTCAAACGATTATTTCAATCAACTATTAATGTACAATTATCTATCAGTTTGTCATTAACTTCTACCTCCCTTCTCTTCCTTTTCAATTCTACTTCCCTTATATATCACTATCTCTAATTCAATTCCTTACACGTCGTATCTTCATCTAATTTACTTCGTAATGCTTCGTTTCGGTTGGTAAGGAGTTGTAATGTCATGCAATTGAAATTAACAAAATCTCCCGAGTTTAGTGAAGAGAAAATCGCAAATAACCCAACATCACAAGACATTATAATTCCTTCAAAGACATTTGTGTGGAAGTATGCTGCACGTTAATTTCCACTGAATCCCAAAATATTTATGCAACATGGTGAGGAAGTTAGGGAGGTATTAGCTGTGACATTCAAATTATCTAATGGAAGTTCTAAATTACGATGGTAATCCTCGTGTAACTATTTTAAACCAAACCAACACTCTACAAAGCGGTAAATTCAGGATCTGAACCTAAGACCATGACATTTATGGCCTTAAAAACAGATTACCACAACTTCTGCAAATGTGCTGGAATTTCTTAATCTCAAACAACTGTCAAACGTCATCTCATCATTTGCATTTCAAACTTCATCATCATATGAGACGTGGACCGTAAACTTTAACGTACAGTACAGCATTTGTATTTCTCTCTATTGTCTTAACTGAAAGCCGGACCCAAATTTACGATCCGTTGGCCAGGAAATTCGTTTTTCTTACCTCTCTCAAGACATTTTAATTCGATTGCTTATTGATCATTCAATTTGGTTTGGTTGGTTTTATTAACATTGCACTAGAAGCAACACGAAGGCTATTGGCGACGGACCTCGTAATTTTGAACCATGGTCAAGTGACGAGAACAACATGTGAGCTAGCATTCCCCTCTCCAAACTTCCACACCAAGCATCCACCCCCTCTCCTCTCCATTTCCACCTCACATGGGGTGGCTGGAGACCTCGGCAAGATTCAATGTGCGTGAGCCTCGTTACACGCCGGGTCTTTAATGGCATCCGGACTTGAGTTTTAGTTTAGTTTTTATTAACGTCGCACTAGAAGACACACGAGGTGAATTGGCGACGGGACTCGTAGTTTTGAACCACAGTCAAGTGAAGAGGACCACACCTGAGCTGGTACGTTCTCTCCAAACTTCCTCACCTCACAAGTGGGAAAAATCGAGATATCGGCCAGATTTTTTGGGCATCAGCTCCGTTCAGTTTCGAGAGGCATTAAAGCTCGTCTCTACGACTCGACAGAATAGCGAATCTTTGGCTCATGACCTCTAGTCAACTCTCTCATGACACTCGAGTAAAAATACTGGGTCCATACTATATTTATTAGACTGCACTTCTTACAAAACTATTTTTTAATCTCGCTTAAGTCTCTCCCCGTCTATCCTTTCTGTCTGGAAAAAAGAAATAAAATTTTATAATCAAAAAATTCCTATTGGAAAAATATTACACAAAAAAGAATTTTCAATCAAAATCCAATTTTATCGTGAGCTATCGAGATTAAAAATCAAAATATCAAACGCGAACAATAAAAGAGTAATACCGATTCTCAGACTTTAATTTTTATCGAAATTTCTACAGATTTTTCAGACACTTAAAATAAATCAACATTTATTGTATTCCGTATATGATGGAGTGAACTGCGTTTTTAATTCTTCTCTTACTATCTGCGAAACCAAACATGTATGCCTACAATAAATCAAAACCCATGTATTATCCCAAAAGTATTGAAGGAATAGAAACAGAATTCTGATTTCAAACAGATCGTTTTTCTCAAGGATAGATAATACCAACCTAACATCCGACATCTTTGCTTACATAGAAGCATTAGTGAAAAAACATGAATCATTTCGCTTCTAAATCAAAGAAATTCCAAAAACAGAAGAGAAACAGTACTGAAGCAGCATAGCAGAAGTCGTCGTGTTGCTACCCGATCCAATTTTCTGCAAACAAATAAATTTCCGAGACAAGCTAAGATGTTTATCCGATATTTTCTTTTCTATATTCTTCTGATTCTATGTTTCTCTATCCGTTTCAATCGATAAAAGGAATAAATTTTGAAACAAAATCTTTGTCTCTTCGTCTGAATATTCATCCAATAGCATTTTTTGTCCCTTTATTTATTTGTTTTATCTATATAGTTGTTGTTTTTTTTCGCCACACTCTATTTTGGGTTCTGGCTCTAAGAGAGAGAAAAAAAAATGTTTATATTTCCTGAGGGCATCGGTATATTTCGATTCCGATTTCCAGGAAATTCGATTGACGATATATTACCGCTGAAGTGAAGTGTCTGGCACATCAGGTGTCCGTTTCAGTGTTTGTTATGAAGAAGGCAGATGGGATAGTATAGATTCGATTGTGGATGAGGGGAGGTTTTTGAATTTTTGTGATTCTCCCAGTAAGTTATAATGTTTTCGAAAATAGGTATTGTCTCTGATTCTTCGGAAGCTTGGTTTGGTCTTATACTAAGTCTGGATCCATTTTATTAATACCATGTATGAAGTGATCGAATTTAGAATCAATTAATTCTCAATTAACTACTCCGTAATAAATTAAGGTTCCCATCTACCAACCATTTTGATTTTGTAAGCGTAATGTTAATCCTATAAAATTTCTACTGCCGTTTTCACATTTAGACTATTCTGTCTATTTCAAAGCAAAAAAGATGCAACCGTAAGAAAGAAAAAAAAAATGAAGGTTCTCTCAGGGAAATCATATCCTCCGATTTCCAAGAATTCCTCCTCCAATGTCTAAAAATACTTTTTACTTTTATTTAATGTTTCGTTCAACGGCGGTAGCCTATAGTCTGTTGCTTTCTAATAGGCATTTTAAGGTTACAGATTACCACACCTCTGCCGTCTGTAACTATGGCAACAACAGTTGGAAATGGACATCCCTTATTTTCCCCACATCGTTTTATTTTATAAATACGCTTCTAATGAAAACGAAATTTTGAGTTTTACGGTTATCGTTAGGTTTTTATAATATTATTATTATTATTTTCTTTTTCATCTGATTCTTTAAAATATTTGCTTAAAATCTTTGTAACATTTTATAAATTTTGTTAACAGGTAATTAAAAACCCTAAATTTTCTTACACCTTTATATAAAGGAACGAAACAACAACTCACTGAAACTTTTTAAAGTTAAATTAATTTGTATATGCATAGATAATATAATAATATTTTATAGGAATATGTCTTAATAATTTAAAAATTCATTTCAAAAAAATTGTTTTGAAGAAAAAGAAACACATTATTCATAGATGTTTGAAAAAGATTTCACATTTAACATAAAGCACGTCCAAACGCATAGGAATTCAGACCTCAAATGAAGTGTTGAAAATAAATGCAGTGACGATAGTAAATTAGTCGCTACCATGGTAACCGATGGAGGAGAAACGAAAATGATTGATCTTGACACGCCTATTCTAAAGTAACTGATAAAAGTTGTCATGGTCGCGGAGGCGTTGCATTCATCAAATCGTGGGTTTGAGACTTTATGCCGAAGTGGGTTATGCACGCTAACTTTATCGAGATCCAATATCCTCCCGTTAGCGTGGTGTGGAATTTTGTAGCTGAAGGTGCCTGTACAGGTATCGTCTTCGGCACTTGAAAAAGGTTTAAAATAAAGAATACGATCGTCAATAGGTATCGTGTTGCTTCTAAGTGGGATGTCAATAAACAATCAATCAAAAATATATGTTGGTTATAAGTTTCTGTCTTGCTTCGTGGTACTAGTGTCGAAAAATAAATTGTGAAAACAGATACATGCTTTTTGCGGGGTTTTTATCATTTTTTTTTCTTCCAATTTGATTACAATCGTAACTTTCTATCATAGTTTTTCAATTTTATAACCGTATAGTTTTTAAAATAAAGGCAAAGGACAGATTTATAGGTAAGATGATAATTACTTTCATGTTAATCTTATAGAATTATATATTCTATAGATTTATATATGATTATATATTCATTATTATTTTTTAAGTAATTAAAAGTATGTTCTCTTGTATGAAAAAACACCCGCTCCAATATCATGCTCGATCTACGAGATCCCCGATTTCAAAATGCTGAGAACAGAGCGTTTTATTAAAATTTCTTTCATCATTCCAAATTAATTATATTCAAATAATCTGCTGAACAAAAATCTAAACATATTTTTAAAATAAACACGACTAGATAAATCAAACTTTTACTTTTATTACCAACCGAATAAAACCTCTTACACCAAATGGATTCATATTTTTAAGAAATGTAAGACCTCTTTTTAGAAGAAGAAAAAAAAAGCACTACCCTAATCGTTTGGTTGCTTACGTCCTCCTAAAGACAATTACACGAAAGCTCCACTAACATATCCGATCCGCAGAACAACCCTACATCAATTTAAATCAACCATTCCCTATGGTAGTATAAATATTCAAACCGTAACTCATACAACTTAATTTTTGATGTACTGTTACAACTTCGGTGGCTTACTTTTGAGCGAAAAAGAAACGTAAAAATCTTTTGAATAAAAAAAAAATTTTTTTTTTTTTTTTTTTTTTTTTTTTTTTTTTTTTTTTTTTTTTTTTTCCCTCTCTAAAAGTATACTTGGAGCCCCGTACCACTGCACGGTCAACATGATTCTAGAAAAAGGGAGGGGAAAAAAGGGGTGCTTTTTTTAAATATGGGAGGGGTTGGGGATATTGAAGTCTGTCGGATTTAAAAACTGTATTATATCGGATCGTTTGGGTGAAGCCTTTTTGCTTTTATATGACAGTTGATGGTCTGTGATCATATAAATGGGAGGTTTAATACAAAAGATATGGAGGGTTACTTTCTCTTGGGGGTTAGTGTACCCTTTTTTATTATTTACTTCTCTCTTTTCTAGCAAGCGTGTATTTTTTGTTACTGGTTTTTTTCTGACAGATCCTAGATGATATTAGATAGAAAAAAGAATGCTTTTTGATACCATTCTTTCCATCTTGAATCATTCAGAAATGGAGAGCCTTCTCTTGGACTATTATTTTTTGGCCTATTTTATACAGTCACCTTGGCTCGAAGACTATGTTCCTTTAACGTAACGTATATACGCATGAAAGTCACGAATCTATTCCATAAAATTTTAACGGGTTCTCGTGGATTTTCCTTTTCAAATAAACTTATCGACTATTTTATGACGTCATTTGACTTTAGAACATCGACTTGTGAAGGAAACATAACATATGTAAGTTGGCATTTCCATATAACCTTTTCGAGATGAACGTACCGTATACGCATAACTCGCGATCGTCGTTCAATGCCGAACGTACCAAATATGCATCACTGGTAAACGAATTCAGGAGCCGAACGATGCGTATTCGCATTAAAAGGGGCCGCGGTAGCCTAGTGGTCATGGTTTCGGATTCGTGGCCGAAGGTTTTCGTTCAGTCACGGGTTCGATCCTTGGCCACCAAAGACCCGCCGTGTAGCCGGGGCTGATGCACGTTAAATCTGTCGGGCCCAAAGTACTCCCGTTGGTGTGGTGTGGATGTTAGGAGAGGGGTGCCAGCTGAGGTGTCGTCCTCGTCACTTGACCGTGGCTCAAAATTACGAGGTCCGTCGCCAATAGCCCTCGTGTTGCTTCTAGAGCGACGTTAATAAGAACTAAACTAAACTCGCATTAAAAGGAGGAACGTTTCTTAAAAATCTTTAGTTGGCACTGAGAACAACTGAGCTTTTTAAATTTCTACGTGATATATTCACATTCACGTTTCTAGTCTCTCCCCGAATTCTTTTTTATTGGTTTTTCGTACTAAATTTATAATTTTTTTTCTTTTTAGAGTCTTACCATCTGTACTGTTGCTCCTTGTGTTGCTTTCGGATACATGTCGTTTACTTCCCTTTTCATTTCGGAAAGCCTTGACGAATATTACTGCGAGAAAGCGTTGTTTATTATAAGTATATACTCACATGGTAGACTAGCCAATTGATGATACGAGTGTGATTAATTTACTAGAAGGTTGGGAAGGGATATTTCTAGTGATTCTAATGCGGGCATTTTGTCAGAGATGGACAAAACAGGACTTTGCGTTTCTCCGCACTTCCAGAATTACCACACTCGGTCTTCACTTTAAGTTTTGTTACATCTTCTTGTAAATAGTCTTTCTTGTATATTTTTGTAATTAGTTTCAAAATTTATTGGTGTATTTCGTCCTTAAGATTTCAGAATAACTTTAATAATGCTTCTGAAAAATTATTTCTAAAAGTAAGCACTTTTTTTTTTTTTTTTTTTTTTTTTACATTTTTCTGTAAATTAAAGGAAAAATATTATTGAAAATGCTATTTTTAAAATATATAACAGCTTAAGTAATAATCTAAAATTTTACCAAAAATTATAACTTCAGGACGAAAACATTTTTTGGGCATTTTTTTTTCAAAGTTAGGCTTAGCGATACAAAATCCCCAGCCCGTGGGACAATTCCTTTCTATTCTCCTCCCACTCCATGGAACGTCCTATGCAAAGGTGTGTAGTCCCGAAAGGGATGAGAAGTGTAGTGAACAGGTAATAAAAAGATGGAGGAAATGGAGGAAACGATTCGAAAGACTGAAAGCGCGAAGATTATTGTAAAGTTTTAGCTACTATGTATACTAAGAAATAACCAAGGTATCTAGGTGAAACATTTCTAGCATATTAATTTATCCTTATGTTCACAGTACCGCAAATTACAACTATTCTTGTTTATTTTCTTGCTTTCAAGAAACCGGAGATTGAAATAACCACATTATGAAGAAGATTGTTCAATGTGCCTAATTCTTCGAAAGGTCAAGAAATGCATAACTCTGGATGGGAACTTTGCATGGGAACTTCTGGATGTTTCTGTGTATCGCTGTTATTTTTAATAATAGTGATCAAATTCCGATATCCCTAGATAATAATTAAAACCATACGATACTAAGGTTGATTTCCCATTGGCGTGGTGTGGATGTTACGAGAGGGGGTTCCAGTTCAGGTGTTGTCCTCGAAATTTGGCTCAAAATTACGAGGTCCGTCGCCAATAGCCCTCGTGTTGCTTCTAGTGCGACGTTAGTAAAAACTAAACTACGGTTGACTTAAATATGCGGCTTGTTGCAACCAAACAAATTAACATTAACTGCTGTAATTTACAACAATACGTACATAAAGATCTATTGTTACGCAGAATAAATTTTTCTCCTCAATATCTTGGTAATTTGTAGTTATTATTAAAACTTTATGATACCCTTATAAAACCATAATTACCGAAAGAAAGGAGGCATTGAATGTGTGATTATTTATTAATATCGCACTGAGAGCTATTGGCAACGGACCTCGTAATTTTGAACCTCGGTCAAGTGACGAGTGCATGCGCTGGCACCTCCCTTTCCAAACTTCCTGAAGACGTTTACGGGAGGACTTGGAACGTCGACAGATTTAGCGTACATCAGCACAGCTAAGCGGAGGGTTTTTAATGCCATCAGGGCTCGAACCTACGACTAGACAAACTGCTGGCTGCAAGTCCTCGACCATGACCACTAGGCTACCGCGGCTACAAAAAAAAATGCTTTTTTGTAACAGAATTTACAGTTGTCATTACGGCTATAACTGTCATTTTTTTTTTTTTTTTTGTGATTCAACTGCCCATAACTACAAATGGCGGCTATACATGTAAATAAAAAGAATGCGTTTTTCTAGTTGTTATATCCACTAGAATATTGCTCAATAAATATTTCGAAATAAAAGTGTTTAACCCAGAAGATAAAAAAGATTGTTAGTACTAATCACATTTTAAAACTGTCCGTGTGAATGTGTTAATCAAACTAACCTTCAAAATTTATTAAAGCTATTTTTTGCTATATTTCGCAATGGTTCGCATCCATTTTGTTCGTTTGAAAACAAGCAAAAAAGTACAAGATGCAGTGATTCAATTCAAAACGCACAGTCATACATCAAATCAAATAAAACGCAGTAACTTGCCAACCAACCAACCAATTCCACGCCTCACGAACCGCGTAAAAATATTTACTCGTATACATGGGAACAATAAAAACAAAAAAACCAGCCCTCAATTTCTTACCTACGGAAGCAAAAAAACGTTGAAGACCATTAAAAGTATCGAACAAAAACTTGAATATATTACATTCTACCCCACCCCTCACGTACTTGTAGCCTAGCAAATTGATTTTCACCTCCCCATCTCATCTTAACTCGCATTCTTCTTCGAGGGAGAAAAAATGGAAAAAGAGGGAGGGAGGGCGAAAACTTTACTCGCTCAGATAGCCGATTTCATTTTTGAAAAATGCTCACCCTGCGAAAATCTTGTCTGTCTTAGACTTTGGATATTACCTGCTATGTTCTCTCTATCCCCGCCGTCCGTTGCCTAGGTAACCCCCACGCCTCATGCACCCCTCGGTGGCACCTTCCACCTTAGGATATTAATTTAGATCTTGCCCACCCTTCAGGCAACACAGCAAAAGTTCATAACACACCCCCTCTTTTATTTTGCTTCGAGTTGTTCTCTGGGCTTCGATTAGATTAACTTGAAAATGTTGCATTCAGTATTAGAAGGAAAATTCTTAGACGCTGAATTTATAATTTTTGGCAAAAGGGGCAATAAAATTTGAAATTTCACCTTTTGAAATTCACCGAGGTATACAAAATTTAAGGAAAACTGAACAAGACTTTTAAAAACAAAATTTAAAATAGTATCATCTCTTACACAAATTTCTGTTGTTATTAGTGAAGAATTACAGAAAACACATTTATTACCACAAATTTAACAATATTATAAGTTTCTTAAATTCCTACTATTAGCTCTCTCTCTCTCTCTCTCTCTATATATATATATATATATATATATATATATATATATATATATATATCATGTTCAAATTATCAATCGTTAATAAAATACTTATTATTCATCCACTCAAGTTCGAATTCATTTTTTTTAAACTTGTAGTGGATGAAACTTAATTTTTTAAACAATTTTTTTTTTTTTTTTTTTACAAATATTAAGTTTAAACTACTCAAAAACATATACACGCAATAAACATTCATTGTCATACACTTCTTTCAGTAAATTATTAATTCAATTGCTGTATTTTCAAGTTTCAGGTGAAATTTCACAACATTTCGTTGTTCACTTATCCCTTTTCGGACAAAACAAAAAAGTAACTCTATTGTGGACGAAAGCAACGAGTATAAGGATTTGTGTTTACAGAAGTGAGAGGCACTGCGTTCGAAAGAGAAGTTTTCGTACTAAACAGCTGTCGATCGCTGGTATTTGGCGCATGCGTAGCAACGTTAGTCTCATTGTTTAATAGTCAAACTTTATACGTTTTAAAAAAATTTATAGAAATAAAATTTAACTCATTTATTTAGAAAATTATGAAATTTTAACAAAAAATCCCATTAAAATTCAAGTAAAAAATTTTCTTTCATAATTTGTCTGAAAATTAATGTATGTCATAAAGAAACTTATTCTGAACCTGTGCATAAAATTTTAAAATAATGTGATTAATAGTTTCTGAGAAATTATACACGCAAACTTAAACTTTTTTGTTTTGAGAGAAAAAGGTTGAAAAATGACTAGAAAACTAGTTAAACAAGATTTAGTTTTTTCTCGATAACTCTGAAAGTTTCGATAGTATAGGTAAACCTTTTGCACCACAATTCAATGGATATGGGGCTCTAACATATACATTTTTGAAAAATCCAAAATTTATTATATTTGAGGGCCCTATTTTATATTATTTATTATAGTCGAGAGGAGAGATTGAGGCAATGAATCTCATAATTTCTTAAAGAGGAATAGCCTTCAATGACCATTGTAACCTTATACGAAATTTATTTCGATTACTATTCATACTTGAATAATTTCTGCTTCATCGGATTATTTAGTCTCAGCTCACAAATCTTATTATCTTCTGCTTAAGTTGAAAAATTATTCAGTTTAATCAAGCGGAGATTTATTTTTGTTTTTGCTTCTCAAGCTGATAAAGCAGGAAGTCGTTTAATGAAATAAAAAGAACGTTCTTTTTAATAAGTTTCCTCCAACTCACAGAGTAACTCTGTCTGGGTCAAAACTTTAAAAGTTTTTTTTCTCACATTTTAAAGAGCTTAATTGAGTTGAAATTTTCTATACACGGTTGTTTTGGATGACAATACAATAATTTAATTGTAATAAATAAATATTAATAGATTAAAACTAATTATTAATGAGTTTTCTTCTACTGACATTGTATGTCTGGGTTAGAACTTTAAAAGCTTTTTTACTCTCATTTTAGAGGGCTCAATTGACCTGAAATTTTCTAAACACGATTGTTTTGGATGACAAAACGAAAATTTAATCATATTTAAGAAAAATTAATTGATTAAAACTAGTTATTTAAATAATTACATTTTACGCCAAATTTCTCGCCAAGAGACCAAATTGTCACCAATCCATCACCAAGGAGAAGGGAATAAATTACTAAGACTAATTATTGAATAAATTTAATTTGACTCAACGTTCCCTTTTGCTCTTAAAATTTAAGGTGTAAAAAACTATGTTACATAAAGTGTGAAGTTTGAAAGAAAGTCCATGTACAAAAAACTCGTTTTTTTACCTGTATTATTCTCAATTCGATTTGCATGGATCTAATTTCCTAAGAACATTTTAACTATAATAGGCTTATGAATTTGCATCAAATTTCTTAAGAATGCTTATAGAATCATGTTAGATATTGAAATTTTGAAAATAGAACAGAATTGATTCGATTTGAAAAAAAAAAAAAAAATGTAAGCACTCAGTTATTAATCATTGTCGACGAAAAATAAACAAATACTGAAAATAACCCTACAATTTAAATATTCATACGAAAAACAAAAAACAAAAAAAGGTGAGATAAAATAAACGTTAAAATAGAATGCAACTATAAAAAGAGTTTTGAAAATAAGGCAAGTGAGGAAAAACAATTATGAAATTGATATAATATATGCGTAGATGTATTAAAAAGTCACACATAATTCGAAACAGAATATTATTTTACATTACGATGTAAGCTTGTTTGATATTACAGATGTGGATTGCCTGAAAGTATTCCTTTTGAAATATCCAGTTTAATAAATCATGATTTTATGGAATAAATTTAGCCTGCCAGACGTCTGGAAGTTGGAATAAATTTAGCTTTGTCACTGCCAAGTGGGCATTTGTCTTCCTCAGTGTTTTGATCAATTCTGACAGAGTACAGGAAGTAATTAGTATACCCTCAAGACCGTGTGGACATGCCATCTCGGGTGATAGTACCAGGAGATTCACTGGGGTCCAGCTAGTCTTTTTATAAGCCTCAGGACCCACAACATAGCCAGCCCAGCTTCAT
>BMAW01003486.1:0-118203 GCA_019974015.1 Nephila pilipes
TATATATATATATATATATATATATATATATATATATATATACATATTCCTAAATTCTCAGCAAATAATGGTAAAAGTACACGTAATCTTACTGATACAAGGTCTTGAAAATAATGATTTACAAAAATAAATACAAACTTGAACTTTTCAATTTTCGTGAAAGGGTAATTCAAATCCAATTCTCTCATTCATATCTAAAAATAATTTTAGAAAAATATTAAAATCAGATGGTAACTGCCTTACCTTGAGACGTTGGACTATTCGCGATTTTCTCTTCACTAACCTTGGGGACTTGCATTGAGCTTAAATGTTTAAAATAACAATTTTTCCCAACCAAAATGAAACTTGACTATGTTAATTAGATGAAGATCGAAATAAAGAGAAGAGATTCAGATATAATGATATATAAGAAGAAATTGAGAAGCGATATAGAGGGTAGAGTGAATGTTACTATCTTGCGTAAGTGACAACTGTTGAGTAGAGAATTGTGGCGATCTTAAGGAGTGAAAGTAATATTGAACAAGGACTGACTGCCAATTAGAGCAGAGACATCTGTAAAATAATTTAATTTCAATTATATTTATAACTGTTAGCTAGGAATGGAAACCAGAGGGTGCCGCTGAGGTATTAGGCATTGATAATACATAATTTCGCTTGTTTAGTCACGAGTTTTCTTGAATTGTTTTCCTATCTCTTAAAGCTTAATGAACCAAATTGAATTATGCTCGAGAGCCAACTAATAGCCGGTAACCGTTATAACCTTAGCCCTAAACATTCAAAGGTTGCATCTCAAAGACAATCGTCTGCTCTTCGCTACTTAGTCGGATTTTTATCTTATCTCGTTAGTGAAAAAATTCACCATTTGCTTTTAGCGACCCGGGGACATACGGCCCGTTGTTGCCTTCCCATATTGGTTCAGGTATTCAGACCTTGGACTTTACACCACACTTTTTTGTTTTATTTGTATCTTATTCCCGCTAATTTACCTCCTCATTACTTGGGTAGCGATCCGATTTTACAACTATTGCCTCGTTTTGAACTCTTTGCCTTAAATGTCTCATACTCTCCCTACTCACCTCCGTTTTGGTTGTATCCTTTCCAACTTTTGTTTAATTGATCTGTTTCTTCCATGATCAGATACGGATTTCTGTCCTTCACCCCCTACTTTTTGACTGAGTTCTCCTCTCGTCCTTTTTTTTTTTTTTTTTAGGTTTTTTCTCCGGTGCCTCTTTTGTTGATTAATTTTTTTAGTTCTGGTTTCGTAAAAAATTTCTAGATACAATTGCGCATTTCTTTTGCTCGTTTCTTGGTGTGGAAGCATCATTTAACTTTCTTCTAATACACTTTTAATTTCTTTTATTTAAGGTATAAGTTTTCTATTCCAAATTGCAACTGAAGAAAGTATTAATAATTTATTTAGACAGTAAGTCCTGCTATCATATTATTCTATTTTAAATGTTATAAAAATAAATTCTTTGCAAGGACCCGAGTTAAGCAAACTTGCGAGTTGACAATGTTCCACAATATGCGTGTGAGAGAGTGAATATCTTGTGAAAGTATATGTATATGTGGGTGCACAAGAGGAATAAATGAAAGAGCAGTAATTGTCTTGTATTAATAAAATTTCTTTTCGTATAAGATCTTGAAAATTTAAGTTCTCGAAAACCATGAAAATGTTACAATTTATTTCAATGTTGTGTCGAAAGATAAAATATGCATTTTTAATTCACTAATCATAGATTTATATTGTCATTTCAAAACTTTTCAAATTAAAAAATATATAAATTCAAATGAGAAAAACGGTTTTAATTCACTGAATTTCAGGTTTTGTATTATAATTTTTAAACTATTAAAAATTAAAAATCTCCTTCAAATAATTGTTTTCACAAACACAAATTATTGAATAGATATATAAAAATGGATAGTTTGGGTGTTTTCTTATGCATTAATTGTTAATCTACCCATTCATGTAAAAACAATTTTAAAAATATTAGAAAACAATAAAGTAGTTCATTTCCAATTCCATTCTTTTTCGAATAGCAATTACTCTTAAGTATACTTTCAGCTTACTTTTAAAAACAGGTCTCTATATCTCTGCCTAATGACTTCAAGAAAGATAATAATAATTCAACCGAATCGAGGCCACTTATTCCGAAGTAAAACGATGCATTACCAATTTCCGTTGGGAAAGTCTATCCCCTGACCTTTAAAAGTACACACTTATCAAGGAGTTGCTATTGAATTATTTTCCTTTAAGCATCTAATCTATTATTCATCACGAAAAGAAACAAAAGCTTAGTAGCGCCATGTTTTATTGAAAAGACAAACTTCTAGCTTAGCTATTTCGGAAAGTGCAACACTACTTCCTTCCTGTGTTAAACAAGAAAGGTAGATATATTTTTTTGCTTCCAACTTCCTTTTCGGTTCACCAATTACCTAACATGCAAGAAGACAGTGATGAAACTATGCACTAACCCGAACGGTAAGGACAGGACGCGATAACATTATATACTTATTTTTTTTCTTCCTTTTTACTCCTGCGTATTTTTCCTGATATCCTTTTTACTCCTGATTAAAGTTTCATTTTCAGTAACTGTGAGATGGAAGCTTTACCATTAGCTTTTTCGAACTAAGAACTACATTTCTCCGAAGCTAGTGGCATGTACAGGGATAGCGATAGCTTAGCCGATATCCAGCGTTAATGGGGAAGAGATCGTATTCGGAGATTTTTATACTGAGTTTGTATCGATTTTTTTCACTTTTTGTTTCGCTCTTCCTTGTAAAAGAAGATTCAATAGAGCTTGAAAATCAAAGAGAAAAACTAAAAACAACTGATAACATCGATAAGAGAAGGGAGCTGGATGTCATCTTATTAAAGCGTTAATAAATAAACCATATTCCCTTAAAATTGGCTTGCTTTTTCACTCAGCAATATGAGGAAGGAAGTAACAGCGAAACTTAATGGTAAAATTCTTTTCAATAAGCCATTTTCAAATAATGTAGAGCGACATAAAAAAAATAAAAGATTTATAAAATGGATAAGAGATAATTATATAAATGTATTAATTTATAGGGAGAAATTGAATTTTTTCTTGTGAGAAATATTTGAAAAGTACTTTAAAATTGACTTTATTTCATCATTTATTTATTTAAGTTGTATCCCTATAACAAATTGTAAAATGTAAGTATGATGAAACTTAAATAAGCATATTTATAAACATTTAAAGATAATAAAATTTATATTTAAAACGTTGACATCATTAAAATAGATATAATTAAAATCAGATGTAATCAAAGGAATCGAATATGCATTGAAAACTAACACATAAAAAATGAATATATTATGCACCATTACTAAAAATTAAACTTACTATGAGCCCTACCAAAAATCTGAACCTTATTTTTAAAAACAAATTTCAAATAATTTAATTGATATCTAAAACCACTAAATTTATGTATTGATGTACTTCTGAGGCAGGAGTATCAGATGAAAGATAATATCAAGTAGAAAAGCACTGAGAAAGTCAAGCAAATAAAATTCATTTTCTCCAGAAGGCTGAATTAAACAAATATGCTGCTCAAATGGTTTAAAAAGGTGTAATATTAAAGGCCTTTCATTAATGGTATAGGGTGACACTTTTTAAGCTCACATCCATAATATATTCTCGCAATTTAAGTTGGAATTTCTTAAAATTAAAAGTTTTAAAAACATATTCTGAATCCTCCCCAGTATTACAGGAGTGATATTTATTTGCGGATCCCTTGCAATACAGTTGTATTCAAAGATCACGCTTTCCTGAGTATTGGAAATGATTAACAAAAATATGAGGACAGTAATATTCATGCGACATACTGTCTAGATGCTGTGGTAATCAACACACACACACACACACACACACACATATATATATATATATATATATTTGTGTGTGTGTGTGTGCGTGCGTGTGTGTGTGTGTGTGTGTGTGTGTGTGTGTGTGTGTGAAAGAGAGAGAGAGAGAGAAATGTGAGCTTACAGAAATTCAAAAGATTATTAAAAGTTGTGAGGCTTTCTATTGAGATTGTACATGGTTTATAATCAAACCAAATATATACATTTACTGTGCGAATAACTCATATCCAATTATTCAAAAGTATCTAGTAACAATTTTTTTCGCACCTCATATCAACACCACTTTTGAATCCAATTTCAGTAAAAATGGAATCCACGAATCTGTGAAGTTTTAAATCATATTAAGTTAATAAAGAATAATCTTCAAAATAATCAGGCAAATTACTAATAAACTTAACAAATACAACAGAGAAAACAAATTTGAACCTCGAGGCATCTGATCTACTTGTGAAATCGCAAATATTATGCAGTAAGAAATTAAATAGATTTTTGTCGATTCAAAAGTATAACAAAATTTATCAGCTAAAAACACAAACCTAAATCTGAAAGTTTGAAGAAGGAATGCTTATCATTAAGTCATTTATTTTAGCAAAATAATATATAATATAAATATCAGCCTTTCATTTTTGAAGCCAAATAATGTATCCTTGATATATATGTTAATGATAGAAGAGTGAGTGAGAGTACGACCTGGTAATCGATAATTTCAATTTTAGCTTGGTTAATTATTCTTTTATTGGAAATGAATTCAAATATCTTAGAAAAAATTAAAGAATTTAAATGGGTTTGTAGTTTCAACGATATTCCTAGATCTCTTGTAATAGACACTTTTTTGAAATATTTTCTTTTTCTCAATGATTTGCTACTTTTAATTGAAGATTCTAACAACAAAGATAATTCATCCAACATTTCAATGTAATACGTTATTACTATTTACCAAGAGGATAACTTATCTTATTAGCATTATATTTGTTCAGTCATCCCGACAGGTGGCGCTTCTGCAAAGTATGCATATATGTAATGAGAACGAGTAGTAAGTGAGAAAGAAAAAAGATGTCTAGACCGAATAATGTCTGGGATGTAGGCCAGGCCAAAATGCCTCTTAAAAACTAAAACTGGATCAAACAAAACTCTATGATTTCTCCATATGAATAAGTTATTTCTATTTTTGTGCAATCGGGAAGTTATTCGATTATTGGAACACTTATTCTGTAAAAAAATATGGAACAATGCTTTTAGAGTACAAAAATAAGTAATTATAAGTTTTTATATCGCAATTTTCAAAATTAAATTACTTCGATTTTTCCTTAAATAAGCAATGTTTGAAGAAACTTGAAAGTTGTATAAAATATTCCTAATAAAACCAATTTTAAATTTTTATTAAGTTTTGCTAGTATAAATATTCATGTCAAAAATTTTGAAGGTGCATAAAATTTAAAATATATTTAGAGCTGAAATATTTAAATGCAGCATGAAAAATGTTGCCGATACAAATATTAGAAGATGATATTTATTAAGCTATTAATTTGTTTAAATAAAATACTTTAGAACTTACGGTACTTTCTTTATGAGGTGGTAGAGAAAATTTCAACAAATCAATTTTTATATAAGAGTGTATTGCCGTAAATGACACAATGATTTTAAAAACAAAACTTAACATGAAGAAACATATTTTTTTTACATATAGCATCGTTGATAAGTGCTTCTTCATAATAATGTTTACTGTTATTGTTAAAAGTTCTCTTTTTACTATAATACATTCGTGGCAGTCTCTAAGAAGCAATTGGTACATACTTTGAAACATGCTACCCATTTCTCACATGCATGTAACAACAACAGGTATTTGAGCGATGGAAATTTCATAAAAATTAATAAGGACATCATAAACAAGAGTCTTCAAAAGCTCTTGTAAGACAAGATTGAGACTTGGTGCTTGTCTCAAACTGAGAAAAATTTTTGCTATAAATCAAGCATTTGTGTTTCCTTATATGTCTATTTCTTATGATAAGGACCCAGAGTTTTACATTTCTAATCAAAAAGATTTGTTGTCGTGTCCTTTGTCATACATTAAAATTTTCACCATGAGTTCTGGATCACCTAGTTAGACTTGACTGAATAACTTTTGTCTAAGTTTTTCATTATTAGAGATAAGTTCAATTACATATTAAGATTAATTTATTTTACTTGTTAAATATGAATTTTAAAAATTAATAAGTTAACCAAAGGACGGATATTACAAGCTACATGTTTGATTGTCATAATAATATAACATATAATTGGAGTACAATTATTTTACTACATAAAACTAAATCTTTTAAACAAATAATTATTTTCATAACTTCACCTATCATGTTTTTATAAAAAGTTAATTTACTTTACTAAACTATAAAATCCTTTTAATTCAAATAATATTCAGTAACTTTCAAATTTGTAAAGAAAAGGTCGTTTAAAGTTTTATGATTACAACAAATTTAGTTAACAATTGCTGTGGGCAAGGGTGTGATAAAGAGTCTTCGGATACTTTATTACCCATATATACAGGTATAAAATAATGAGGTAGTGAATGGAGTTCATGATTCCTCAGGAAATGAGTAGTAAATTAATTCTTTGTCTAGACGGACGTAATAAGTAGAGTGTTTCTTTTTTTTATCGACATTTTCTATACAGAATACCCGATATTTCAGAAAATTCACTTATTTCATGAATCTTTCAATAGACTTGATGTATTATTCACGACTAATTTTACCCTTGAAAAGAAAAACATTTAAAATGAAGTAATTTAATTTTTAGTTAAAAACTGTAAGTTAGAATTACTTTCAGAATGATATCCATAAATCTGAATTTTTTAGCTTGTACAAAGAATATATGTATCTTTACATTAATGAACTTTTCTCTCTCTTTCCCAAAATAATGACATATATTTAATTTTCAAAAATTTATTCGCAAATATGAAGTTAAATATGATCAAACATATTTCTTTTGTGTACTCTTATGTGCGAACTATTTCGTAAAATCCGAAATTCTGTGATTTTTTTCTTACTGAAAATAAATTAACATGACATTGAGCAAACAATTTAATGAAAATAAAACTTTTGTGAGGTATATCTTATTAAATGTTAATTTATGAAGAAGTTTAAAAATAAATTGCCACAAATTTGTACATAAAAATGTACCGGGCTCAACCTAAAATACTCAATGACATACCAGTTTTTTTTTTTTAATATCCTTAAATTTGCAGTCTACTTTTTGAATTTATTAGTACTTTATGTACCTAAGAGTAATTTACGCAAGAAAAAAAGCTTCACTTCTGTAGACCTCTTCCTCATCTTATTATTTACATATCGCTTGGAAATATCACTAGTCATACTCATTACTTAAAGTCTCATGTTCCTCCAAGTAAAGCTATCAGAAGAAAATAATAGTAGTTATGTTATTAAAATAATTTTTATGATGTGTTTTAGTCAAGCAAGTACAATTTCAAAGCAATCTATAAAATATTATTTATTATTTCAAATATTTTTTTTTATTTCTCGAAATAATATTGCAAATATATTTACAATTTAACTGTTTCCTTCTTTTCAATTTGTAATACTTCATCAAATTCACTGTTAGTAAATATTTCAAAGGCTATAAGTTTGGAATGAATTCTTTTTGGACGATTTCTTAAATTTTTAGAATGTTCTGGCACTAATGTAGGCAGAAGATATTGCCACCCTTATTCAGAGCCTTAAAATTCTTATTGAACCCTTTTCAGCATAAAAATTTTGTCTTTCTCAAACTATTATTAATTCTGATTATAATGATTTGAGTACTTATTGTAAAATATTTCTGGCTAACTTATGGTATGCATTTGTCATTCAAATTCAATTAATAGATAAAATTTTGTATGTCCTCTTTTTACCCAGGAAAAGATATATGGAGAATTCAAAAACATTTATAATAACTAAGAACTTAAAATTTTTTCATACATGCATATTTTATTTCATAATACTACATGAACCAAAAGGAAAGTATTTGTAAGAATAAAATTAAGTAAACAATGTCGGATTAACTAAATATAATTAAATGATTTTGTTCTATTCCGCTTAGCTCCAAGAGCACCTATTGTTTCCATTTTAATTCGAAATATTGTAGAAAATGCACTCTTATTATAACTGATTGAAGGAAATTTCATAAATATTAATTGTACGATATATTTGAAATTTTCTTAAATTTCTTTGAATAAGCACATGTATAAGTTTTCAAAATAATTTTCTATCACGATTTATATTAACATATTACATCGTTGAACCTGAAAGGTCAAGAATAATTCAACTGATATCACTCTTAAATTTCTCCTTATTAGTAATTTTTAATTCTATCTTCAATTACCTCATAGTTTTAAGCACTTCAGAAGGAATTACAAATATTTCTCATTTCCACATCAGTTCCATAATTCTCACACAGGATTGATCCAAACAATTAGAGTAAATTTTTCTTGTTGCTTTGAAAAGATGTGAAACAGAACAATTTCTCAATCTAGAAGATTCTTTTAGTAATAATTTGAAGGAAGTAATTCAAATTTTTGCTGTGGTTTTTTCAAGCTTAGATGAAGGTTGTTTTAAAAGATTCTAGCTCTAGCAATATTGCTGAACTAGTGAAAAATATATATCATAATGAAACTAATTGGGGTGAATTTTGGATAGTGGAGTTCTATGTTACTTGACAAATATCTCATTTTTTAAGTACTGTACACTTTAATTCTTTAAGTACCTTTTTCGTGTTTAATTACTTTTTAATTCAATCAAACACTGATTGTGAAATACAACTAATTAAATGTATTATTTATTATAATGTTGATATTTTTATTAATATGGAGACATTAATATAAGGTTTTTGCTGCAAAATGTTTTGAAAAAAAATAAATTGACGGTTTACTTTGTATTCAAAACAAAATTTTCTCCGTTATAGTTTTGTGAAAAAAGGATGGTATATATATGAGCATCAAGTACTATGGAACATATCTACATATATGTTCAAAAATTAATTCATTCTCCACATTGAGTACCTGATGTGCTTTATCAAAGAAATAAAACTTTATGAAACTTTATATTTCAATTTGTTTGTGCTGTTAATTCTGTCATTATTAATTTTATATCTATGCGGAGTTCTGAAAACTATAAATCTTAAATTGCATGCTTCGAAATTATTATAATAAAGTTTTAAGTTTTGCAAATATAAATATTATATGCGTAGAGTTCCACTCGTTTTCTAATTTCCTTTAACATTCATTTTTATTTGATTCATAAGTGTGTGACGGCTCTATCCGCGATCTTGTCACAAACAGTCCTCTTCGGGAATTCTTAGAAACTATTTTTATTAGAAAGCTTCATCCGAAGAAGAGAACGTGATCATGCAAATTAAGACTGATATATATAGTATAAGATTTCAAGAAGGAGAGGAGAGGGGAGACAGGATAGACTTCTAGCTGAGCAGTAAATAAATTAAGTGTTTTAGAAATGACGACCCTTCCAACAGACCAAAAACCATCACAAGTGCACATTCAATTTTGCCTAATTATTAAATTTAGTATTTATGTGATAGATAATACAATATTCTGAAACCCAAGCGGTAAAAAGTTAGCACCAAATTTACATTTTATAAACCTTTTGTGTTACTAAAGAATTCAATCAACCGATTTCACATTAATTATAATGGTTGGTACAAGGAGTAAATATGTTTGCGAATCCTTGTATGGAATTTACTTAAAAGGGACTTCCTTTCTTAAACTTACAATGTTTATTATTAAAATTATTTTTTCGCTTAGGAATTATCAATGTATTTCATTCTAAAAGCACAAGAATTTAAAAGGGAACAAGATTCCTTACTTTCTGAATAATTACCACTTTTTCCTATCTCTTTATAGAACAGTGCATTCGTTTAATTCAATTAAACTGTAAAACCTAGACTAATTGAAAAAGACATCATATTTAGCATGAAATTTGTATTACTGCATTGATGATTAGAAACAATAATTTATTATGCATAGTTTTTCCTCTTAAAAATATAAAATTAATTGTCAAATATTTATCCTCCATTTCATTCAAAATTTCATTTCTTTGATTATTAATTAATTAATTATGATTAGAATATTCAATAATTTATTTGTTAGAGTACAAATCTGCCAATGTTAAATAAAAGGAAAGGTTCAATTTTTTTGAAACAAGTTTAATTGGAGAACCAATTTTGTTCACATTTTGTTCATTCATTTTCTTCGTGATACTCATTTTGATCCCTTCAAATGTGCATAAGTGTTTGTTTTTAAAGCTCATTTATCTTTGTTTTCTTCTTGATACACAAAAGAAATCCCACAAAAATGTTTGCCATTTTTTTCATCAGATTCTACTTACTATTAGTTTTTCTATAGTCTGTTTTCAAAACATTGTATTGATAAATATTTCAGAATCCGTCAAAACTGTGCAACATCATTTTTTGATGGCTAAATAATTTACCCTATGATAATTTTAGTGTACGTAGAATAATGATGATTCATGCTTCGAAAAGTTGGAATACCCGAAAAAAATTTTATAAAAAAAAATGCTTTATAGTAAATATATAGTTAACTCTTTCAAAATGATATCATCTTCATTTCATCAGAGTATTTTTCTAATAATTTTCAGATCAAAAGTAATTCCTTTCTTATCCTTTTTTGTTTAAATACCAAACATATTGTTTTGACCATCAAAGCAAGAATGAGAAAGTAACAAATACTTAAATCTAACTAAGAAAAAAAATCCCAGATTCAAAGCTAGTTCAAAAGAGAGCACGTCTTTACATTATCTCATTTTTTTAATTTGCATTCATCACATTTCTTTTTCTTAAAAGCCATTATAAGAAAGTACAATTAAGATCTTTGAAGTCATTGAAATTATAAGACAAGAACAGAAACTTGTTTCATTTTTTTAAGGGAAAAAAAAAACTTTTTTTTCCCGTTTGATGTAAATTTTTAATTACTTTTCAATAACATTACTTTTCCTTGAAAATTACTAGAACTGCAACTGAGTCCGATTTACGTAACCCTAATATTAAACTATTCTATGGTAATTTTAATATTTATCTTACATTATTTCACAATTATTTGAGAATTTTAGAAAAAATACTTAGAGATGTTTTACTGTGATATTCAATGGGGCAGGGGATAGATAAAACTAGATGTTATTTTAAATTTATAACAAATTCAGTCTTTAAATAAATCATTTTAATAGCATGTATCTCAGAAACAATATTAATGGATTTGAATAATTACCCTATCCACATTTATTTAAAAGAAGAGTTATAAATCCATTACTGTCTAGCAATTTCGCAATTGAGTTATTACTAAGAGATAGTAATTAATATTTAAGTTGATAATAAGCTATTAAACGCCAATTATGCACATCAGACTAATTATGAACGGGCTTACTCAACAATTTTACAAACATTAATTGATACTTTAAGTGAATTAAAAGTAATTACTTTGTGATGTTTCTTTTTTTAAAAAAAAACGTTGTTTCATTTAGTGTCATATGTATAAGTTTAATTCAACGTTATTTTTCTTTGTACAACTGGAGAAAAATTTATTTATGTTGTATAATCGCAAAAGAAAGTTACAGGATAAAATAAAAAATATCGTCTAAGTTGCATCTTTCTTATTATCTCTTTAAAAAGAAATAAAACAACAACTTTTTCAACAACATAAATCAAGCCAACAACCCTTAAAGTATATCATTGGAAAACTTTAAAAACTCTGATGTAATTAAAAACAGTCATTTTTTTTTATTTCACCTATTTCAAAGATCGTTAAAAATTCTATATTTCCATTGAATTTTTCTAATTTTCTTCTTTTAATTTTTGGAAGCAAGTAATTATAAATATCAATTGCAACTATTATGTTAACTAAATTCTTTATACTTAAAATAAGGCAATTGCGATTTGTCAACAAAGGAATTTATTTTTGTATGTGTTTATGTTTAATTTTAAGATTGACTTCAAACTGTTAACATCTGACAAATATATTTATAGTTAAACAAATATTATTTCAATATTACTTCAATAAAAGAAAATATATTCACATTTATTTTAAGTTTTTCGGTAACTATTTCCCCCTTGATTATAATTATGTTTCAAAACGTATGTATAATTTTTATTAAATGAGTCGACGTGATTCTGATATTATTGGAAAAATCAAAGTAAGAATGATGTAGAATCAAGTGTAATTTGCATTATTTCTTTTATGATTTAAGTAACTGAAGCCATAACATAATTTATGAAATTTCAATGGCTTTTCGATGTACTGACTTATCAAGCAAGAAATATTTAATAAATACGTAATTATTTCGAGTGCATTAATGCATTACTTACCTCAAAGTTTCAGTGGCTGTGGTAGTCTATTGGTCATTGGCTCATGGCCGGCGGTTTTCGTCGAGTCGTGGTTTCGAGTCTTGATGCCACTAAAGACCAAAAGTTTAGCTGCAGTTGATCCACGCTAAATTAGTCAATTTTCAATGTCTTCTTATAGGCGTGGTGTGGAAGTTAGGAGAAAGAGATGCCAGATTGTGTGTCGTCCTCGTTCCTTGGCCGAAATTTAAAATTACGAGGTCCGTCACCAGAATTCTTCATGTTGCTTCTAGTTCGACGTTAACAAAACCAATCATGCATTCAAAATTATTTCATATATATTTATTGCAATTTAAAACTAGGATAGTTTCTAGATTCCTGAATAATTTTGTAACAACTTGAATTACTGTTCTTCATAGACATAAAAGCATATTTTAAGATTTTTATGCTTTTTCGATCTCTAAGGATTACTTTTGTTTTGACTCTTGAGATTGAAGTCTGGATAATATTTGACAAAAAAAAATTATTTTAACGGTAGATAAAATTTTGTATGTGTCTGAATCTTTATGAAATCTGGAAACTTATCAGTTTTTTTTTCTCTCTCTATCTATATATATAGATATAAATAAGATATGACTTCACACATAAATTAAGAACTTTAAAATAATATACAAGAATAAAAACAAATTGCATGAAATGAAGCAATCTCTTTCAACTGCAGTTGTAAATTCAAAATGTTTTTCAATTGAAGATTACATAAATTCTTCAATTCAACATAAAAACAATCCTTCATAAAAATTTCAATTTAAAAAATAAGTAGACTTCAAAGAATTAATCTTTCTGAATTTACATACGTCAAATAATCTACGGTTTTTGTCAAGAAAAAGAAAATTCATATAAAGTTGACATAGCATTTTGTTTCCCTATGACATTTAAGCAGTATTCCCTTTAAGATTGCATCCTCAATTTTAAATTAATTATTAAAAGATTATGAGAGGCTTATAAAATAACATTATTTATATATTTTAATGTAAAACTTATTTTTCTCTAGTAAAATGGATTATAGTTAAAAAGCACAGAGCTAGAAATGCTCATTATATCACGTATTTTAAATCTGAAAATTCAAAGGATTGTGCATTACAAGCAATTTCAAACTTATAAAATGTTTTCTTAAGAAACCAAGCTGAATATTTTCTAAAATAACGAATAAATTATGATAATCATAATAGATATTTGATTTTATTCTATTGAATGTTCTATAACTGACAAGTTTTACGATTAAAAAAATGTGTGATAGTGTTATACAAAAGTACACGAAAAACTATAACTTCTTTTTAATCATACTAGTGAAGTGTACACTTGAAAAATTATCTGTGACAACTTCCTATAAAATTGTAATTGTAAAATACATTCAACTATTTATTTAAAAAAAAAAATCAAGGTAAAAATAGTAATTATATTTAAATAAGAAAATTATGATTTTTTTTTTTCATTTATTTTTAAAACAAAATATGTGGTTTCAAACTTCTGTGATATTAATTAAAAGTCAATTAAATCTGATTCTAAATTAAGGACTCTTCTAAAAAAAATGGAAAGAAAATAATTCAAAACTTATCATGGCGTATTCGGAATTTTTAATACAGCATCCAAATCCTTATTTATAGAAAACATTATTTTTATTTCAAATAAGTAAAACTGCCTTTCATATAAGTGTCTTGATATGAATGCGAAATGAAACTCTTTATTATTTTTTATTTAAAAGTAATGCAACGGAATCATTTATATGAGTAAGAATTCTTTTCAGAAATCTTCAAAGACGTTTTTAATCGATAGAAGTACATGCATAAAAGGGAAAGCTTTTTGGCTTCTTCTAATTAAAGTCTATGTAGTGAAGCGACCCAACAGATAAAAAGGAAGAAAATAAGTGAAATCAGACAAAAGGATGAAAAAATACTGCTTTTATACTTTCTTCTGATAACGTCTACGTTCCTTTTAGGGCGGTAAAAATTATAATCAATAGGGTCATGCATAAAACAGCACTTCAATTGGAATGGATTATGCAAAAAGGACTCGAAAGATAAACGAAATATTGTAAAATTATTTATCTTTGTTATTGTGAAAGAGTACTTTGAAAAAGCAAGCTCGTTATACTAATAAAATAACTAAAGCTGAGTAGTTATATTAAAGATGTTATAACGTTAAGATAGATAGGGAAAATATCTATCTGTCTAGTCGCTTTTTATATTGAGTTCATAATACAATCTAAAATAATTGTCATAAATAAATTTGCACTCATTATGTTATGCAAATGACAAATTATAAACTGAATCATGAAAAATCTTAGATTATGTTCTTCCTAAAAAATTTTCATTGTGTATGCATGTGTGTGGAGAAAAGGCTGATTATGTAACTTTGTATACTGTATTTTAAAATAAATAATTTGTCATCTCTTGATACTGAAGAATTTTCTGATATATTATTTTATTATAAAAATATCGTTCGTGTAATATAAGAATTTAAATTATTATAACATATACTGGTAATTTATGTATGTAAATTTCTACTAACGGGAAATTTATCGAATTTTTCGATTACTGCTGAATAGCTCATACTATGAGAACGATTTAAAAATAACACAGTGAAGTAGTAAATTAAAAAGGCTAATAATATGTATGAATATGTTTTTGCAATATTACTTCATCTATGCTTATGAATATTGATAAGAAAGAAATTGCATGAATATTATACTAGTATTTAATGTGTTAGTTTTCTAATCATACATTATGATAATTTTTACATAATATATTCTGTTTTCATTAAAAATTTATAAAAATGTCTTGTTTAGTAACTGACGGAAGATAAATTAGAAGATAATTAATCAAATGATAGCATTTATGAAATGAAAGTGATTTTTCAAACATATTCATCTGACTTTTATGCTCACTTTATACTATTTGTATAAAAGTTAATCTCTTGACTAATTATTTTTAAAATGTTTACAGCATATAAATTAGCTAGTTAGTTTAATGGGCAACCAAAATACTTACTTTTACTTCACGTCTTGGAGAACTATACTTGTTTAGCACCAATGCGGAAATAAAGTAAGGAAATACTGTAAGATTTTAGCAACATTTACAGCAGATTATAATAAAGCAAAGACGGTTAAAACCAAGTACCATAACTTTGCTGACGAATTATTTCATCGTACTACTTAAAATGCAGCAAATAAGTGTGTAGTCGTAATAATAAATACAAAGGAATTTGAAAAATCTTCTAGGATTGATTAAATTTGTCTTCCTTTGGCCACTAATTTGAATTCAGTAAAAAAAATCAAAAGTGCAACTTTTGAGGTAACGCCAAGAAAAAGCGAATTCCTAGATAAAAGAAAAAACATATCTGAAAATCGTATTATTTATAATTTATTTAAATTTTTCAGTCAATTTTTAAGCCTAGAAAAAGAAAACCGAGAATTTTTATAGAGAAATCATGTTATTCTTTCGAATTTGTGGAATCAATCTCTTGCATAATTCCAAATATAAATTCTTCACTTTATGTATCATAACCCTGCAGGCGTCATGGGTGAAATCTTTGCAAATGAAGCAAAATAATTATTGATCTGTAGTTAATATATCAAATGCACGTTGGTTGCAACTCAATCTTAATTCACTATCATCTTCAAAGTGGATCTAAGACAACTAGTCTCTTGTCCCTTTCGCAGAAAACGTGTTCTTTGCAAAATTCTTTTCTTGCCCTTTTCCCCCGTGTTTCTTTCTAATATCGGATCTCATAACTTTTTTTCCTTTCATTAGGTTTTAATTTCTTCTGATATATTTTCTCTCTTTGGGTGATGCATTTTCAAACGTAGCAACGTCAGTTGATAATTTGGATTAGCAGGGAGAAATTAGTAGTGACCCCCGTTCTGATTGTTTTTCTCCTTGTATTTGTTTTTCTAGATCTAGGAAAAAAATCTGCAAGGTTTCGTAGATGTTTGTCACCTTAAACTTGCATATCCGGTTGTAGTAGAATAAGACCTGGTACCACGTGTCTTGTCCCATTATTAAGCACCCGGTTTTACTTTCCAGGACTAGTCATATTAAACTTGACATCAACTGAAATGCTATCAACTTTCCTACACAGCAAAATCTAAAAACCTAGTACAATAATATCATCAAACATTGAGTCAATTTCCTTGAATATAAAGCAAAGTAGGAGTTACACAGCTGATATAATGGGTAACCTAACAAAAAAAAAGTTATTTCCCTTTTTCAAAAAATATATGGATACAACTAGAAAATGTTGAACTTGGACGGAAACCACCATCACACTACGCGGCATGGAAGATTATTTTTACCTTATACGTAAGTAATAGGATAATAGAATCTTCTAGTAAAAATAGTTTGCCACCCTCTTTCACCCGACTATCCGGTTATACCTAAGTATCTTTTACATGACATTTTAGAAAGTATTTTTTTTATTTTAAATAAAAATCCTGGATATTTTTAAATAAATAATTTTTAACTTAATGATTTTTTGGAACGAATTTAAGCTGAAAGTATCTTAAGTATTTGGTCACTTTTTATACAAAGAGAATAATTCTTCAGGGATTTGTTTTCAATTGATTAAAAATAAACTTTATCAACGATATTTAAAATTTATTTTATTTAATTCCTTGAAAGTCATTTTCAAAGAGTAAATTAAAATACATTTTCATAAAATATCATAATAAAACGAAATACATTTAGAATATTCTAGAAATAAATTTATAACTTTAAAAACATACACGATAAACTTTCATAATTTTGAAAAAATGTATAGAAAAAAATATAGGGAAAATTTTCTTAGTACCATTTCCATTCTCTTAAACCATACCTTATAGTTTCAAATATTGTATGGATATTAAGATTTAGTTAAGAAGAAATTAATTAAATTTTTATTAGATTTAATTTTTATGAAGCAATTACATTAGATTTAATTATTAAGAAGCAATTAAAATTAAAATGATCAATAGTTTTTTTTTTTTTCAAATTTTAGTTTATCATATAATTAATTCTGATAAATCTGGTTAAAAGCCATTTCTTTGCAATGTAGTTTTAAAAAAATTGCCAATGTTTTCAAGGAATCAACATAGAAGTACAAAAATTCTCAAGAAATTCTAAGAATAATTCAAAAATCATATTTATAGTCAACATTTAGATCAGGTTACTCCTCCATGTTGTCAAACAACTACAAAATCTTGTATTTTATCAAATACTTTGTTCACCACTTTATTTTGCATTTTACTTCCTGGTTAATGTTTTTTTTTGGCAATTATGTCTCTATTACTGTTTAAAAATATTTATCCCAAGGTTTACTAATTAAGTATTAACTAAATCAATGGACAAAATATATCTAAAAATAATACATAACTTATCAATCTATTTATTTTTACTGAATGCATGTGATCATAAATTAAAGGGTTCAAAACCTTTAAAACCAAAACATGAATTATATGTTTCTGGATTATTATTCCATTTATTCATGTTAAATGTTAAGCAAATGCGTTTTTCTAAATAATGTTTTGAATTTACATTTGTGGAAATTTTTTTGTTAAATGTTTCAGAAATTTATTCAAACTAACAGACAATCTAAGCTTACGTCTTCTCACTAAAATTTTCTAATTATATATTCTCTTCATTCTCCCAACAATAGCACGAAACTTTGGTTGATTTATGTTCTGAAAGTTAAATAAAACTCTTTTTCGAATCACATGTAATTCAAATATATATACCTGATTAATATTCACATATAAATGAGGTGTATAAATAATAGGAGAATTTTAAATTGTACTCAAAGAGAGAGTTTTAATATTTAATTTTTAATGTGTATTTAATAGGAATTTATGTATACACCTACTTATTTATTAAGTAATCCTAGACTATATTAAATTTGAAATGTTTTAAATTGTTTAATTCATTTGGAATAAAAAGTATTCTGAATTTACCAAACATGTTATGCTACTAATATCAATGCTTTGACATAATTCTTAACGTAAATTAAAGCATTTTTTTCTTGCAAACTTAATTACGGTAAATATTGTGATCACAACTTATAAATATAAGCATTTTAAGCTAATATTCAGTATCGTTTAAAATTTATCTTACTGAAATTACAATAATTTGTGAAACTTTCTCAATCGGTATTATTTTGCTGTAGATATACATGGTGTGTGTTTGGTTTTTGTAAAAGAATTTTTGAAAGAAAATCTTAAAAATAGTCTGACTTTAATAAATGTGTTTTCAATTTTTCATTAAGAATTATCACCTCAAATTAATTTGTTCTATCCATGTATATATATATATATATATAATGTAAGAAGTTCTAGAATTTCATTTAAGTTCAAACTTTCACACATCTACTTTTCAATTTATTACCTAGTATATTTGAAACTTTTAGCTTGAAAAATGTAACAATATTATATATTAACTTGAAGAAAACACTAAAATTAATAAAATTGGGAATTAATCAATGACGTAGAAGTTAGCCATAGTCTAGAATGTACACTACTCTTCGACTACAATTCAAGGAAAACTTACTTCAACTACAACGGTGGCTGTGGATAGTTTCATTTTAAAAAGAAAATTGATTCAAAGTATCTATTTCTACATTTCTACGCATCTAAAACTGAGATTAAATATAATCTAAAAAAGGCAATCTTTTTACTTCCCTAGCTTGTTCTCAAAAATGACTAAACCATTAAGGGAATTAAAGGGGGGGGGGTGTCCCTGGAAGAAATAAAACTCATTGAATGTAATAAAACATATTAAATGCAGCATTGTAAATAACAATATCACAAATTATCTATTGTTACGAACAGGCAATGACTCTTCCCTGTAACGTTACCAGGATAAATAAAAAGTGACATTTGGAAGGGCTTCATCAGATACCAAGGAAAGCGTAAGTAATTAAGAGTCTGTGTCGAAAAAATTCAGGCTCTCGAAAGTGATGGAATTTTTCCGAAATCTCTTTTCGGAGAAAAATTATTGATTTTTCGGGAATTTTCCCTTTGACTTCCCTCTTGAATGGAACAGCAATAAATACATGGAGATGTGGAGTCATGACAAATTTGCCAGGAACCTGTCTACTTTTGAAGTACAGTGTATCATTTTCGAGATTTGTCTATGATTCGAACTAGTAAACTGTTGAACCGAGAGTTATTGAAAGTACTGTTATTATTAATAGAAATGCTGTTTTGTAACTGTTTGTATTATTTACCTGAAATAGTACTGTTTTTGTTTCTGTTGTGTTGTTAATCTTCGTAAGTTTTTTTTACATATGCTTCGTCATTTCCTGAATATATGTTTCGATCTACATTTCCCTTCTTGTTGGACTATGATCTGAGTACACTCACAAAATGATAATTTTTCTTACACTATGAAAATTATTTTACTGCTAAAGCCCTCACATATTATTTTAGATGTAATACATAAAAATAATATTATTCAAGCTAAGATATATCTAATAACCTAACTTTCATCAACTTCAAATTGCTGTAATTCTAATAATGATGAGACATTTCAAGTAAGTCTTTTTTTAAAAGTGAAACCATAATATTTAATTATTGCACTTACATTTTGAAGCTATTGAAATTAAGCCTTTATTAAGTTCATAATTTATTTCATAAATTCCAAATATCTTGAATCACTCAACGTATTTGTTAGATCCTTGTAACAATTTTTATATGTTTTAAGACTAGAATAAATTAAATTAAATGTAAATTGGAGATTTTACAATTTAAAGAAAATTATTTTAATTTTCAAGATTATTTTAATATAGTAAATCACATATATTGCTCCAAATTCTATTGTTTTAATTTAATATGAAATCCTCTTAACGGCACATCAAATTTTTACAACCTTATTTTCATGTAAAAGTAATTATAAATTTATTAATTCAGTATATAATAGCGTATATAACTAGTACTTAAGGTTTTAGAATAAGATTAAAGTAAAAAGAACATTTTCTTACGATTCTGCTATTTACTAGAGAATATTTTTACAATTTTTACTATTTTAGTTTTTTTCTCTCTATATCAGGATTAATGTCTCTTCATACAGCGCATAGATTCAAAATACACTTCATAAAATATTATTTAGTTGGATCGAGATGCATTTAAAAGAAATTTTAGAAAACAATATACGAAAAAAAATGGCATTGAATCTTATTTTTATTAAGGTGTAATTCATGTACCGGTATTAGTGTAGAATTGTATAAACATTTATAAAATTATATATTAGTTTATATTAGATATAAAATATGTATAAATATTAGTTTAAAAATTTCTATTCCAATTAAAACATTAACAGTATTAGATTAAATTATTTTCGTAAGTTTTATTTTCAACCAAAAATTTTATTTAAATGATTCAATAAAGTTTTTACTATTTTTTTTTACTTTCTTCAAAATGAAATACTTTAAAAACTATCTAAACATTAAGCTAAGCAGTTGTAACTTTTAAAAATATATTTCAAATATTAATATAATTATAGTAAAATTTCAGGTAATCGTATCATTTAAGAACTGATTGCTTAAACCATGTCTCTTTCGTGTACAGTGAGACATTTTGTAACACAATAACTAACATGATATTCAGATATTACTATATTTTAAACCTAAATGTAAGAAATCATCAAAAAATACAGATTACTGGCATAAGTAAACATACAACAACATTTGTGAAGACATAGTCCTATTTAGATTTTATAAGAATCCATATATAAAATTCCTTCATTATAGTATATAAGCTTTATGATTTACTAACTATAACGTATTTCTTTATTTCAGAGAACTATATTCTATTTATATATCGAATTATACTATAAATCAGGCAATAAACGAGGAAAACATTTACCAGTTTTTACCTTTTTAATAATAACTTAAAGGCTTTTGTTTTTAGATTCATTAAGTTTTTATCATTCATTTCCCATCTAAATTGGAATTCATAAATTCTTTAATGGATCATGAATTATGCATTTTTGTTCAAATTAATATAATGGTGAAATTAAAAATAAATTATTCATTTATTTACAGAATTATCTAAATATTACACTGTACTTTAAACAATATGAAAATATTATCTTCAATTGTATTTTTTTTCTAATAACTTAAACATGTGTGACTATCTTTCAGTAAAATGGTTTTCATTAGATTTAGTTGTATTGTAAAAATGTATTTTACAATACAACTAAATTTATTTAAATGACAATATTTGAAATGTTTGGAATGTTTAATTGGAAAAGAACTAGGAAAGAAAATTAGCAGTTTGAGAATGTATTATTTTCATCTTCAACTATTTAAAAATGTAATGCATTTTGTTAATAATTGTCGTTTTTATATTTTCTTTCTATTAGGTTTAGTATATCTATTAAATAATTAATTTGCTTAATAGTAAATTTTGTTAAAAGTATATTAAAGCCGATTACTTTTTTTCCTCGCATTTGATACAAAATCATTCATGTTCTTTCTTTGTATATATTTTATGCTAAAAAAACTATGTTATATAAAAAATGAAGAAAGTTATTTTTGTTCAGTTCATAGACAAATAGTAATTTTTACAAAAAGATACACATGTATTAAAATTTGGGTATATTCATATAATTCAAATATTGTACAAGATGACAGGAAAGTTGAAACACATGTGCTGTGTAATAAATTTTAATTGAACAAAATAACTAAATTTTATTTTAAACACGATGTTACATACTGAATAAAATACTTGAATTTATTTTTTATTAACAGACTATATATATACTTTTTGTAAAGGAAATTTAAGCAAAGAAACTTATTTTATTACTGGTTTGTTAGAGTTAGCGAAAAAAATTAACAGTAATTGATATAATGAATATACATATAATTTCTTTTTATTATTATGAATGAAGTAATCTTTCAATGAACCATAAAAAATTAAACATAATTTGCAGCAGTTTTTAGTAAACTGATAACATCATTAGAATTTATTATTTTTCTCCATTGAAAAGTTTGGTACTTTTATTTGTAGAAAAAGAAAAATATAAATATTTAGAAAAAAAATTCTGAAAATATGGATCCAATTCTTAAAACATAATCCTATACTCCTAAATGAGGATTACAATAAGTCCTATTTAAGAAAAAATTGAATGCACTAATTAGTATTTCTTAAGTAAGAGCAAAAAAAAAATTACTTAAATAAACAACCAAACCTAACAAGTAAGAACAAAAAATTCTTAAGGTAAGAAATAAAAAATAATTATTATGTTAAGAAGTATATTTATCACTTGCATATATTTGTTGACTGAAGGCAAAAGAACCTAATTAGTTTAAATTTATTATTTTTCAAAAAATAAGGCGTTTTCAAACTAAAACCATCAAAATAATCACTGTTACTAAGATTCTAAGGTATATGATATAAGATTTTTTTGGTAAAGCTTCATATTAAGCATTAAAAAGACTATCCAAATATATTTTTCAGAAAATGGATCATTATAATATTTTTCTTCATTTTACCATTATTCAAAGAAAATGTACAGGGTATACTGAAACTTTTAGCTCGTGTAACCTTACTCACTTTTGTAGATTTTGTACAGTGTAATAAAAATTATCTTTATTTTTGTCCAAATGTTTCTGAACATCAAATTTTATTGCAGTCATTAAATTAAAATATTCAAAGTATTACATGTCAATTGTAAAATATCTAAATTATTTTTCTACCAACAATGCTATGGTCTGTAATATTTTTCAAATTCAATAGAATATATCTCTGATTATTTTAATTTATAATTATTGTTTATATTTATCAATTAATCAAACTACTTTTATTTAACTATATTTTGTTGAGCTAAAGTAAGTTAAAGTAACAGCAAATGTTTTACAGCTGATTTCACGAATTTAACCATGTAATAATCAATTGAGCACGTAATATTTAGCAGCAAAAACTGATTATGATCTATATTGCTTTTATATATTTAAAGTTTTAATTGTCTGTTTTGTAAATTTTATGCAAATCTAATTAAAGCAAAAATAATAAGCAGATTTGTACATTTTTCGTCATACATTAAAAGATTATATTTTATCTTCCCTCAGCCGTAGTAAAGTAATTACTACAAAAGGTGCAAGATGTATTTTTTCTTTAAATCTATATTACTTCTTACTTTCTTTGCTAAGCCAATATATCCTTTAAAAAATATCAAATGCATTTTTCTCAATTGATCTTAATTAAGAAAACTCTTATTTGTATCATGTTTGAAAATGGATTAATATTTTTGAAAATTAAAATATATTGTATCAATTTCGAAATAGTTAGTACTCACCTAGAACTTGTCAGAAAAAATTACCCATAATATATAAATGTAATTTTAATAAATAAGGTTTTTCAGTTTTTATATTATCTATATAACAAGAGCAATGATATATTTAAGAGAGATGATTTTTAGGTTTTTTATATTTTGGCACATCATGCGCGTGTTTTTGTACATTGATAAAAGTATTTCTTATTTAGTAAGTATGAATCTTTCTATCCAAATACTTCAAAGATACTTAATTTTCATTTAAACACTTAATTTTACACAAAACTACATAACACTTCTATTTCATACACAAAAGCTATTATCATAAAATTTTACTTCATTTTAAAACTTTAACGAAATTATGTTTCACTCAGTATAAAAAGGTAATTTGAATATGAAAAAAATGCGCACATAGCTCTCATAATTGTATGTAAATGTTATTTAAGGTCACAGTTTAATTCAAAATGTAAAATTTAATAGTGACTTTTTTATATCAGTATAAAATGTTCTTTCGAGGGATATGAATTTGTTTCCAAATGAGATTTCTTTTCTTTATTTTCAGCAGAGGCAGTAAATTTATTCATTCAAAATTTCCCCTTACTATAAAATATAACTTACCATAATATAAAATATTCAATTTAATATTAATAATAACTTTATAATATATATATCTAGAAATCATTTAGGTATTTTACTGCTACCATTGAGTACTTCCATCTGTTAAATGGAGCCGAAATAAATTTGACATGGTTTTCTAAGTTAGTTTTAATTTGGTAGTCATTTGATGTCAAATCAAAATTTGATTCCTTATTCTCTAGTTGTCGACGGCATTTTGAATCGAGATATCCCAGACGATGATAAACTGATTCATCGTTACACACTGGAAACCAAGCAACAATCAAAACAATGGTTTATTTCCAGTGAATATGCTCCAAAGAATACGATAATGATCTCATTTGCCAGAAAAAATAATGACGAAGAATTTTTGAGTTGCGAACGCTATCATGATCCTAAACATAGTAACTGAGACTTAGACAGCTGTCTAATTAGTCATGATGCTTACTAAAAACAAACGATCTTCGATTATACTAGCAGTATCTCTTGGAATTTCTGAGAACATACTGAATGCCCCTTGTATATATATATATATATATATATATATATATAACTTATTTGTAATAAAGAAGGAATGAAATTTAATACATTCAATTAATTAACAGCTAACGTTTACAAATGTATGTTGAGGATTAGTTCAAAGAAATTATGAAATTTGTGGTTCAGAACATAACAAAACCACTCATTGGCTATAGATAGATAGTCAGAAATTATACGTCGCATAATATGGGGTATTTAACTTAGAGTACTGATACATAATGTAAGGTTATATGATGTAAAAAATCCTTAAATAAAAACAAATACTTCTTATATAAATGTTTTATTTACAATGAAATTCCATCATTGTGCATAATTTTCAAAGTCTCCTTCTTAAAGAAATAATTTTATGGCCTTAATTTTATAACATAACATCACAATTCAATTATTTTACTTGAAAATGTAATTATTGATTCAGGTGTCTTAGAATTCTCTTTTAAAAAAGGAACAATACATATGATGAAATATAATGCACAGGAAAATAAGTTCATATCACAAAATATATAAACCCGTTACAGCACACAAACTTATTTTAAACATATAAAAATAATCAATCATCTTTAACGCTCTAGTAATAATTTATGTAACGTCTTAAGATTGTACTATATTCTATCTTTCTCTCAGTAACTCTGAATCAGAATATTTCATTCTTTCCTTCTCTCCATAAAATTTACAATCAATAAACAACAATGAAATAATTATATAAATAATACAAATATAGTTATAAAACAAATACCCTTTTATTTAGGAATTATAAAGTAAGTTCTTTGGTGTGAAGTATCCAGATTTTTTTTTTTTTTAATCAAGGTGATAATTAAATTACAGTACCTCTTGTAAGTAGTTCCACCTTCCATTGCCTAAAGAAAACTCTTGATTATAGGTATTCTATATTGTACTTGTATGGTAATAAGAAAATAAATAACTATGACTGAAATTATATACTTTTATTCTAAGTCATTCAGAGGTAACTCTTTTTCAAATTCTTTTTTCTTTCAAAAAAATATAAATATTTACTTAAAAACATGACTTATTATGCTTTCTAAAAGGATAGGGTTACTTAAATTGCCAAAATATAAGGATTTTTGGGTAGTAATTATCAAATAAAAGATTAGATATATTATAGTTGTAATAACTACACAAATGATGAAGAATTAGTACTATATCACTTTAGTTGTTTGAGGTTAAATATTTATTTAAACAAATTTGATAAAAATGTTCCTTCTTTTCCCTGATTTATATTGAATGATGTGTAATACGGTATGTAATTTACTTGCCAATAAAGTTAAACTTGATTAATGCAATTTTTAAGCGATGATTAAAGTTTCATATAATTAATTATTATTAAACAATAATGCAATTATTACAAAATAAATACTTTTTGGAACAATTCTGGTATTGTAGTACATGGCTTACTAATTTTTCATTTTAATACATAGTGTCCTTTTAACATTTATTTCGGATATTTAACTATGATATCTCGTGAGGAAAATTTAATTTAAATCAAATAGATAAAATGGATTGAATTTTCCAGATTGATTCTATATTTTCATGCACAAAATATTGATTATTTACTTAGTCATTTTTAATTTTACTTAATAGTATTGCACTTGCTAAAATCTACCAGCATTAATAATGAACGAACAAAACAAACACTTAAGAAAATGTTAATTAGAACATAATTCACTGATCACTCTATGTAATTTGTGAGACATATTTCCGGTATTCATAATTAAATTATAGCAGCCAAAATATTTAGTAAAAGAATGTTTTACTTTTAGTTGGTTGATTCAGTAATTACCTGACAAGACTATCCGATTAAATACTTACAAGCATGATGACTTCAGCATTTGAGTTTTGAAGGGATTATTGATAAATTACGTGATGTAAGCAAATGCTCTGTACTCATTTCAAATCTGTGAATATGTGTATTGTACGTATTCATACTTTAATTAGAATGCTTGATGTTTTACATTATTAAACTTTCTACTTCGTTCATAATCTTTTAAGACGTCTTATTTACTTAAATACAATTAAATCTGGGACACATTCAGGGAAGTTGCATGAAAACAATTGAGAAGTATTCTGTTAATGAAAGCATTTCATACGAATTTTATCAAAAAAACAAAATATTTCTTGATCTTTATATATCTAAAAATATCAATTTATTTCATTATATTACGTTGAGGCAGCCAAAAATCATATTTAGATTAATCCATATATCATTTATTAGTTAATTATTCAACTATTTCAGCATTTAGATATTAGGTAGTACCAATTTCGATAACACAAAATCAAAATTGCTATTAGTAACACTAAATTTCTCATACATTTTCCCTTATACAATATTTGTTGCTTATTTAATTCTACTTCAGTTTAATAATAAAACTGTTAAGAAAACTATTCAAAGCATTAACTATGCAGGAAAAATGAACACAATTATTTTAACCCACAAGTTCCATCTTTATAAAAAAATATATATATATATATATATATATATATATTCATCTCTTGTTTTTGTCAAGTTCAAAAAGTGTGGACTCTTGTTTTAGTCCTTATGTCAAAAATTAATCTTAAATATTATAAATAAAAATGACACTACATTTATTGATTCTGTATACAAAAATTAAAATTTCTCCTCTCTTATACTACAGGAATAATATATGAAAGAAATTTATGATGAAGGCAGGTGTGCATATAAACATTTATTTAAACTATTATTCATTATATATGAGAGGTACTCTAATCTTCGAATGTTCAACTTAAAATTTTATTAATATATTTTTCTATTTAGAATTTAGAGTCTTAATGCATATTTGCAATAAGCATATTCGTACATTAGCGGATTATAATAAATCAACAGATATTTTTAATTTATTGACAAAAATTACAAGAAGGACTTCTAAAATAATAAATAAATACTTTTAATCGTCTTTTCGTGATATTTTATCTGATAATTTAATTCAAAGAAATTTACTGGTAAAATGTCATGAAAAGCTCACTTTCAATGTTGAGCTACGTTGCTGAAAGGAATATAAAATGATCATGAAATTTTAGACTAATAAATTAAGTGGCGATTCCTCAGGGAAAACATCTGCAAAGAAAATTGAGTTCTCTGCTTTCATCAAAGTGTTCAGATACATATCTTTAATTGTATTCTTATTGTTACTGTCTTTTATGATAAAAATGATCTATGAAATATTTTTCAAATGTTCTGTAAAAGATACAAAATATTGCAAGCTGAATTAAAACCAATAAATGTTTTTTTAATATATATTTTCCAAAATTAAGAAATAAACAAATGTATTTTTAAAATTAAATAAAATAATCTTTTATTTCATTAATGTAACGTGCAACATATTAAATAACTAAGATAATAACATATATTTTAAAAATAAATGCGGTTCCTTATAAAACCTAAATATTTATTAAATGGTATATTAATAAAAAATTAAAGTTAAAGTTAAAGTTTAAGTTGTCTAAAAAGTTTGTCCCTTAAAAATGAAAAAATAAATACGCATTTATCATACTAACATGTTAGTTTCAAAGAAGTATATCATATATAGACGTTTTATATATATCTACGAAATTGAAAAGTTCAAAAACAATTTTTAAATACATCAATTGAAATGACTTAATGAAGTCTTTTCCATAATAAAATGTTTCTCTCACAGAAATACATGCATGTAAATAAATCTATATTAGAATTAAAACACTTCGAAAAGAAAAAAAAAGAAAACTCTTTTTGATTATTTTTAAAATTAAAGAAATGTGATTAGTGTTTCTGATTTTAACTACATATCTTTAAAATTAGATAACGATTTTAAAACCATCTTCAATATCATCTACTTTCGTTTTTACTATTAGACTTGTTATATTTCCTCACTATTTTAGTGTGCTGAATAATAAATCATTGACTCGTATTATTATCTGTCTTGTGATAAAAAAAACTTTGTAAAAGAAAATAATTTTGGGCACATCTAACTGAATTGGAATAAACTAAGTAAGATAACCAAATAAATTTTCTTAATTAGTTTTTTCCAAGTTTATAAGTTGGTATTTTCTTATTTGATAACACATCAGTTACTCAAAGAAAATAAGCCTAATATGTAAATGTAAGAATTTCAGGCTAAATGTTCAAGCAATCCATGCTTAGCAAATTTTCAATGAAAATGAATAAAAAAATTATTAACTCAAGAATAAAATTACAAAACTGGATATGATTTACATATGCTACATAATAAAACATATGAATGCATCTTCATTATGTTTTAAAATAATAAAAGCTATTTTAAACATAAAAATTATTACTTGAAAACCGGCATTACTTTGTGAGAAGTATTTTTTACATCTTTGTACATAAATGTTTTTTCAGTCATTTGTTTAATTTTAAAATTAATTTATGATGAAATAAAATAGCGGGTCACATATATGCAATTTATATTTATATATAAAGGATCAAGAATTAAATATTAATAAAGATTATTGCTAGTTTCATGTGATGTTTTGATACATATAACTAAGAGTTGAATTTTAAAAAAATTATAAATATCATTTTGATTGTTTTTTTCTCTACCTCTCTATAGTACATATAATTTAAAGTTAATTTATAAGTGACATAAAATCATTCTAAATATAAACTGTAATTCATAAGTATACGTGTCAATATTACTTATTTCTTAATTTTTTCAGCTTTGTACACTTTTTTGTTTGTTTGAAATTCAGTCAAACAATATCTATTACATAAAGACGTCTTCAGTAAAATAAATCTTAACATAATTGAGATTAAAATTAATTTTTCTAAGGTATTTTGTCAATAACATTTTAAAAATAATATATTATATACAAGATGAGTACAATGGTCTTATTTTAAAGAGTTATGTAACTTAAATTACTTATGCAATATATATGTAATTGTACGTAACAGAATACCTTTTCGTAGATATTTCGTTTAGTCTCTTTAAGATAGACGTTTAGGAAACAAGGCATTTTTAGTGAAAAAATATTTTAATAACAAGCCTTTCTAAATTTATTGTGTCTTTAAGATAACGATTTTCATTGTCTTAACAATTTCTTGTAATAGAAAGTGATAGTTAAATTGTTGTTCTAAAAAATTCATTTCATCACAATTATTTTTAGTCCTGGGTCACATTAAATTCCTTTATTCAGACTTTTTTACATTTTTTGATTAGATACTTCAAGTATTTGTTGAGGAATAACATAAATATAGATAAGACACAATAAAATTTCAGACGTAAGGAGTAATTCCAACTAATATTAGTAATTCCTTTCAAAAAATGTATGTCAAAATTTTATTTCTTCAATTTTATAATATCTAGATTTGGCATTTTTATCAATAATTCTTAAAAATAAAACAGTTTTATGAAAACCATATTAATGAAAATTACTTTGGTCTAAATCCATAAAATATATGTTAAAAGGTGTAAGAATACATATATATAAAGTAATAATTTGGCACAGGGTTTGCGTATAATATGGAGCGCACTCTTACAAACTGTTGATTGCAAGCACATACTTGTATGTAGCTTATTTGTTTACAGTGTTGCTTTTCTGTAAGATTTAACTGAATCCTCTGATCAGTTAAAGCAACTCATCACATATTCAAATGTTGCCCATGCATTAAATTGTCCTCCAGCGCATGTCAAAAAGCTAAATTTCAATCATGAAATTTTCTCATTTTTGGAAATCTGAGACACTAACTCTATGTTGGTAAATTTACCATTCTGATCTCAACTCGAATATGTTTGCACATTGCAGTTCCTTTTAAATAAATAGGAGTTTCGCAGCATTGGTGCACCTTTTGTTACCGGCAATACTTATCCATTCCCATCAACAATGGCAAAATAACTATCAGAAGTACATGCATAGACAATTTAATAGTTCGTTCTGCTGTGCTGTGTGCTTCATCTGAGGATACTAGAAATAAATTATAAAACAATGATTTTAGTAGATTATCATTAATTTCATTTATACATTACAAAGTTATTAGTACATACATCCTCTAATAATACATTATCTTATTTCTTTAAAAACAGTTTAAAACAAAAATTATACATCGTTAGCACTATTTCAAAGTTTTTGAAAATGAACTTTATGGGAAATACGCAATTTAAGATTTTTTTTTGTTTCAAATTAACTTTTTATTTATTACTAAGTCATTAACGCATGAAAATTATAAAATCATTGATTATCCATATTTACTGTCATTCTTAGACTTGTGACAATTTTTTTATAGAACATATATATTAAAATATATTTCAACAAAAATTTACAGAAAACTTGACGAATGAATGCTAATTCAACAAAGATCTGCAAAATAAAAAAAAGTGTTTATAAAATATTTTTTCCAAATAATTCACGAATCTTTCATGTAATATAGCTCTGAAACTTGGATATTTAGTTTCATAATCAAAAGGCTCTTCTAGATCATAAATTAATTCGTCATACTTATTTCACAGATATAAAGGAAATTTAGATTAAAGTTAAAAACCTAATTCATTAAATGTCAAGAAGAGAACAGTTTTAATCTTAAAAATATATCAATAATATCATAGCACAACTTGTTAATTATATAAGATAATTGATGAACTATACATTGTCATAAAGTCTTGCCTTATTATATTTCTTATAAGTCTTATTTTTTTTTAATACCACAATTAATTAGAGACTTAAGAACAGTTTGTCTATTTCTGAAAATTACTGTCGTGTTAGAAATTACTCTGATTTTGGTTAGAGAAAAGTTCATAAATTTGAAAATATTTATTAATTTAGACTTAAATTAAAGCATTTTTAAAAGTTCAACAATTATAATGCTTTCTTATTCTTTTCAAATAACATACTCTGGAATTTTTCATTTTAATAAAATTTAAAAATCTTATACTGAATAATTTTAATAATTTATAAAAAATAAATAAGCAATTTACATTCATTTTCATGTAAAACGATACTAATTTGTTTCTTCGGGCGAGAGCATTTCCTTCCTTTTTCTTGCGAATATAATACGTAACATCTACTCAAATCGCTTAAAATTCATGTTAAAATAGCACAAACCGAATCACTAAAATGTATGCATACATTAAATTACTGCAGAGCATACCATAAAGCCTTTGGAAAATGAATGCAGTTTCAAGATTTGTGGGTTTGTAGCTCTAGATATATCTTAGAAATATTAAATCAGATTACTTTTATAACCTTTAAATATATCCCTCAGAATTACTATTTCAAAAGAATAAATGTGTATCAATAAAATACATATGTTAATATAAATGATTTTAATAGATTTTAAACTGTTGATATGTGGAAATGGTTAGCTAAAGTGTGCTTGATGATGCTTGACTGCCAAAGCTACTCTAGATTCTATGAAAATTATTTACTTTAAATTACCGTAATCTGAGTATCGATTAAAGCAACAAAATGAAGCAATACACTTTTCTTTAAACTATATATCAACTCTAATAGTTATTTACTCAAGAGAGATAAAAAGTCGTCCATTGATCTACATATTGATTAGACATTTTCGTTCCTAAAATGAGATTCAATTTCAGTACAGGGTAATCATGAAAAAAAACATCGAACGAATTCTTTTCATGAAGCAATAAATCCTTTGTATTTTTCTCTTTATTAAGAAATATATATTGCTCCTTACATTCACAGTGCCTTTTCAACTTCTAAAATCTTTTAGTTATTTTTCTTTTTCTATAAGTAGTTGTAAAAATTTTACGTAGATAAATTTCTTTTAATAGAGAATTTGAAAACTTTACTTTCAAAAAAAGGGAGTTTGAAAACTTACTTTAAAAAAAAAGAGAATTTGATTTCGTTGCTTGGATAAACCTGGATGCTTTAATTAAATACTTTTGTAATTATTATTTTATTTCTGCTTTCATTTTTTAAAGATTTTTATTTTAATTTAAATACTGCACATAGCTTCTAATACTACATTTATATAAATTATAATTTATTATTTATCAGATTAGGCATTAAGAATAAAATATTTGCTCCTTATTTTTTTATATATCTTTACATGAAAACAATGGGCATTCTTCATATTTTTAAAGACTGGTTTTAAATTTAGCATATTATTAAAACTTCAACGAATAATAATTATTTACTCGTTGAAATTAATAATATTATAATTTATATTAATTTGTTAATAAATATTGACTATTTAATAATAATTATTTGCAAATATTTCCTATTATTTATTTTGCAAATATTTTCACCATCCTTTTTTATTAGCAATAATATTATTACAAATAAGAATAATTGGCTGTTTAGTTTAGTTTGATTCCAATTACTCTTTAGTAAATTATTTTAAAATATTTTATTGTAAGATATTCTCACGCATTTTCTTAATATAACGTAAAATAAATAATAAAGTCCAGATGTCTTTTACCAAATATTTATTGCTATTACCGAATCAAATTCTAGTATATTAGTACTATCCAATCAAAATCTGTAATTGTTGCTCCCCGTAAATCAAATTGCATCTGTTGATCGATATGAAACGTAAACATACGGGCGTGTAATTACAATACACCAACTTATTAATTATAATAATACTAAATAGTGTAACAATATATGCAACTAGTATTACATAGTTATTGTGGTAAACATGTCCATAATATTATCTCCATTTGAAGATAGTATGCTAACCAATAGATCAAAATATATGATATTTCCAAGTCGTCCTATACTAACTTACTTTCATATCATGAATCATTACAGAAAACTATTTATCAGTGTATTATGGTATTAAATTATTCAACTACATTTTTTATATTTCGAAAGAATGAAAAATGCATATCTTATATTTGAGTAATATATATTCTAAATTCTAAAAACGAATATTTAAAAATATATATTATTATGAATATATATTAAATTCTGAAGTAATTCTTATAATATTTATGTAATCATGATATTTAGAGCTTAGTAATGAAAGTTGAAAGTTCTGTAGTAAATTTCCTGTCATTTTATTTAAAAATAAATCAAATAATTTTAATTATTTTTCATATAGTTAATATTAAATAAGATGAGTCAAATGTCTTTATTAAGTTTAAATAAAGTTTTAAAAGTATCAATTTAAAGTGATTTTAATAAAATCACACGTAACCTTTTAAATCAATACAATTTCAATAAAACCAATCATTTATTTTCTATTAATACTGTATCACATATTATTCGTGAATTAAAGCAGCAAATCAGTTGTACGATATGCATTACTTTTCATTTGAATAAATTCATTTTTTAAAATTTTGTTTAATATATCGTTATTTGATGCATTATTCATAACTTTTATTTGATATATTCAGATTGCTTAGCTCACGAAAACTCTGATATTTTTCTCATTTAAATATGTTTGCAAATATATGAAACGGATAATCCCATTCATTAACACTACATTTGAAAAATGTTAAGGAAAGGTTTCGAAACACAACCAAATGTAAAAAAAAAAACTTCAGCAGGTGAAAATGGATCCCAATAATAAAAAAAAATTCATACAATATAATACATCCATCAGTTCATCTTAAGTTGTCCGGGATTGAAATATATCTACAATGTAGACACTTTTTATAAACTCGTAACATTTTACTTGAACGTAGAGAATTATGATTTAATTTAGGAATAATGTATAGGAGACAATGTTATATTAAACTTAGAGTATTCTTTGTAGAGTAATAAAATTCCCCATACACTGTTTGGGTCCTTTTCCTTGCGAATAGGTAGAGATTTCAATAATAATTAGTTATTATTTTTTTTCCATTTTGAAAGATATTTGTAAATATATAAATAGATCATTTACCTATTCATATTATGCCTAACTTTTCTGGAATGAAGAAATTGTTCTTTCTTCAGGTACAGACAACAAAAATTTAGATGATGAGAATGAATTTTCGAAAATCTAACTTCTTATTATAATTTGCAGTAAATGAATTTAAAAAATAGAATGGTTATATTTGAAATAAAATTTATATTTAGAAATATGTTGATACATTTATAATTATCTAAATACTGATAAATAATGAAAAAATGATAATTTAGGCTGTAGTGAAGAACATTTTAGAAGTACTTTGTATTCATATAATAAAAAACGATAATACTATAATATAGCGAAAGTAGTATAAAGTTAATAAAAAGTTGAATTATTATTTTCATTCCAGTTGATCAGCTACTTTAAGCAAATATTCCATTTATGAATTGTTTCAATCATTATATATCTTTAGTTAATATACTAAATGTACTTGGCTTAATGATATGCATATACGTACCTCTACCATGTCCGTATTTTTGTTGCTTTCCGGGTGTGTTCATGCTATCTCTTCTTATAACGTCTGTAACTAGCATTCGGTATTCAGTTGTCAGTGAAACTAAAATAGATTTAATTATAATTTATGTATGTGTTATAACAATGAAGAAGATAAATATCTCTTATCATAATTATACTGAATTAGATGTGATAAATGCTAAAGAACAAATGTCATAAAAAGTTATAAATGGAACTCTGTACAGAAAATGGAGGTACATATTTTATCACAGGTAATAGATGAAATACTTTTTCCACACTTATTTATTAAAACATTAATATAAATCATTCTTTATTTCGTAACTGATGATAGAGATTAATAATAAATTTTATGATGACTGTATTATTTTAATTTTTTAGCAATATTAAGATAAAAATAGATACGAAAACTGAATCCCGATATGTCCACTGTACTTTCATTCTGAAATCCCATGAATTATTTTGATTAACAATAATGTAGAATTAAAATACTAATAATCATAAGCATTTTCTACATTAAACACTTTTTGATTGCAGATATCATAAAATAATTTTACATTTCCTTTTTTGCACTAAATTGTTCTAGAATTTGTGGAAATGTAGAGGCTTAATATAAAGAAAACTAGTATTCCAGATTTATGTATGTTAAAAATATTTTAAAGAAGGGAATTCAATCTAAAAATAAGGTGATGATTTTAAAAAAAATAGATTAATGAATTAATCATTTTTACATTAGATTCAAAATGTATTAGATAAATCGTTATTCCTTCCAAGTTTTATAAAACAGACTAAGAATACTTGATTGAAATTTAAATTTAAAAATTAAAAAAGGATGTAAAATTACTAGTTTCAGATACAATTGACTTGTTTAGATCACTAATTAATAATGTATAAAATACGAAAATGGCTCAAAAGTATGTGTTTGTAAAAACAGATATTACAGCATCCCTGTATATTAGAAATAATAAAACACATTATTAAACGTAGCACCTTCTTTTTTATTTCATTCAAATTTCATTAAAATGTGAACTCCTCTTATTCCCAATTTTCTTTGAAATTGTTTCTTTGGATAATAAAAGTGATTATTATCATTTTTTTGCATTGCTTTCTTATTTTACAAACGTTTTACACTCATAAATTTCATTTCACACTATTTGAGGCCATTGAAAAATTTATTTTGTTAAATGTATTGAACTTTTTCTGTTACAGAGATGATAAATGAACGTAAAATAAATTTAAGCATAATTTCTTTCTATGTAGAAAAATTACGCAACATGTCAGAAATATAAGTAATGAAGATTTTATGAGGAGGACTAATAAGATGTTTATTAAAAACAATTACACACATACGCAAAAGCACGTACACCCACTCATATATATATATATATATATATATGTGTGTGTGTGATATTATTGTGTGCGTGCGTGCGTGCGTGCGTGCGTGCGTGCGATAGATGCGTGTACTATGCTCATCAATGGCTGAAGAACAATTATAATTTTTTGAGTATCTTATAATAAACATTAATTAATTGACTGAAACTTGATATGGTATATTTTACGGACGGTATTGTATACCTTATGTATAATGTAAAATATAACAGACTTCGACGCATGCAAATGTATTATGAAAAAGAAAAAAAAAAGTTTCATCTTGTAGAAATTTTCAAAGTCATGAAAAATATCCTCCTTCATTTGAATGGTAACAGATAAGTCACTCAGTAAAAAGTTTGATTTCCTCACTCACTAATATATATTTGGTATTGGTTATGAATACTCTCTTCTAAGTTCCTGGGGAGACCTTGTGAAATAATGTCTCCTTGTGTCAAAAAGTTATTTTGCTGTTAAAAGAGGTCACGGAAGGTGGAATGCTTTTAAAAAGCATGTCGGTGTTCGTGGGAGGTATGCATCATAAATAACTAAGAGAGATTGAGATATGTTTGAGAATATATATCATATATAACAAAAGGGAACAGATATCTCTCTCCGGGACAGATTGGTTTAGAGTAAACAACTAATATTATACCTGCGGAACAATTTCTACGGGATTGAATAATGCGTGCTTGAGTGCACAGAATCTTGTTAACTGCACTCAGCTACAACCATCCCTTCATTTTGAAATATTACACTTATGTAAAGAATATGTTCATTGGAATCATCAACAGTGCTTTAGAATGATGTTCTCCGACGAATCCCGATTCACTGGATAGAATGATTCTGGACACTAATTGATGAGGAGAGAAAGAGGAACTCGTTATCAACTGCAGAATGTTTATGAAGTTTATTTATGTAGCTGATGTTTATGAAGTTTATTTATGAGACGATATGGGGAGGAATTATGTATAATGGCAGAGCACTGGTGTGTAATTTTGACTCAGATATCATTACGTAACAACAGTATAACACCAAAATCATATGCCTCTTTCTATGGGTGCTGTTGGTTCAAACTTCATGTTTGTGGATGATGACGCTCGTCCATACATGTCAATGGAAGTATCCAAAATTCAAGAGAGTGAAATGTTTGAGTGCGTGGAATGGCTTGTTAATTCACAGGACTTCAATACCATTGAACATACTTGGGATTGTCTTGATAAATGTGTTTTGTAAAGAAATCTCCTGCCCCAAACTGTGCAGAAACTCAAAACATCTTTCCGAAAGAAATGGTAATTACAATATTTATCAAGCTCAACTGGACAGCTTAGTGGACAACTTACATAATGAATGCCAAATGTATATTTGTGTGCGAAGAGATCACGCCTTTTATGGAGTGATTTACTGTGATTGTTCCGGATAGAAAGAATGTTTTTCTTGATTTCGGAAAATGCTCCGAGGAAGAGAAGTTTTTTGTTTCTTGTTCTTTTTTATATCTCTTTTCCGGGTGTCGAACCTTATCCCCTTTGGTATTATATTCAATATACATGAACTTTATTAAATTTATACCAGGTTTCGTTTCTAATTGATGTTTGTAATTAAATATCCTAGAAATTGTGTTTATTCCTTAGCAATTGTCGTATGACTCTTCTAAAAGTTACAATTTGAACTAATAACTATAAAGCTAAGGCCTGTATAAATAAAATTAATCATTAAAATTAATATATATATAATAGATAAATTAATGCAGCAATTAAATTTTGTAAAAATATTAAGGTACATAATGACTGAAAAGCATTTCAGAGCTAAAGAAAATTTTGAAAACTATTATACTTAGGTTTCATTTATATGATTATATTTAAATACAAATATTTTTAGTGTTTATAATAATGATCTTTTGCGTTAAAAATTATTGTTTTCCTGAGGGTGGCAACAAAAATAGGTCATTAGAAATTATTTACGATATTTTTATTAGCACTTAATATTAAATAATTATAATATAATTATATATATTTTCAAAATGTTTAGTACTAAAATTATTAAACTTTTATTGAATAAGAGTTAAGTAAAACATCACTTAGTTTCACTGCTAACATAGCTTCGTATTATGATTATTGATCCCAGCAAAATATCTACTTTGTATATTTCCCCCTTAAATCATCCACTTTTGTGACCAAAAGTTTTTAGTTTTTACCGCATAAAGATACAGAGTCATAGAAACCGTTTGTATCCATCTCAACGTCCATATCTTCAATAAATAACGCATCAGGCCTCTTTGAAAGGCTCATAGGTGACCTGAAGATGCTTCTCCATGAATATGCAAATTATACCACGGGGGAATGAGCTTTACCTCGTAACTCTTCGAAAAGGACCTTACGCATGATAATTATTATTCCGGGTGAACCTAATGAATATATAATCAGTTCCCTTTAACTTCGAAATCCATTCGGAAAAGAATTTTTCCTTAACTTACCTGTTATTACTTTCCGCGTTGGAAAGGTTAGCAGTTCCTCAGTGACAGGCTTAGGAGGAAGGGGAGTTGGAATTACCAGTCCTGCAAAACATTCACAAGAGCTGTTATGAGCTTTCAAAAGAGGAAATGGTTTTCAAAACTTTTGCTTCAACTTTAAGAATCTACGTTGGGGATTATACGTAAAGATTAAGAATTTGACGTCATGTATCTAATCTTAAATCCGAGACATACATTTTCTTGATCGGCATAAGTTAAATGTTTCTGTGGGATTACAAAACTTGATTGTTTTTAATACTTTCCTACTTGTGAATCAGATTTTTTTCTGTTGGTAGAGACATGTTAATCATTCATGTGATGGTCATTTTGTAGGTGTTCTTTTTTATTAAAGTTATTTTATTAAAGCAAGTAGTATTTGCTAAAATATTGTTAAATACGAAATTTACCAGAAATTGCAAAACGGATGTAGAAATTTAGTACTCAAGAACTATAGAATCCTTTAATCAATTTAGTCCTTTTTTATATTTATGAACAATAATAATACTTGCAAAAATTATAATAACGTAAAATTTTAATGAAAGTGCAGACTAATGCCTTTCTTAAAGCAGTAAATAGGTAGGCTTTTTCTAAAAATCCAAAAGCTATACTAATCCTGATTGATGTGTTATATCTACAGTTCATATTTTTTATCATTAAAACTTTTTTTTCATTATCAGTCAACATTATTAACTGTCAATTAGAAAAATTATTACAGCTACTTTCCGCGATTCTGTTATAAACTATGTTTGTTTCCGGATGATTTTTATAGTTTCATTTTCTATGCATAATAAATATAATGCAAAATTTACTTATGAATTCAAACAAAGAATATATTTCTTAAAATGATGAAAGAAAATACTTTTAATTTTCATTCAATTGTTATACTGAATTCGATGGAAGTATAATAGCTATAACTCGAGTATATGTAAACTACATGAGTTATTGTTGTTCTAATTGAAGTAGGGAAACTGTTCTTGTTTCCTTTTGTTTGTAACAACTAATTAAAATTTTTATGACCAACATTGTTTTATTTTTTCAACAAAAGTGGAAAAATCTAGAAAACCTTTTACTTTCAATACTCCATACTAATAAAAAATGTTCAAGGTTATTTTTAACTTAATATTAGTTAAAATATTTTAACTTGGGATACATATTTTAATTTAATTGTATGTTTATGAAATTAAGTGATATTGTCAATTTCAAAGTAAATCTGGCTCTTTTCACAGTCACAGGAAAGAAGAAAAATAATTCCTTATATTCTATTCCTTTCAAAAGCTATTTGTTCCGAATAACTGCAGAATTCATTCAATGATGTCAGACAGAGTGAATTCATGTAACATTACGTTGAATCAATTTTGCTGATAGTACGAGTAATGATGATTGATTTATCTCTACTTCAAAAGAGTCCAGCTGTTTAACGAAACAATGACGAACAAATGTTTTTTCTTATGTAAGACAGATTTTTATGTAAGATTTAATCATTCTTATCGTAAAAAAATAAGTATGTATTTTTGATGTTAGTCACAAAATATTATTGTAATATTCGGAGATTTTTATACTTGGAAGAAAATTTTTCAAGTTCTTCAATGAATTGGTTTATGTCATTTTATGTACATTGTATGTAGGTATTATTCTATATTACGAAAATGAATTGAAAATTCACAAGAATTGTGAATGCATTAGTAATATGTTGCTATGAATCAAAAATAAATTATTAATAGGAAAACAACTTACATAATTGTTATGTTAATCAATAAGAATAGTTTACTTATTCATTTTTAGGAGTCAAAAGTCTGTCAATGGTTTCTCTGATAAATATTTTACAATCACACAAACTTGCATATCGTTGTGTGTGTTGTTAGGGTTACTAAGTATGAGAAAAAGAAACTTTCAAGTGTATTCGAACAAGGGAAAAATTAAGTTTTATTTACTTTATTTATAATAATGTAATGATATTATTTGAGTTTCACATTATACATGTTATTATAAAATAAAATAACAAACATATTTATTTTGTCAGCATTTTTATCAATCCTAATACCATGTACATCTTAACGTAATTAACTTATTTTTATATTGTGCTTTGTGCAGTGCAACAGATAACTAAATGAAGTTATAACTCTTCTCTCCCAATTTTTATAGATAGACGTTTAATATATTTTAAATTTAATTGCACATGAATAACTGTATTCTTACAAAAGATCCGCTTCTTGAAGTATTACTTTTAAAAATATTTTTGGAAGAGCATAATTCTAAAATACCTTTTATCAAATTTTGCTCTCTTATTCCATACCATTTCAAAGTTAATTTCTAAACTTATCAAGAAGGAGATAGATAATTGTTTCAATTATATCTTCTTCATTTTTTCCTAATTTAAAGTTATAAACAATAATTGAATGAAATATAAACAGTAAATATTAGTAACAGTAAATGTTAGTAAATGTAACCTATAAACAAATGAACCAAAATACATAAATACAAAAAAATGAACCGAAATACATAAATACTAAAAATAAACCGAAATACATAATAACAAGTTAATTACAAAATATTTTAAATATTGAATAAAGAATAAAGGATTTTTTCATAAATTGCTTTTTAAAAATAGACATAGTTTAGTAGCTTTATCAAACATATAACCCAGATAGCTAATTATCTTACTATATAGCTTTATGGATCCTTGTGTTTCACTGATTGTATTTTTAGCCACACATTGATATGATCCATAGTCTTCTGGCTGCAAATTTCGTATGGTTAGTTTCATATATGTTTTGTACGAATTTCTTGTGATATGTGGATGATATCTAGAACTCTTCGAAACTACGGCTTCATCATCTCGGAGCCAATAATTATCAGAGGTAGGATGAGCTTCTGTAGTGCACTCCAGGTAAACGTCTGTACCTTCTGGTGCTCCAACTAACTGGTTCTGTATCCATATAAGAGGTGGAACTACAATGAGAAAATATATTACAATTACATTTTGAAACTAACAATAATCTTAATACGGCCATTGTATATAATTGATTTGCTTAATAGAAAAAATCTGTTTAGTTTCATATCCCGCTCAAGAGTACATATCCAACCATTTCATTGCTTGTTGATATCACTTCAACTGTATCTGTTTTTGTCAGAAGGCTTGAGCAAAGTAGAATGTTTCTTTAAATACAGTGAAAAACCTTCAAACAAAAAATTTAAAGATAAATATTCGCTATCACGGCATAATACTGCAGTCATTACAAAATGTTACGCAATTTCATAAGTGTTTTTCTTTTAATGTGAAACAAAATCATATAACATGATAAAATTGTGCATACTTTTCATAGTACTAGCAAAAAAAATTTCAGCTAACTTTTCTTTCTTTCGTTAGACTAACACAAAGAATGATAGTTACAACTGCTGCAAAGTTAAGCTTACCTTTCTGTGGATAAAGGCATTACCCTTGTCAAAACATTTCAATCCACTAGTCAGTTTAAAGAGTAGGTAAATTTTGCGTTGAAGTTAGTGAATTATTGAGATGTGAATCAAAATGGCGAAATAAAAAAAAGCGATGAGTAATTTGTCGCTGAAAATAATATTTTAAAATATATAAATCAGAATTTTTCCAAAATTTTTTTTTCATTAAATATAGATAAATTTTGAATTTAAATAGTATACACATATGCTGAAACCAGAAATATATATATATATATATATATATATATGTAGTGTGTGTGTGTGTAAACAAAAATATTACACAATAATTATTATATCCATATGCATATATATATATATATATATATACACATATATATACACATATACGTGTGTGTTTGTGTGTGTGTGTAAAATTTATATCTTCAATGCATGTAACTACAATTGTACGTTTTAGGAGAAAATCAAATTAATAAAATTTGACGACATTGAAAATATTTTTTAAGTTTTTAGTAAGTATTTTTAAGCACAAAAATATTTTAATCTGCTAAGTTTTTTTGTTAAGCGATTTTCACTGCATATTTAGAATTATTCAAAGTGATATAACTAAATTATTTCATTTCAATTTTAGTTAAAGCTTAATTAAATCCATCCAACACAGTTATTAGATTAAATTCCATAAGGGTGGTAGATATTAAAGCACCTGCTGTCTCCATTGCTTGGATAAATAAGCCACATGTAGGATTGCATGTCAATAAGTATTATTCTGTAATTTGTGATAAGATTCTTAAGAAATTAGTGTAAGTACTTTCTGTATACTTCTGAAAAATTATAGTTTAAAGTTTAGTTTCATACTGCATGCTAATAGTCATTCTATTACAGGCATTTAATCTATCTCTTTGCCCATTTTATAAAGCAACGAAAATTCCTTAAAAGCTTCACAAAGACATTAATAACACTGTAATGCAGAACAAACTTGGGAACATGGTATCTTTGTCCTGCTCCATTGATCCTGATTTCAAAGTTATGAAAATTGTAATATTATGTTGTCACTTTAAACCGGCCTCTATTATTATCATCATGACATATGTGCTAATTAGCTATGGAAAGAATCAACTTAATAATTGGTTTGTATATGTCAGACTAAATTCTAATATAAATCATGCTCATTGTATTCACACATACATAGGACATATAATTTGCAGCGAAGTACTAAATGTTGAATTTTTGCTTGATGGGGCCGCCAACTTATGGCTAGCTTTATTTCAATTGAGTCCTGGTCCTGTTATGTAGTGAAGCTGATTCATATTAAATCTATCGTGTTTCCTGTTAGAATGGTGATGAATATAGAAGAGTGGAGTGCTATCTCAATCGTTGTCTTCGTTACTGGACCGAGATTGAAAATTCCAAGGTCCTTCACCAACATACCATGTGTTGTTAGTGAGAACTTAATAAACAATCAATCTCGGATCAATATATATTAACTAATTTTTAATAATTAGAACCTTATTCTATATTTTTAGTTTTCTATCAACTTGAATACAGTTCACCTAATTTTTATGTGTATTTTTATACAAAAATTTATTTGCTTTCCTCAGGAAATTATGTGTATACGGGAATAAAAAAATGTATAAACGTACATCATATATATTTTTTTAAAATCTTATTAACAAAATCTTTCAGTTGTAAAAAACGAAACATTTTCAGATATGTCACACTGAGAAGCAACGTGAGGAAATTAACATTGGACGTCGTAAATTTGAACCTGGGTCAAGTGACGAGGAAGACACCTCAGCTGGCACCTCCCCTCCCTCCCCAAACGTACTCACCACACCAATGGAAAGATTTGGGACCTCGACAGATTTAACATGCATCAACCTAGCTACACGCCAGGTCTTTAGTGAATCAGGGCTCAAATCCCCGACTCGACAAACGCCGGCCCCAATCCCGCGACAATGACCATCAGGCAACTACGGCTAGTGAAATATTTACAAGAATATTTTTTGCCCTTGCTAATCTCTCATGATGTTTAAACATATGCAAAATATTTTAAATTAGTAGGAACAATTACTCCATATTCATACATTGCTATATACTTCTTTTTGTATACTCATATATAAATTACATGAATGTTTATTTATGAACTATACATGCTATAAATAAATTTATATGCTTAAATTACGTATTTCATATAAAAATTTATGTACGATATAAATTTAGAATTTTTATTTATATTTTTAAAGCGTGATTTATAAATAATCTATAAGTATATTTGGTAATATAGTTTGTTCATTGTAAGTATCATAATTTTAAATGCGTGGTTCACGGTATATATTTTAATACACGATACATATCTTAAAAATAGTTTGTTTTAAAAAGTCAAAATTAATTTTATGCACATTTTAAGAGATATATGTTCAAAAGAAACACAAATAGAATATACATTTGAGAATTTAATCGAAAAGTTTTAAAACTTGATTTTAATTACAAATTATATACAAATTGAAATAAATCTATTAAACACATCTTCAAGAAAGTAATTCTAGTAACAACTGATTTTCACAAAAAGTGACGAAAAAGAAACTAAAATATTTGTGATGGAAAAAAACTAATAAAAATATTTTTTTATTAATTTACCTATTTATTTCGATAAAAATTCTAATTTTTTTACCAGTTTCTGTTAACTGATATTTTGTTCGACAAAACAGATCTTAAAAAAAATTGAATTCTTGTAAAAAAAAAAAGCGAAAGCAAAACAAAAAATATATATGTAACATTAAATACTAATTAACTGCAAAATGTTTACGCTAGATTTTCTTTCAACATTAATTGTGCTTTTTTTTTTACTAACATTTTAATTTTACTAACATTTTCTGTATATTGTGATTAGAATGTTTTTCTTGCAATGAAGATTTGGAATTATAGTAAAAATAAATTACATAATTTGACTGATAAATATGATTACAAATTAATATAAACTATTTTCCAGAATAGAATCAAGGTATATGTTAAAATATATTTCAATGTTAGTTTACTGTCACAAGTACTGTGTATTATGTTATTAATTTGCGAAAAAATAAATCGTTTTAAGCTAATAAATGCAGTGCAAATAAAAATGTATAACACTGTAACTTGATAAAAACTAATTTTTTATGAAAAAGTTTTCAGAATTCTATGCATGAAACAATGTAGACACAATAACATCATTTTAAAGGGTTTTTTTTACTCACCCTTAAAATGTTAAAAAAAAAATTATAATTTAAATAATTATAGCACATCCACATGTTTAATTTCTATTAAAATAATTGTCTTTCTTTAAGTATAGTGGAAAAATCTTTATTAAGGGAGCAATTTTAAGTCACTTTTCATAAGTAATCATAAATTAGTTCATCTCATCATTTCACATTGTTAATAAAGTTATGAAACTACTATTAAAATTCTAAATAGTATTACAAAAGAAAGAAGAAAAATTATACCTGATGCATAAATAATAAGTGTTTCTTTTCTTTTACAATTCATTTGATCATCAAGAATGTATCTGATGTATAAATTAATTAGCTTCACTATGTTGCAATGATTTTCTACTTCATTTTCAGCTTTGTGATCCACATATCCTATATATCTTAAGTAAAAATGTTACATTTTGCTCAATTATTCAATAAAGTATTGAATGATATTACATAAAGTCTTTCAAATGTAGGATATATGTAAAAGTACATATTTTAAAAATAATTACTATCTCCTAATTTCATCATCTCACCGAACCAAAGCTTTGAAGTAATAACAGGTCAATTGAAAAGTCCCCAGCCTGACACATAGATGGCACTACTAGAATTAAATCCATATCTTTTTTAGTTAGCCCTTACCCTCAAAAGATGCGTGTATAAATTTGACAGCTGTCGGATCATTAGTTTGTGAATTATAGCATTTTGAGTGAAGCAACTTTTGTTATTGTGAAAAAAATGGATAAAAAGGAATTTCGCGTGTTGATAAAATATTGCTTTTTGAAGGGAAAAAATACAGTTGAAGCAAAAACTTGGCTTGATGCCGAGTTTCCGGACACTGCCCTAGGAAAATCAACCATCAAGGATTGGTATGCTAAGTTTAGATGTGGTGAAATGAGCACCGAAGACGGTGAACGCAGTGGACGCCCAAAAGAGGTTGTTACCGACGAAAACATTAAGAAAATCCACAAAATGATTTTGAATGACCGTCAATTGAAATTTAATGAAATAGAAGACACTCTAAAGGTATCAACTGAACGTATACATCATATCATTCACGAATATTTGGGTATGAGAAAGCTCTGTGCAAAGTGGGTGCCGTGTGAGCTCACTTTTGACCCAAAACAACGACGAGTTGATGATTCGGAGCAGTGTTTGAAGATGATCAAGCGTAATAAACCCGAGTTTTTGCGTCGATATGTGACAATGGATGAAACATGGCTCCATCATTTCACTCCGAAGTCCAATCGACAGTCATCCGAGCTGAGTGCACACGATGTACCCGCTCCAAAGTATTCTATTTTATTTGTGCATTTCAATATCTCTTTATCCTTCCAGTAGATTTTTTTTATTCCAAAATTGGAGTAAGTCAAACTTTGACGTGATATATAAACATCCAATGTATTTATTTCTTAGACATCGAGAATAAAAGTGTAAATAAAGAAAAAATGTATTTTCTAAAATATAACCAGTTGAAATGAGATGATACAGTGAAAATTCAAATTGTATAATTATACATTATTTTGATTTCTTAACATTTAACCTTCTTCTAATTTATAAAATTTAACGTAATGAAGACAAAAGTAAACAAAAAACATTCCTGAAATAAATTTAACTGAAATAGAAAAAAAAATTATGTAAAAAAGAAGAAAAATTAATGGCATATACTATATACTATATATTGCTGTAGTAGAATTATAATTAATTATATAAAAGGAAATGAAGGCGGAGGAAAAGATTATGAAGCGGCAACATAATAATATGTAAGAAAAATTGTTTGAAAATCTAAAACAGCTGAAAAATGAAATTGTAAGAATAATTATTTTCAAATTACTTTAAATAATTACAGTATTTTTTCCTTATTTATTATTTCTTACTGTTTTAGATGTGTATAACAACATTGAATATAATGAAATTGGAAAAAATATTATAATCTCTCTCATCTGTTACATTAAATTTAAATTAATTATATTTATAAAATTACAGCAATTTTTCGTAGTTGTAACCACTTTGTTATTACTGGTAGATTGTTTCAATACAGATAATAGCAAAAATAATTTTTAATTTTTTTTTATAAATTATAAGAAACTTTAAGATATCCGCCTACCTTTAATGCGCAATTTTTGGTCAAAAAGTCGATTTTTTTTTTATTTACGGTCTATTATTAAAACCGAATTTCTTAGCTTTCTATAACATTTTCAATTTTGTTTATATTTTACATAGAACTCGAGTTATAAGCATTTTAATTATAATCTGAATCAAATTTCGGGAATGGAAGTAGCATTCTGCTTCCGGAAAAGGAACTTTAATGCTTGTATATTTTTCGTAATATTGCCATCAAAATATCTTCCAACATGCAAGATGAATTTCCTAAGACCCAAAATGCAAATGAATATTTTTATGGTGTATTAAGATAAAGAGTACTAAAGGAAGTTTTTGTTTGTTTGAAAACTGTGATATTGGGTGCATATGATGCAATTATACAATTTAACGAAGGACATCAAGGCTGCTTAAGAGTCTTAAATAAGCTGAACATTGAAAATCCGGACTACTTCACTATTAAGGGATATAAAAAGTTGGATTACAATCGAATCAGGGAATAGACATGGAATCAGGAAACGACAGGGAATATACAACACCTGTTAAATGTAAGCGTAGGAAAGTTTTAAAGGCCATCAGGACGAAAAAGATAACTTATTTAAGTAATCAGATAATGAAATTTATAAATCAGGAGCCTTTTAATGTTAAATGTTTATTTAATTAGGTAAGTTTCTGGGTTGAAATGTATTTTCACTTTTTCTCATAATCAAGATTTTCATATTTTGCTTCAGCGCGAAACATCGCATTGAAAAAAGTTATGTATATAATGTTATGAAACTTTCATGGAATGCTCTATGAAAGCGAATTCAGGACTTGAACCTCTTCTATTGTTATTATGCGATTACTTTGCATTTTATTGATGATAAAAGTCATAACTTATCATAAATTTGTATTTTTTTCTGTTTATTAAAGTACAACTTCCTATAAATATTTAATTTTCAGGGTTATAATTGTGAGAGGGACACAAGTTCTAAATTAGATTCAATTCATCATGATAAATTTACAGAATTGAAATATCTCTATTTAAATGTCAGTTTTGGTGTTTTGTACAAGGGCCATTTTACTGCTATTTTTATGTTTTTGAGCTGAAATATTAAAAAAATTATTAATTTATGCAAATTTTGCATTGTATTTTAAGTGTTTAGCCATATCTTATAGTATAATGCTTATAAAATGTTATTTTTTCTATTATTTAAAAAACTCCTCTCCGAAGGTAGGTGGATACCTTAACTTCACATTATTCGAAACTACAATAAAACTACATATCCTTTCACATACGATTAATATTCGAATTATTCAAAAATATCGCAATATCAATCAAGCACGGAGACTCAATTCTATTTAACATGTTTACCAGAATAAATTGCAAACCATTTTTTTTCTTTCATGAAGACAATAAATTAATCATTTTTACACAAAGCAACATGAAATTGAAACTGAGTCCATTTCAAAGAAGCGGGCATTTTTCTTTCAAAAGAAGTGACATTGGAATTGACACTTCACACCTGTTACTATTCACACAAGTCTTCTTTATGAAAGAAATGAAATGCCTTAGGCAGCACAGATAAAAAGGAATTTTCAGCGATTATTATCAACTTGTTCATCCGGAATAAAAAAAAATAATAGCTTAATTTCTTTGTTGTTATGGTAAGTTGTTATCAATATTCATCGATAATGCAAGTGCTTCAAATGTTAAAAATGGATCAGCAAACATTAACAAGAAAAGTGGATTTCATCTCCGATTTGCAGAAAGGAATCATTCACTGTGCGTTAGATTATAGTAATAAGAAGTTTATTTGACTTCGGGGTGTAATTTTATCTTCTTTCTTTATTTCGATCTAAAAGAGGGCTTTTATTTCTCTGTAAAAATGGTCACCTTATTTATTTCAGGTTAATTGAGTAAATATAGCAGCTACTTTTTAAAGAAACTTCTTAACTTCATATTCCAATTTTCTCTTAAAAAATGTAATTCTACATAACATAAAATTTTTATTTAAATTAATTTATATATCATTAATTGTGACTTCGGTATATGATTAAAATTAAATAGAAATTTGTCGCATATGTGAAAAACATAATAAACACATTTAAAAAAATGAAACATCAAGGCCTATTTGTAGGTCATGCAATTTAGTTTCAGTCATTGAGGTCTTTTAAATCCGGGTTCAAATTCTATTAATTTGTAATATTAAAGTCCAAAATTATTTTTCTGTTAAATTTTCTCCTTATTTAAACTAAAATTTTTTAAAAAAATATATAAAATTACACGCACACACACACACACATATATATATATATATATAACACAAGGAGTCTTAGATGTGATTGATATTCCACAAATACATGCATGTATTTGTACCCTTAATATCTTTTCATGAAAAATATATATATTGGATATCAATACCCCCAGATACATTAAATGTATGTTACTAAGAAAAATAACAACTTTATTGGTTTTATAAGAAATATTAATTAAATATATGTCTCGTTCGCTAATCGCAGAATAAGTTTTGTAAATACTTATCCTTTTACCCAATTCTATTTAATTACATAAAATTAGATATAGTAATGGAATCCTTCATTTATATCCGCTTGTTTCTCACCATTTGATTCGTGTTGTTAAAGAATACATAAAATTTTATTTATAAAAAGAAATTATTTATAGATTTTGATTTGAATTTTTAAAAAAAATTATAAACAATTATATAGGTCATTCATTTTATGTATTAAATTGTTAAACATATAATATAAATATAATTCTTTAAATAATCAATATTTTTTTATTTATTTCTTCTTTTAATTTAATTTAACACTATATATTTCTCATGGTAATATAAATCACCTTCCTTTCCAGTAGTTGTGCCATCAATGCACATAAATATCGACGAATTAAACACATGTGTTACAGCATCGACGCCCCTTTCAAAATTACTTTCTCGAGAGCCCTGAAGAAATGTCTTCGTAAACCTCGTATTTCCCTCATTTAATTAGAAATAGCCTTGATCGGAAAGCCTTAATACTACTTCCACTTCAAGTACAAGAATGTACGTTAGAGACCATCTCAAGCTTTAAGAGTAGGAAGTCTTTTCGTATTAAAGGATTAAAGTCAATCGCAAGACCATTCAGCCTTTTGAATAGGATTGCAAATATTTGGAATCGTGTTTGATAGAAAAAAAATCGTTAACCTTGTTTGGTGCTGCCTATTTTTATATATATTCACTTAGGTACTGGAAGATCTATAAATTTTTTCGAGAGCTTAAGACAGTGTGGAAGTTCTACTTCTGAAGGATTTTTTTTACTTTCCATATGTCTTATTCTATATAGTCTTATTTTTCTGATTTAATATTGACAGAAGTAGTTAACATTTTAGACAAAAAAAAGCTGATAGTTAAAAAAAATAGAAATATAACTATAAAATTTAGAGACTTTTTTAAATAGATATTTGCCGTGCATTTTATTTTATTCCTTTCAAAATGGCTGCGTGAAAATCACACTGATTAAATAATTATCAGAACAAAGCCTAAATGCAATTATAAAGTTAAAAACTCTTCCAAACTAAATCATTGTAAAGGTTACAATAATTAAAAATCATTATAATACACAACTGAAATAGTAAATAAGGATTGAAAAAACTAGAAAAATATACTTATTTGATTAAAAATAGTTCTCGGAAAATTAAATTAAAAGTAAATTACAGAACTTCGAAAAATATTTTCGAATTTGTTAGAACTTAATTTTTAAAAGTTTGCCATGCACTTAAAATGCGACGAACTGAATGTCGGAAGTAAATATCAACAATTTAATGGGATCTTGCTAATGATTTTGAAGTAGCATTTAAAGTTTAAGTAAATAAATGCGCTTCAACAAAAATAAAAAAATTATTTGAATTACATTCAGTTCCCAATTAATTTCATGAATTTCAATTTACAGTGCTTCACGATGTGTTCAATATTTCGTTGCTGCATTTTTGACTAAATGAAAAAGAAGTCTTTTGATAGTTAATTGCTGCTTTCTTGAGTTTTAAAGGAAAGGATCATACAAAAATTCACCAAACATTTCAACGCTTCAAAAATAATGTAAGACACAGAGCGTTTATTTAAAATTGTACAATTATAATTACATACACAGTTTATGGAAATTCAAATCACTGTTTGTGTGTGTTTGTACTGAAATTTCATTTTAAAATTAAAATAAAATGGAAAACCATTTTTATATATAATATATTTGCCTCGGTAAAGTATATTGAACACCAAAGTGTTTTTGAAAATTTAATACTTCTAACGCCTATATTAAAAATAAGTATTGAAATATTATTTTAAGAAGTATACATTCGGCAACCTTTTACGAAAATTTGCTAGAAAATGTTCTAAATAAAATAAAGATATATTTATTTGTTACATAAATTATGAAAGACATGCATCAATTTCTATATTTAATAAATGCATTCATTTTATGCCTAAAATGCTCAAATGTATTCCCATGCATATTTTTAATCTTATAAATGTACTAAAATAATAATTAAACAAAAAAGTATAATTAAAATATAGTTTCAGAATAAAAATCATTATAAATGATTAGCTCTTTCATTTTTAAATACAAATATTATTTCATCCAATATTATAAATAGTTCAAGTTAGTAATTGTTAAGTTATTTACAAGTAGTAAAGTTTGTAATAGTTAGAAACTTCATCGTTATTATAAGTAATAATGAAATATCTAACTATACTTTAAATGATAATGAGCTGCAATAACTTCACATTAATTTTATTAGAAGTACTATAAATGATGGTAAGACATTAATTTAAAAATGCTAGGTTAGTTAATTAGGTTAATTATCTAGGTCAGATATTAAATATCAGATAATTAAAAAATTAATAATGGATATAGATCGTCTATGGACGTTGCGCTGAAGAACAATCGATGAATTTGAATATGAAAAGAGAATTAGGTAGAGAAAAATATGCAATAAAAGACATTGAATATTGCTGGATAAAAATATTCTTTACCGATAATAATTCAGTAAGAAAATGTGATTAACAAAATTACAGCTTTCAATCCAAATGACAGTAAAAATAACATACATTTTTCAAATTACACTGAATTATGATATTTTAAGATTTCGTAAAGATGTAACAAAAGCTTTTAAACTCTTTTTATTTATCACAATAATTTTAAATTAATATTAAAACAATATCTATTTTTTTTTTAAATTAGATCTTGTTTAATATTAGTTTATATTTTGATTTTATTAATTTAAAAGTTCCTTTAATATAAAAATAACAATTTGATTTCATTCAAAAGTCATTAATTTCTCCTTTGAGATGAATTTCCTAATTGTTATAAATTCTAGGAATCCATTAGACATACGTGTACTTGTAATAATGATAACCGCTTCCTCAGACAGTTAAAAAGTTAATTAAATTATTAGATAAATTTACAAATTCTTCAAAATAAATGAATACATATAATAAAAGGTTACTTACATTTCACATCAAGATATATTCTTCGGCTAATAGCTGGTGGAACTTCATTATTTGCCAAACAAAGATATGCTGCCATGTGCTCTCTGTTCACGTTGGTAATATTAAGTGTTTCATTTTTATATTCTGTAACTGAGAAAAAATGATAAATTTTAGTTAATTTATAAAATCATAGATTGAAATAATTTCACATGTAACAATATCTCAAAATATTTTTTACAAGTAATGATTAATTTGTGAGAAAGAAGGTATGCTAACTAAGATTAATTTTATGTTAAAACTTAAATTTATATAACTGAATAAATTTAAAAGCCTTTTTACTTATTAAACAGAAAAAAAAATCTTTTAAATCCATCCTTGATTCTTAATTTATCTTTAACTTTTGGTAGATATTACGTTTAAGTCATGAGTTTCAAACTTGTCATGTTAAGTCGTGTTATATTTAAGTCATGTGTTTTAAGGTGACAGTACACCTACAAAACACAATTTTGTTCAAGATACCATTTTTTTATGGTCTCATATTACAATTAAATATTGTTTCCATAAAATTTGTTTGAATTTTGTTTCTATCTTATTTAGAAACTAAGTTATAGCTGTTTTCATATTACTTGAAAAAAATGGATCACCTTATTTGGAAGAAATATATTTTGCAATTCTCAACGCATAAGGATAAAAATGATTACTTTACTAATTGATCAAAAGAAAATCAGTAATGGTGTTTATTTATCAATTAATTAACTTAATTAACATAGTTTTATAACTTTTTAAAACATTTATCCATAATGGATTTCAGTTTTTTTTCATGTAGAATAAAGGAGAAAGTTATATCGATAGCTTACATTCCAAATTCATTCAAATCCATTTAGTAGTTCCAGAGAAGTTCCGGAAAAACTGTTAGTATGCATTTGCTACAGTTCTTCAGCAAAAATGATTTATACTATTTTTCTTCTTTCTTAATGAATCTATTTTTAAGGTTTACAAGCTATTAAATTGTCCCCTGCGTTTCCACAACGCTCAATCGTTGTTTCAATATTGAATTTTTCTTAAACTATTAGCGAGAATTTCATAAATTTTCTATTGAGTGGGTTCTATATAGATATGAGACACATTTAAGTATATCTTAAGTTTGGTATGTTACAATTTCATCTTTTTTCTTAATTATCTTGTGATGCGATGTAACTCGAGATTATTTCTTCACTAACCTAGGAATTTTCTTGTAATTTGATTTGCATACAATTACAACTCTATGCTGGTCAACTGAAACGTGATTAGGTAAATTAAATAAGTATAAGAAATGTAATAAATTAATTACAGAAGGGAGATAAAGGATAATTATAAGCTGATAGATGTTATAGATTGGAGGTCAAACATCGTAATTAATCGCTTATATTGAGAATAGTTCGAAAAGACTCCTGATCAGAATAGTAGAAATCCAATATTATATAACCGAGAAGTGCTTGAATTAAAATAAGTAATCAGGTGAGCAAAGAATTTGTTATTTGAACATAATAAACTGGGATTAACTGAGTTAAGAGAAATTCGAGAAACAGCGACCTTGCATTTTCTTTCATATATAATAAAATGTGTTGTTCTTCTCTTGCATATCTATAATTGGAGTTTTAAGCTTGTTGATTATTTAATTAAACTGCAATATGGCTGTAGACTTATATAAAGAATGAAAGAAGGCAGTCACAGTCTTTATCTTTACTATTTTTCAAACTATTTTGTATTTTTATATTCAAAAAAAATTATCTGGTTTTGAAAAGTATTGAGAAGAATGATTTGTTATTATTTATGTTATTACTATGTTAATTAATATTTTACGATTATATTATTAATATCTTTGCGTCAATAACACTAATGCTATTTTTGTCTAGGTACAGTGAAAATTACGGAAATTGTAACATATACACCATTCTTCTTTTACAAGGCTGTAGAAAGTAAAGAAAATATATAATATGTTTAATTTAAGAATTAACTAAATTCACAAATTATGCATTTCCTTAAATTAAGTTCACTGGAGTTAGCTTATCACTGAAGAATAAATTAAACTGTTGAGAAAATTAATGATCAGATTAAAGTGAGTGAAATTCTTATTATTAATTATCTAGTAAGTAATTCAATGAAGTTCATGAACCTAAGATAATAATGAAAGTTGAGTCAACAACATACTTGCGAGATTAAAATACAAAAGCGAAGTGAAATAAGGATTACTTGACGATATTGGGAATGTAATACGAAAGTATTGATGTATGAATCCCTAAATTCTGTTTAAAATTTATCACGAAAGATTGTTTAGTATTTTATGAATAATATTGAAATATCTTAAGAGCATTAAGACATTTATCATTATTTAATATATAATACATAGAGAACATACACATATAATATTACTGTTTAATTTCGGTTGTTTTAAATTGATTCAAATGGACTGTACGATTAAAACACAGTTTACTGGAATTTAATTTGTTTTGTTAGATTATAACTACGGTATAAAATATTATTATAATTATTAAAACATTGAATTATGATGAATCATTCATGAATTAATTTCAGTTTTTGCAGGAGTTGCGCTTAGTGAATACCAGTTCCAATGATTTTATGAATAAAGAATTCAAAATGATGAAATAATTTAAACAATACCACAGAGCTAGAATTAATTTAAATAGTATCCTAAATACAAAAATTAATATGACAGACAACCAGCCAGAGTTTGAAAAGTCAAATTATAATTTTGAACAATTTTCATTATTTTACAATTACACTAACAGTCATAAAATGGAGAAAAAAAAACATTTAACTAAAGCAAACACAATTATTAACAACAGTTTTATGTAAAATGTAATATCAAAATGCAACAAACGATATTTTTTGAAAGGTACTAATTGGAATTTCCAAAAGCAAATAAATATTTATTTAGTGTTTATTTTTGAAAATAATTTAACATACTAGCCAGGAGAATCACATTTGATGTGTCACTGAATTTAAATATAATGTAATACAAAAATGAGTAAGCAAACTTTTAGGTAAAAGATAAATATTTTTCTGCTTTCAGAAGATTTATGCGTAAACCAATTAAATTAAATTTTTATTTAAATTTATAACGATGAATTAAAATGAATATTGTTATGTAGCTAATCATTTTGATTGTATCGTTCTTAAATGTTTGATTCTATAACAAATGTATTCAACTTAAAAAAATAAAGTCCCAATTTATTTAACAGAAAATCCAATCGTATTAATATAGTCCATTGAAATAATTTCAAAATTATATCAGAATGCAGCTGACAAACTCGGAAATGCTTGATAATTTACAATTGTAATCAATTCACTAAAACGACTGAAATATATATGTATCAAGTATAATTTTAAAATAGTTTATTACATTATTCATCGTTGCTTAAAATTGATTCCTCTTTGTATAAAAACCAAGATTCAAACACTAAATTTAATTTTATGCAAAAGAACGTCTCATCATTCATTTTAAATTCATGAAGTCATTACTCATATCCATTCATCACTCTATAAGATTAGAAATTAAAGACATTCCATAAATTTGACTTTTAAAAATTTTAACTCAGAAATTTGAAAGTTTATATAGTATTACAATGTAGATTAAATATTACGGAGCGTAATTTTATACTAAAAGAATTCGATTGATCAACAAACCAAAAATCAACACTCTAATAAAATAAGTCTTCTAATTTAATGAAGTGAAATAATCGTATATTCCTTTTCAGTATCAAAAATGTTCTGAGATTGGATTTCTACTATTTATACCTAACGTGAATATCTTCATAGCATCCAAATAAGTATTTCATTAGAGTTCAGTTATTGCGTGTTTGGAATATGAGATTTCAAATGACATTTAAAGTCAATTGGAACAAACAAACAAGGAGAGTAAGTTTTTAAGCATTCTATCTCAAAACATTCAAGAGTCAAACACAACAAGAATCATACGCACATGTATGATAGTGTGATTGTTTATCAACGTAACGCTGAGAAGCAGCACTGGGGCTATTGGCGACGGACATCGTAATTTAGAATTTTGGTCAAGTGATGAGGACGACAACTGAGCTGGCATCTCATTCTCCAAACTTCCACACCACAACACACCAAAGGGTAGACTTTCAACCACTGCAAGTTTAACGTGCATCAACCTCATCTATACGACGGATCTTGAGTGGTATTAGGGCTCGAACCCACGACTCGACGACATGCCACCGCAAACCTGCAACTACACTATACACATATATGGAGAATGATAAATGTCATCAAACGTGTGCACATCAGCCAATAAAAACACATGAAAATAAATTTGCAACAGACTCTTGAAGTGTTTAAATTATAGACTTATTATATATCTAAATTGAATAAGCTCAACACCTTTAGTTTCATTGACGATAAGAATTATGGATTCTACAAATGTGAAAATTAAGAACCTAGACATGTACATACTAAGGTTGAATATGATTTTTGATGTGCTTCTACCAGGAATTTATATAATACGTACTCTTATCCTGAAATGTAATCATAAATTGTAGAATTCTCAGATCACATTATAGCAATTTGAAATATAATTTCATCATGTTACTCATTTAATTTTTATTATATAATAAAATAGTGATGTCATGAAATTATGTATTTCGTTATTACACTTGTATAACGCTGCAGCTAAAGTCATTGTTTCAAACAAATCCTAGTAGACTATCGTATGTGGAACAAAACAAGAAAATATAGTATGAAAAAGAAGTCCATATAATAACATTTATATCTTTCAATTTTCTCTGTCTGATACTGTTTGAGTCGTAAGAATATACAAACCAAATGATTACACTACGAATTTTCAAATGCTAATTCATATTTTAAGCATCCTTTATATTTAGTTCTTATCTTACATTACACTTACTTGAAAGTAATTTATCTCAAATTACTTTCTGTGTATTATGAATGCACATTTTATTTTGTATTATATTGTAGTTTTTGTGTTCAGTTTTTAGGTCCAACCACTTGAGATACGCTTAATTGTCAGCGAATCAAAATATAAAGCTCATCTGCATTAATTTCAATTTGTGAAACTGATAGTTTTCTTTTCTTTTCATTTCCAATTGAAGTGATATTTAAGGATATAAAAATATGTCAACTAATAAAAATAACAAATTTTAACATTGTTCCTTTTACAATTTTCTTGTGAACAGTACGATTTTTTTTTCCGATTGAAATCCTTATATATATATATATAGCTAAAAATTTGATTAAATATCAAAAAAATATGTTTTATTATACCAGAAAGATAGAAAATTTTCTTTTCATGAAACATGTAATCTAATTTAATGATATGGATTCAATAGTGTTATGTGGCTACACATTGAAGAGGAATCAAGATCTGAGCAATGGATATGAATAAAGCTTTTGTGCATTACTCAATAAAACGAGATTGCAATAGGTGAGATATGAATGAATAATAATTATTATTATTCACAAAGTGCGAATAATTACTATTTTATAAAGTATAAATAATTGCTATTTTAAAAAGTATGAATAATTTTGACAGTCTAATAGCACTTGACTAACCATAACAATTTTCAAATATAAGATCTGCACTTCTTCAAATATAAATTCGTGTTTTCTAAACATCGACAGCACACATGTGTTCAGTTGCTATTTTATAACGCTCTAGTTTAAATTTACCACAACTTATATTCTTAACATCGTGAATACATATTTCTTTTGTATTGTAATAAATTTTTTTGTTCGGTTTCAAAATCCGATGACATTAGATAATCCTATGAGTAGAAGACACACGAATCAAAATGCAATATTTATAATATACATTCCAATTTATGAAACTGATTATATTCTTATCATTCTTATTAAAGTGATATTTAATTTAATTGTATACATATATATATATATATATTATAAATTAGACAAATCTGATAATCTTTCCATTCTTTTATTTTTCAATAGAATATACTTGGGGTGATATGTGTTTGTTAGTAAAATTCTTCAGATGTATGTATAGCTAACAATTATGTTTAGTACAAAAACATGAATTATTTCAACCGCATGACAGAAATTCTGCTTCAACGAACTTCCAAGAAGTAGCGAGTTTCTCTTGACGAAACATGAAATGTAATCTAATGACATGAATCCAATTCAGTTGTGTGTCCACAAATTAAAGAAAAATCCTGAACTGGGGGAAGTATATAAGCATTTTGCGCATTACTCAACGAAACGAGATTATAAAAGGCGGAAAAGAGTGACATGTTTTTATACCCTTCTGCCTTAAATAGGATTTTGACAATAATCCCTTGTCATACTCACCTTATCGAACGAAAAATAAATCACACTTCCCCTCACCCTTGTTTACGAAACCTATTTGTTACTAAAGGCCTATAGTAACAATTTTATAAATATATATAGGGTCTTCATGACGTGGCTTTAACGCCAGTTATCATGAAAACACATTTCATTTTGTGTCACATTTTTTATTATTACCAGAGACACTTCACTCTTTTTCGGGTGTGAAAACCTTCAAAGAGGAGAAAAAACTTTTTATATAGAAAAATAATCTAATAAAAAGTATAATGTTGGATGGATGGCGAAACGGTGACAGGGGATAAGGAGAAGAGGAAAGAAAAAAGTATATATATATAACTTATCTCCCCTAAAAATGAAGCCTTCGAAAAAAGCTGAAAGAAGAGTATGAACTTAGTATAGGTTACACGAGTCACGGTTCGTTGAAATAAGTCTTGTTTTTTTCCGGTTCAATTTTTTTATGTCATCCCTCGATGCTCATTCCTTTTCTCCTCATATAGATATATCACTTTTCAGAAGTTTTATAAGGGAATATATATATTTCTTTTTGTTAAGATTAAGTATTTTATTTTGTCTGGTTACTGTAATTCCTTTCCAGTGTAACGCATTGCGTTGGCTTTGTTCTCCCTGGTACATAGCGAAACAAGAAATCCTTTAGCTTTTATGTATCTTTATTAGAAACATCATTTTTTTCTCAAACTTTTCGTATTATTTGCTATTATTACTGAGAGAAATATACTCATAAATGTTTACAAACTATTAATAGAAATATAAAATTAAATATAAAGTCTAATTTTAAATCTACAATTTCTGGAAAAAATTTCTTAAAATTATTTTACTGAACCATTCAAATAACCCAATAAATATTAATTTATTCCTAAAACGTAAAATCCTCAAACTGGTTTGTGAAGTTATACGATTTTTTTTCTCTCCCGGTTAGTTTTTTTTATGTCATCCCAAGAAGATCATTCCATTTTTTCTCATCTAAATATATCATCTTTCCGAAGATATATATAAATGTTTCTTTTTATTAAAATTAAATATTTTATTTTTGTCTAATTACCGTATTTGTTTTTGTAGGATAACGCATTACTTTGGCTTTGTTCTCGGTGGTATCAAGTAAAACAATAAATCATTTATCTTATATGTTTCTCTACCGTAAACACATTTTTTTCTCAGGCTTTGTGTAACCTTTGCTATTAATAATAAAGATATATTTTATATGGTTATAAAGTTTTACAAACTATCAAAAAAGTCACGTATGGAATTTCCTTATAGCTTGAGGAATTTTATAGAATTTAAATACTTTTATTGAATTCTTTAAAAAGTACAATAAATATATATTTTTAGAAAGAAAAGTAATCATTTTTGTTTCGGATATAAGTTGCCCATTAAGAATTGTTTTAAGTAGTTAACATCTTCGTTGAAGTAAATATACTAATAGCAGAAAATTTGTCCCTTAGAAATATAAATTTCTTAAGCCGTTTGTGTTATTTCCCATTCTTATTCATTAAATGTAATGTATGAGATCGTATATTAAAAAAAATTATTACTGTTATTACAAAATATTCTGTAATGTTAAATAGTTTAGTTAATCTTATAAAAATATCTAAGTAACTCAACAAATATTAATTTGCTTTATTTTAAAATAACCAAATTGGTTAGTTAACTAATTGCATGTAATTCATACCACAAACTTCTATATTGAAGTAAATATACTCTTCGCAGATAAATCGCCTTTTAGAAGTTTTTCTTCTTATACTGTGTTATTTTTTCTTTCTTATTAAATAAATGTAACAAATGAGCTCAAAGATTGTTTGAACAATTATGATTTTTACTTCACACTAATTTTACGATTGAACGTCACTTTGAAAAGGAACACAAGAGATATTGTCAACAAACATCGTAATTTTAGGCCACGGTTATGAGAAGAAAATGATACTTGAGATGGCACCTCTTTCTCTAAACTTCCATACTACGCTAAGTGGAGGATTTGGAACCTCGACCAGATTTAACATGCATCAGTCCCGCTACATGGTTGGACTTAAGTGGCATTAGAACTTGAACCCACTCTTCAATGAACACTACGCTAGGCTGCCGCGATCCTATAAAAGATACTCAGTACATAATTCTATTTTTTTTCAATAGTAAAAAAAAAATAATAATAATTAATTTTAACGAACTATTTAACTAATCCAATAAATTTTATTTCAAAAAATTTAATCATGTGGAATATAATTTATCTGTTCGTATATATAATTTAATTCGTAAACCTCTTTATTGAAGTAAATAATTCATGGTAGAAAATTCGTTTTTTAGAATTACAGAGCTTCTTCTTAAACTATTTGGGACATTTTTTTCAATTCTTATTAAATAAATATAATAAATGAGTTCTTGTGCTAAAAAAATTTGAATGAGTGATTATACAAAAAATTTATTACTTTTATAATTTTTACTGAAAACATCAAGGACTTAACTACAAAATCCAAAAAGGTTTTCAGTTATTTTCTGAAAAAATAAAGAAATTAGTTAGTAATTCGAATCGAATTTAGAGTTATTTTAAGTTCATATTGTCTTCGGCAAAAAATAAAGGTCATAACCATCAATTGCGCATCAAAACTTTTCGGTATAGTTTTAAATTTAAATAAAATTCCTTTTTTTTATTATAATCTTAAGAAATGAAGGAAGTCATCAAATTTTACTTTAATTTTTTTTATTTCTGTTAAATTTCTTGGTAACTATGCTAAAGGAGTAAGATATTTTTTTAACTTTAAATTAAACTGTGTCCGGAAGAATTACGAAAGTTAGCTTATAAATCAATACCGTATTTCTGTATTATTTCCATCTACTTTTAGAAATTTCCAAACAATTGGTTTTAGAATTACGAAAATTCCCATGAGTATTGTTGGATATGGTACTATTATGATTCTCATAACAACTCTTATTTTCTGTAATAATATAAAGTAATTTACAGTTTCTTTATAGTAAAAAATGCTAGAATTATGAGTAAAGTATAAAATAAAAGGCCAATATATATTTAATAATTTTAATAAGAAAAGAAATTACTAATATTTCTTTTTTTAAGTATAGTCAAGCAACTATTCAGAAAACTTTCGTCAATTCTTAGTTTTTCAGTGCCTAAATGGAAAGTAATAAGATAAAGGATTTTATCAAGATGAAATATTGATTAAATCTTTTTAAATATATAATATATTTCAAATATCTTTTTAAATTACCTTTTTACAAGAATGTAATAAGTTAACTAAAATCATACCTTAAGACAGAAATATTAAAAATTAAATTTCATAAATTTATGATCAGAAATGCAACGCAAAAAGTTACAACTTAAAAGGGAATAATTAAAAACAATTTAAGAATAATTTGGAATTAGACAAGTAAGACGATACAAAATCTTTTATAGAATAACTTGGCTTATCATTTTGAGATAAAATTAAGAAAGAAGATATGAGTAATTCTTAGACCGAAAATTTTTTAAACCTCTTAATAGTCGCCCTTTATATCATATACACAGACCATTTGAACAAATTTTGCTACGGCGTTACTCATACAGGTGACGCATTTAAGGTAAGAAATCATGGGAATTCCAATTTTCGCAGAGACCATGTTTACATAGCTGCTTCAGATATGGCAGTAGTATAATATATTATTGTAATTTAACTATACAAAACAATAATTTGTAAATTTTTGAATATTTTTTTCTATTATATCATGTCTTGAAAGATTCAATTTGAATTGACTAACGGAAAAAGATTTAGAGGAGGGAAGAAAGAGGTAATGTTGAAAAGGTTGTAATATATGATTACACATGCAATGTTTCAAATTTTATCATATTCAGAAAAATTATAGTAGTTCAGGGTATTGAATAAAAACATCATTGTATGAAGGAAACAATGCAAATTACTTAAGGTACATTTAATTTTTTTTCTTTCAAAAAATAACATGTATTTCTTAAACGCTTGCATTTAAACTTTTATGAACAGTTAGGATGTGCTAGGAAAGCCTAAATTTAATTTAAAATAAGACAATTAATGAGTAATTATATATCTTTAACAAGCGATTAAATTTAGTCAAAAACATAATGTTTTTATGTTAATCAATTTCGAATTACATAAACATTAAAAAGCGTTCATAAAATCTGGTGATTTATGGATACATTTTGTCAGAACTGTGTCACGATTAAGGGGCCAATGAAAAAACTCATGATGCCATTCCCCATAAAAAATAACTCACTACATATGAATGTGCTCATAACACACACACACACACTATATACATGAACACAGATATATGTATACATATTCAAAGTAATTGAGATACTTTTTATACTGCATGTGCAAAGACTGATTATCGTATTAGTTGTTAAAATAAGTTAAAATACCAAAAAGTATATAATATATCAATTTTTAAATTTTAATGTAATTTATTTTTGGCTGTATATGTTCTTAATTCTTAAAAAGAAATTAAAAACATAGAAGTTTTAAAATAAATTAATTTTAAATTTACAATTGATTTTTTTTTTCATTTTCTTATTTTTTTTATCTGTTTTTAATTTAATTTTATTTTTATTTTTCCGTAGTTTTGCTTTATTATTAGTATTTTCTTTCAGTTCTTTTTTTCTTTAAGTCTTCATTTTTTGTAAAATTTATATTCAGCTTTTATTTAGTGCTGATGCTCTTTTTGGTATACGGCGTTACTACCATTTGAAATATAGATTCATGTTTATAGTAGGTAATTTTATCTAAATGTTTGTTAAATGTCTTCACGTGTTGCTAAGATCATGTAAGCTTATTTTATAATGGCGTATACGTTGTGTTACTGTTAAGGCTACACGGTACTCTTTTTCAAAAAATTTTTTTGGAGACAGTAATATTAAAAGTAATTTATGTATTGTTTTCATACTATATTATTAAACTGATTCTGAAAATAAAAAGTCAATTTAACTAGTCCTTATTTTAAAATTTAAAAAAATTTAAAAATTTTGAAGTTTTTTTAAACCCTTATAAAATACACAATTTTTGAAATTTTTTAATTATTTTGAGTGATTTATATTTCATACATTATTGCAAACAAAAGTTAGTATGGATTTAAAAATCTGTTCCCTTGTTGATTTTTAATAATTATTTTTCTAGCTAAACCTGGAAAAAACAGGAAAATTTTTAAAATATTAACTTTAACATTTTTTAAAAAAATAACTAGGGATCCCAGACCTAAATCCATACTAACTTTTATAGAACACATATATCTCAGTATGTATAAAAAATTTCAAGACTCTATCTTGAACAGAAAAAAAGCCTTAGGGATTAGAAAACACTTACATCTTCAAAAATAAAAGTCTGAGAAAAATGCATTTAAAGTTTTTAAAGGCATAAAACAAAAACTAATAATGCTTGCAAAGATCTAAATTTTTAATATATTATTTAACTACTTATATAATATATGAAAACACTGCTTTAATTAAATATTATGGCAAATATTTTTATTTATTCAAAATATGTTATTGCAAAATATCGATATAGCATTTGTTACGACGACAGATTATTCAGCTTAAAGTTAACATAATAATTTCACAAAAGTTTTAAAACACAATACACTTATAAAAAATAATAATGATATAAATAAAAGTTTAAAAAAAGTTAAAAACTACCAGGTTTGTACATAGCACCTAATTTTTTCTGAATTTTAAATCGACGCAATTTAGCAAGTTTTATTTTTTTCTGCGCAACTTTAAAATTTGCAGATTTCCTTTTCTTTCTGAAATAGGTTCTCCTACAATGAATAAAGTACACTAAATGTTCTGATGACAAACTAGTTACAAATTCAATTAGCATCCTGAAATGTTTTTAGAGCTTTTAATGTTCCAACAATAAATTCAGGTATTGCACTCGACATGGCAATCAACACGACTCCTAGAAGCTGTATTTTCTTTGGAATATTTGTCCCATATCATCGAATGTAATGCTTCATTAGAATTATGTGTCAAACCTCTGACACATGTGCTTAATAATTCAGTTGATGCTAATCGCTGATAAATAGGCAAGATTTTGGGCAAATATTCTTCGTTGATTGTTATTTTTACCCAATCTTTGTGAATACCTGATTTTTTTTCCACGTGCTAATGATAACTGGTAAAAACACCAAGAGTCAAAGAGCAAGATTGTGTCCCGGAAACTAATACTCTCAGATCTTTCCCATAATTTCACAGCTGCATTTACTTCCATTGCACTAGATGATCCGACATGTGTTGTACTACAAACATTTTGTTGTCCTTTGTACCAAATACGAAATTCAGCACTTTCTTCTCCAAGCTCAAATTTAGTCTGTTCACATTCTCCACGTCGCTTTGACATTACTTCGTAGTCTATCACAAAGCCAGTCAGCAAGTCGATAACATATCCTATTCCGATATTTGAAGTTGACGTATGTTCTCTTGTCAACCAGCTTCCATCATATGACATTCCAATACCGACTATATCTTTATCATTCCTTGAGCCCTACGCCTCAATGACATCTTTACGAATATAAAGCAACGGCTGATTTGACCCAACAAGATGTCCAATCAGAACTTTTGGCTCATAATGTCTTTTAAAAGTTTTACTAAACATTATATTTCAATTCATATGCATGCAGAATTTTTCCAACGATGAGTAGCCAAGTCACAAACTTAACATACCTTGCACTAATCTCATATTTACATCAAATGGAACATTAAAAAATTGATGCTTGCTAACATTTGATATTTGATGTAATATAGCATCAATTAATTGTTATGAACATGTTTCACTCTAGGTTTGGTCACAATTAACACATACAACATTCACTTTATATGCAAATCTATTTCTTTGACCATAGCAAAGTTTTAAAGATGCAATATGACAAATATTGCTTAAATTATCTGTAAACAAACATTCAGTATCCACTATAATGTAATTTGAAACATACTTTTATCTGCAGCACTCGTATTCAAAACATTTCATTTCGGTGTTTTGTAGTTATTTAGAATTGCTTGGTCATTTTAGCAGTACTCCACTCCTTAGAAATGTTAGGTTTCTTCAAGCTAAGGAAAGTTTTGTCCGTGGAATTTTCCTTAACAGAAGAAACTTAACTTAAACAATTTAAAAGTTTTTAAATTATAAAATTATATGCAGAATAAATATTGGTCTTGAGAAATACTCTTTCTTACATTTGGCTAAGTAACTATAAGACATCAAGAACTCCAAAATATAAACAAACATAAATGATTCAGTAGTGAAAGCTGAAGTACATCTACTTCTCTGCAAGTATCGATATTATTTAAAATATGAGTAACTAATTAAATTTAAGAAAAGTAAGGAAAAATGCTTTAAAATGAAACTCGAAACTTAACCACGCCCCCCCTAGCGTAAAAAATAGTGACTGACAATGCTCAGAAAACTTCAAATTTAAAACTAATTGGTATAGATCTAAAATTTGGCATAAGATTCCTAAATGTATACAGGAAAAATGCAAATTTTTCTGATAAATTATGTACTTTTAGGTACTGTGTAGCTTATCATTTTAGTTCCCTCTAGTTACATATGTTTTGAATTAATCCTTTGGTTTGCTGAGGCATTCTCTTCAAGGTGATTATTTAATGAATTTGTTTGTTTTTTTTATCTCTGTTCAGATGTATGCTTGGTTTTATAACAGTTAGTTGATGGATGGCCGAAAGTTCTGGGAACCCCGGCCTGTTGCAAAATTAAATATGCTATTCTCAATTCTGTCTTTTCCTTCAGTAATTGGCTTTTCTTTTATAAAATACTACTTTTGTGATAATTTTGTTCTGTTGTCTGTTATTTTTTCATTCGAATTAACTCCAGTTAGAATTTCATATAATAAGTCTTATTTTATTATTAAATTTGCATGTCCATTTTTACTAATTTTTCTTTATTTACAATGTTTATATGTATGTTTATATGGATTGGATATTACATTTTAACGCCACAAGCTAATTTATTCTTACTCTATTATACCTTATTTCTTTAGTTACAGTTTGATTACTCTGAATCTGTTTCTTTGATCAAAGTTGAAAGTAGGCTTGAAACATAACATCAAATCATATACATGTGTGTGTGTGCTTAGCTTCCATTAAATTAAGTATTAAAAACAAAAACTGAGCATATTATTTATAAATGTAAAAAGAATATTCAAACAAAACGAGATATGTATAATGCAAACAACTCTCCAAATGATGAATATGTAAAAAAAGTTTACTTATTGGAATACTTTTTTAAATGGAAATAATTCTGAATTTATATCATATTCTTTAGTACTCGATGAAATAAACATCAATTATTTTTCTTATACTAAAACACTCTATTATTATCTTTTGGAGATATTAAAATAATACAAATCTTCTTAGTTTCAGTTACATATATACTTGCTTCAATATGTATTTCGTTTTATGCAGTACAATATATTCTTGCCATTTATTGCTATAGCTTTGATATTTTTCATTATACACTTAATTTATAAGAGGAAGAAGAAAATATTGAGTACTTAATCATACATGAAAAAATGTGTAAAACCAGTAGATTTATTTTTATAACAGCTTCCTTTAGCCTCGTTTTTTGAAAAATGATACTCATGCAGTTTATTATTTCACATTTTTCTTCTTTTTTCTTTTCTCTTCAGTTTGATTGAGAGATTTCAAAGTAATGTAAGGAAAAGGAAGTAGAAAATATGCTGTTGATGAAATATCTTAGCTGAATTCTCAGGAAAAGTAATAGATACAAAAATAACATAGTTAATATCTGTATCAATTTACACAGTCACAACTGAAATTCGCTTTCATAAGGGATTAAGTCGATGAAAGAAATAGAATTCAGTTTTAAGAGTTTCGACTTGTATATAATACTAGTTTATTTCAATCCGTCATCATTTGATTGAAAAATCCGAAACTATCATGAATTGATGCTAATTTTCAAAACTGCTTATGTCTTTTGTTGGATGCAATAATGACCAATGCTTTTTAAAATAATGTAGACAAATGTTACATTTTAAGAAAAAAATATTTCTAGCTATTAAAGTCTATTAAAATAGATTAAAATTATGTTTCATTACATTTTTAATGCAGTTGTTTTCATAACTATTGTTTTTCTTCGGGAATCCAGTATTTCATGTGATAACATTAATCAAACAAAATAGTTATTAATTAGATATTTTTTCAATATATTGAAAATAATATAAAGACTCTTCGATAGATGTTGAAAATATAAGTAAAATTTTCAATTATTTTAGTAATAGGAAGACTCTAGTAATCAAATTGTTATGGTAATAAATTTTACAACCAATGATGTTAAGGTCGAGTCTTAGTTTCGAGTCCTGATTCCAATAATTTTATGTAGCGGGAGAAATAGAAATTATTGAAATGGAACTAGATCTCAAATCTCTTATAAGTGTGGTGAAGAAATTATTTGTGTGTGATAGTCAGGTAGCGACGTTGGGCTAATCGTGATTTTCTCTTCTCTAATCTGGGGGACATTATAATAATTTGAATTGCATAAAATTACGAATTCAAATGTGATTAGGTATAAATATGAAATTTTATACAATAATTTATTAATATTTATCATTATTGGACCCAAATAAAATTTGATTAGGTAAATTAGATGATAACAGAAGTGAAGGGAAGAACATTATAGGTAATGATATATAAATGAAACAGAAATAAAAGGAAAAAGAGGATAACGACTTGAATATTGAAATTTATAATTTGGATTGAAGTACTTAAATAAGTTTTTTGTACTGAAGCGAATTCTATTCAGCGTATTAAGAAAAGAATCAAAAGGGTTTTTTTTTTTTTTAATGATTGGATAGAACGCGTGATTTGTTAAGCAAAGATTTCACAGTTAAATCATTGTCTAATATTGTTGAATTTATTGGGAATAGAGAGAAATTAACCTTATTTATGCTTTATTGATAAATAAAGCATTTTATTTTGCTCCTGTGCATTTTCATTCAGAATTTCGTAATTAATAACAGTTTATTAAAATTAACAATGACCGTTGAATCAAATAATGAAGAGCAGTCGTCACGAGGTATCCTCGTCATATCATCGCGGTTCAAATTCGTAAGATTCTTTTCCATTTGTATTTATGTAACTCTAGGATTCTTTTTATTCAAACTAACTAACAAATGTCCCTCGGCTTCCTTTATAATCTTAAGCGAACTTTTGCAGAAAAAAAGTATTTATATTTTTAAGTGTACATATTTTATTCATAATTTGAATGCTTTAATAAATTAATGAAAATTAGCTACAGCCAGACGTTCTATAATAAAAGGTATTCATTTTGATATTGACTTTATGCAAGTTATAATGAGAAAGAATCGTATTGTATCTAGATTTGTTTCCTGGCAATGGCTCAAAAGCCAGACTGCGCCATAAAATCTACTTCATTTACTTATTTTCTCCTCCGAGGTCCAGAAAGCGATCGTATTAAACTTTAATCCGCAGGTTGTATTCAGTTATGCATAGATTAACATGGTTGACAGATGAAATCCACCAGCAAGCTCCCATTTATTCTCGAAAACTTAAGCTAAGAAGTATGAACGGAAGCGAAGTGCATTGTGGAGTCTTTTCAATAAATACCTCTCTCTAAGCAGTAAAGTCGAGATAGATTTTCATTCTCCTGTTGTTACCTCATGTCTCTTAGTAACCTTATTTGCTATTAATTTATGTAAACTTAGAGTAAAATCTTATTTTTATTATTCCTGTCAAATTGATAGTTCCTTATTCTTTTGATGAAAAAAAGTCTCGAGTTGAAATTAAATTCTTTACTCTTTATTGGACTTAAATATAAATTCTAAGTGACAATATGTTAAATATCGTTAACACATTTTATTGAAATGACTACTATTTATAATTAAGTATAAGATAAGTCCTATTTTTAAATTGAGTAAAGAAAATTTCAAAGGTATTTAGAAATAATTTCTACTTGCAAAAACGCTTTTGAAAAATTTACATTGAAGACGAGCGTTAAGAACACACAGCACAACAACCCTCTGAGCTCTCTCTGCATCATTACTCATTAACTTAAGCTGTTTTATTTACTGTATTAACAAATTTAGTCCAATTTGAATATGAGTTTGTAATTTACATTAATGTAAATCACACACAGTTTTATATTTCAATATAAAAATAAGTGAAATAATCATAGAATAATCGATCCCAAGCTTTATTTTGATTTCATAAATATACAAAACGAGAGATTTATAAAGATAACAACTACTTATTTAGAGAAGTTTGATTTAACAAATTCCTATCTACAAATTTATGTTTTCAATTAATTATAGTGCATATAATTTCTGTTATTTTTAAAAACGCAACGATTAATATTTTATACATACAAATTCTTTAAATATGTTTTCAGATTAAAATTTCCGTTAGGGTATAGCAAAAGTTTAACTGTCATTAAGAAATAGTCAAGTTTTCCAAATAAAATTGTTGTGCATATCAATTGATCCTTATGTAAGTAATGTTGCTAGCTACAGCTATTAATGTTGATTTGTTTGTTTTTAGAAAAACGTAAATTGAATCAGCCCGCAATACGAAGAAGATAGAGATCAGTCTGTTGAATTTTATAATGATGTTATTCGAAACGTCAAGAAAAATGGGAAAAAGTGTCTTAACACTGAATTGTAATAATGTAGAGCTCTTAAGAATAATAAATAAAACAAATAAAGTTTCTCTCTTGATTATTTAATAATAATTAAAATTGTATGATTCCTCAGAATAATAATTAACACTTTACGTTTCTGAGGATAACTTCAATATACAGCTTCCTGAAAGTAAACAAATCAAGTTTAAAAGCAGAAATTTATCACATTATGTACATGAAAATGTAGTAATATGCAGAACAAGTTGTATTCATATATCTTGTATATGTCTTTTGAAATATTTAAACTTTTCTTTTCCTCCTTGTTTTGGGGCCGCGGTAGCCTAGTGGTCAAGGTCGTGGACTAGCGGCTAACGGTTTTCGTTCAGTCGCGGGTTCGATCCTTGGCCACCAAAGACCCACCGTGTAGCCGGGGCTGATGCACGTTAAATCTGTTCGGGGTCCAAAGTCCTCCCGTTGGCGTGGTGTGGATGTTAGGAGAGGGGGGTGCCAGCTCAGGTGTCGTCCTCGTCACTTGACCGTGGTTCAAAATTACGAGGTCCGTCGCCAATAGCCCTCGTGTTGCTTCTAGTGCGACGTTAATAAAATCTAAACTAAACTAATCCTCCTTGTTTTCATATTCTTCAGAAATTTGATGCTTAAAATGCACAATCAAACTCATTTTTAAGCAAATTTTTTATCCTAAGATTTTTTTTTTACATTTAAATAAGTGTGGATTTTACTTTTGGTGATTAGTTTCATCATTCCTAATTAGTTAATAGAACTTATGTGACTACACATAGGAATTTTATAATTATTAGAATAGTAGATTCATAAAAAAGTAAATTATCTTATCATGGAAACTACTAGAACATTAAAGAAATATAAACCATCAATACAATGGAAAAGAAACGTGGCTCTTTTGAAAGAGTAGAAATAAAGGATTTTAAATGTTATCATTGAAACTCACTTACTATTGAAATTGTAAATGTGTTTGTAAATAAAAAGTATTTTATGTTGCTAAAACCTTAGCTACATTGGAAAGTGTAAATTGAATTATAAGAAGTGAATCTCCATATTATTGAAATTTCTGATTGTATCAACAAAGCAACAACAATCTACACTATAGAAAAGGTAGTTTATAATGAAAATTGTATAACTCATGTGTGTGTGCGCTCAAATTTAAATTTGAAATACCATTAGAATTGTAGAAAATATCTAGTAAAATGATATTACCAGTATATTAAATAAGTATATAGACTATCTATACTTTTTTAAACTAAAGATTTATTTTAAAAAAAGTAAAATTCTATTAAAACCTAGGGTAGCTATAATAATAAAATACTTACATAGTAAAAATATAAATCATCCATATCATTGGAAGTTAAAATATATCAAATAAACATTTATCTCATGTAGGATTGAAATTTGAGCAACTTATAAAGTGGAAATTATAAGTAGATCTAAAAAACGAACTATTACAATACCGAATTATGCAAAAGTTCTCTAAATTGATCACAAAAAGTAATGCAAGTAAGATCATTTTGATCGATTTTGAAATTTTGATCTCAGTTAAGGGTCGGAAATTATAAGAGATGAAACTGATCTTTTCAAAGTTTGTAGCAGTTTTTTATTTTTCCTTGGAGCTCATTTAGCTCTAATCTGACTATAATTTAATTTGTATCGGAATTTCGGACTGCTTTGCTGACTTAGGCATGACGATCGTTAATTATCATTTATTCCGCGCTTGAGTGAAAAACAATACAGCAGAAAAAGTGTAATTTGATTTACTTTGAAAACTTTGTATCTCTAGGACTGAAAATGTTCATTGATCCCTACTATAATGCAGAAATGATAAAAAAAAATGATTAAAATAATTTTACTTGTTTTTTTATGTTTAATAGCTTTATATAAACATAACTTTGTGTGTCTACTTTCGAACAAACGTATCATCATATTACTCGTACTCTATTTCAACAATGAAGAATAGCAAAAATAAATTGCAGCTATATTCAATTTAAGAAAAAAAAAAAACTTTATAGAACGATAAATTATAAATATTTTATTAATATGAGAGCTTTTAAAACTGATTATTCAATCTTAAGTTTTCAAGCAATTTATTAATAATTAAAACACATGCAATTTTAAAAATTTGCTTATGATGCAAAAGTTAGTTGAACAGTTGTAACTAATGAAAAGAAACCTATAAACTTTTTAAAATTGCTGATATTAAAAAAGAAAAATTGATATTTATTGAGATAAAATAATACAAAGCTACAATTAATGTTATTTAAAAAAGAGTAGTGCTTTTATTTTAAATTTACTTTACAGTTGTGCTATCAGTATTTCACAAAGCTCTAAATTCAATTTTGAACTGCTTAAAAATACTTAGTATATTTTTTAATCCATATCTTTCTGATAAATATTTATCTTAGGTAAATTATATATATATATATATGTGTGTGTGTGTGTGCGTGCGTGCGTGCGTGCGTGCGCGCGCATATGTGTGTGAGTAGCTTATTTAATACATAGCATAAGAAAAATAAATTATTTTGTGTTTAAGTTAAAGCTAATTATGAACATAATTTTTAAGAAATCATTTTAAATATAAATATTAAAATGGATTAATTTTTAAAATCATTATGTGAAACAATTTTAATAATGTTCTCCTTCATGTGTTTAATTTCTATATGGATTTTTTTTTTAACTTTTTAAAAACTTTTATATTAAACCTTCTTAAATAATCTTAGTTAAAATATATATTTAACTTCGATTCAGATGTTCCTTTCTAAATTCTAATTATGATTCATAGAATGTTATACTTTCATTTTTATACTGATTGATGTTTTTTGGTAGGAAAATTTAGTAGCAGAATAAAATGACTATTTTAATATTGTTTTTAAATGAGTGATTTTTTTTCTTTATTTATTTCTTAACTTTATTCGTATTTTTTGTATTAAAATTAGTTGTTTTAACGATTTAATTTAAGTTAAAAAAATTCTGACAATTTTCCTTTCTTTCCTCATTTTTTGCTTTCTTGGTTTTATTAAATAGTCCCTTTTGTTTTGTTGAAACATGACTGATTACGAAGGTTTCTTCATTAAAACATGTTTAAGCAGAATACCACTATTATAATCTAGTGGTAGTTTTACATAGCTTTATTACCGTTTAGTTCATTTTTAAAGGATTTCGGGGTTTTTTTTTTCCATTTCTATTGTTATTATTGTATTCTATTTGTATTTCTCTTGTTATTAAGTTTTTGTGTTTTTTCTTTTATTTTTAACAAGTTTATTTTTCTAAAATTTAGTAATTAATAATCATTAAAAAAGTTCTGTGCTTTCAAAAAAATTTATAGTAATTTAGTTTTAAACTTATACGTAAACTTATCTGTATTGTATAATGTATTGATGTTTATTTGCATTTTTATTGTATATATATATATATATATATATATATATATATATATATATATATATATATATATATATATATATATAATGTTTTGACTTAAACGTTTGTTCAACATTAATGAAACATTCAATACACATACTTTTACTATATTATTGTAACAGACTTTAGCAGGGCTTCTGCCACCAAATGCCGAAGCGAAACCACCATAAAAATCTCAGATGATCGTCAGAGTGATATGTCTGAGCAAGTTTGTGTGTGCAAGTTTGTGTCTGAGTGTTTTTCGCTGCGTTCTGCTTTTTTTTGAGGAAAAATTTAATTAAACATCACAGACCACATGGTCTGGATGGAGGTACTTCCAGGGAATATAAGTGTAGACTGAAAGTCTGGTAGGGGTCATCCCTACAGGTCTGAACAGTGGGTAAAGGCTGAGTCTGCAGATTTTAAGCTCTCGTAATTGAATAAATTAAAAAAACGAAAGGAATTGTATCAGGAAATAAAAATAAACATTATCTTTTAAAGGAGAGAATGAGGAAATTTAGTAAATTAAGTTATTCAAGTGAGAAATCACTAGGAATTGTTAAATCATCACACACACGCACGTGTGTGTGTGTGTGTGTGTGTGTGTGTGCGTGCGTGCGTGCGTGTGTGCGTGTGCGTGCGTGTGTATTCTGTTTCCCACCAAAAAAGCTACAACATGAAGGAAACATCCAAACCACATCAGATTTTCACTGTGCTTATTCAGAAATGGTATATGAAAATGATTAACATTTCAGGGCAAACGCTCATCATGGGCGCCTATGCAGCCACCAAAAAGTTTCATATAAATGGAGAACAAAAATAAGTGTTGAAGAAATGGAATTGTTCTATAGTGTTTTTGAGTAAAATATAAAAAAAATTGTTGCTTATAGAGAAAGCGTATTATCTTTCCAAGAAATAGAAGTCGTTTCAAACGTAAAACAGAAAGAGTATTGCGGACCTGAAATCAATAAATCTATAAGGCCTAATTGCAGAAAACTATTGCACTCTCCTTTTTGAATCGCTACACTCGATGACAGGCATATTGGGCGCATTATATATCTCTGCCAAATCAGAATTATATCAAACTAAATAAGATCTGTTACACAACAATCGGTATTTGAACATTCATCTTCGTTCGCAGCCCAATAGAATGTCCTTGACGTATCCATGCAGTGGTAACCTTTTTCTCAAAACTGCTGACAATTGGGTCTGCAACATTCCATTGAACGACAAATATGGACTGTCAAATGTCCTGATATTGGCTTTACAGACGCATTACATTTATGCACCCCCCCTCGATGGTTGGATTAAAATCTGGAACCTCCACAGATGTAATGCTCAACTGTTTCCATAGGTATCGGAATACATGTTTTGCATATGGTATCATGATTTGGGGAGGTACTGGATTCTATTCCCATGCTAATACTCGTATCTCCATACTATTCATGTACCCGATATAATAATTTGGGGTATTCAATTCTGTTTCAGTAACATTTCCTACCACATTTCTTGTACAATGGCCAGTCTGGGAACTATCTTCGAGATTTTGATGCCTATTTTCTTCACTTTTCATCAGAGTTTGCCAGTGACCACAGTTTATTAGAAAAATGCACGACAACACATGGCTTACCATGTTTGAGATTTCTTCGACTTCTTGCTGCTTTAACCTGCCTGTTGTCCTGATATATCTCTTATCAAACACGTGAAATCGGTTATTCGAAAACGACTGGTCAGACCTAGATCATCTACAGTAACACCAGATAAAATTTGGCAGCATGTGGCTAAAGAATGCGAAATCAAGACATACAAAGCCTTTGTTTATTCAATGTTGATGCCTGTAGTAGTGATTAATTACCAGTCCTGGCAGTAACACTTAATACTGATTTAATCATCATCCTCACATAAGAGATTTATTTATTAACACTTACAGATTAACTCACTTAATTTTCAATAATGTCAACTTTGTATTACACACTTTATGTTATATCTCTATTACATACTCACATATACATATATATATGTGTGTGTGTATAACTTATATATATATATATATATATATAAGTAATTTCTATTTTTGAATAAAGATTTTTTCTTCATTTGAATTTTGAATAAAAAGTAAATAATAATTTCTTAATCAATGTTCAATCAATTCTGTAAAAAAAATTGTAACCATGTATTAAAATTAATAATTTTGTCTGTGCCGTAATAGGATATAACTAACAATCGTATTTAGCACCGTATGCTATATTTTTTCTTCCTAGTTATTTATGTGAAAGATGGATTCTAAGGATTTCTAGAGAAATTTTTTTTCAAATATTCAACAATATGACTTATTATTCAATAAAATAAAAATATTCAGAACTCTTTTTTTTTTAAATAATGAGAAGTTTGAATAATTTTTAATAATGGTATTAAATAATAATTTATACCATGAGAAAGCATTTACAATTTATAATTTTTAATCTTTATACATTTATTTTTCGACGTGCTGTGAATATTTGAGTATGTGCGATACTTCACTTAGTTAGTAATAGTTATTTTATTTTATATTTAATATGTAAGAACATTTGAAAATATCATAACATTTCTTAAAGGATTATTTTTCAACAATTATACTATAAAATAGTGAATAAATTAAAGTTGCAACGCATCAAATTTACAACGACTATTTAGAAATTAATTTACATGAATTATTGATTTATTAACGTGGTTCTTTTAAAGAATACGAGAACTATAAGTAACAGTCCTCGGAATTTTTCATCCCACTTCTTAAATTCCCTTACAATCCCACAATAATCATCGATAGATTTAACCCGCGTTGGTTCCGCAACTTAAAAGATCATCAGAATCAACTCACGATTCGACAGAAAAAAAGCAGACCATAAACTCACGACCATGACCATTCCTCTTCCGCGACCGTTGTTTTGTATGAAATGGAATAATAGACTTAAATCTTATAAGTTCATAAAAATAAAAAAAAAATAGTAATAATTGATAGGCATTTTAACCATGAGATCAAAACTGCTTAAAAGGCTATCAGAGTTTGGAAGATATTCATCTGCTTTCTAGAAAAGTTCATTTGTATACATTCAGCTTAAGACAATTCAAATATAACAATTATAATTCATATCCATATACTTGACCGATGCTCAAAATTAGAGATCCGTCGGCATTAGCCCTTGTGCGCTTCTTGTGTGACGTTAATAAAACCGACCAACGAACCATCATGTCAGTGTAAACCTTTGAATTTTAAGCATAACTGTGAATTGTTTCATCAAAAATTAGTTTTATTTAAAAATTAGACTTTATTTCTTTTTATAAATATTTATATTAATTTCATTCACATCATAAATGCCGCAACGGTTAATTTTGATAAAAAAAATTTAATGTAAGTAAGAGCGCATAACCTGCCGAACTAAGGTTATTTAATTTAATTCGTATTTTAATTTACTTTCTTCTATTGCGAGAAATTTCATTTGGAAGTTTTAAAATAATTGACTCGAAAATAGTCATAAAAATACAGACATAAATAAAATTGGAATTTTTTTTATTTGCTTAAGCGTAAATGAACAAAAGAATTTCGGGGAATCTGAAAAACGAAAAAGGTACGTATGCAATTACACTGATTCAAATCATCCATAATCCAAAAAACCCTATTGAAAAATATTTTTTTTTGTTCTTGGATATGAAATAGTGACAGTTCTCATACAAAATTCTTTATTCAGAAAATTAATTCATCAAAACAGTTTATTTTTCTTTGTTACATGAAATGAAAATGTGAAACCTTTGAAAATACAAAGAAAGATATGTTTCTAAATTAAAGAACAATTTATAAGCCACCAAAGGGCCTATTGTCTTAGGTAATATATAAATTAGTCACTCGATCAATTTTCAAAATAAAGCGTGAAATGCCATCCACTTGTTTTCCTCTTACGGCAGTAATAATAACATTTAGCTTCATATGTATTCAATTAGATAATTTATAATTTCTTTAATTTTAATTTATGAAAATAATTTTACTGTCCACGTCAATATTTCATTACTTACTATAATTCTCATATTTAATTGTATAATTTAAAAATTATTTAGTTGTGTGCGTGTTTGCATTAATTTTAATATTTAATTTAATAATTATTTTTTTGAAAATTAGCATCTTAATTGGCTTAATGTGTTTTTACAAAACTGTACATAGAAAAATTTTATTTTTATTCTAATATATTGTCTTTTCTTTACATTACTGGCTGAGATTCGTATTTCTTTTTCACGGTAAAAACATGCGAAATTAAAAAAAATTTATAAGTATAATTTAAAGGAGAAATTTCAGAAAAATTTAGTGAAATGAAAGGTTTATAAGTGGAGAGAAATATATGCTCTAATGTATGGTTGAATATGTGTACAAGAATAATTTTTTTGGCAACTACATTAGTTTTGCATATAAATAACTATAATTGCCTCTCTAACAATTTTTCTTTCGGAAAATGGTCTCCTGTATTAGCATAACTGTGAATGTTGCCAAAATCCAAAGCAGTTAAATTCACTGAATAGAAAGAAATTTCGCATTAAATTTTACATCAAAAGCTAGTCGTAGATTTGAAAAATTTATAAACAATTTTAGAAACTTTGAATTTTAGTCATATTCTAAATTTAACTTTTATTTCTGAAGTGTGCTCGAAGTAGTTAATTGAATTTTAAGATATTCTCTTAGTTTGGTATCTATTAAAATTATTTGTCAATTGTGTGTGTATATATATATTTTATAAGATAAGAAACTCTAATTTTCAAATTAAGATTTTAAAACGGTACTTAAAATATTTCAGGAAAATTCCACAATAGGAAATTGGTAGGATTTAAAAAGTAGGTGGCGATTTTTTTGCGTGCTATAAATCAGTTTTCATAATTATTTTAACTTCCAATTTATTAATTTAAACTTATAACAGAAATGAATTATAACTAGACGCAAAATATTTACTTGTAACGCGATTTTAAAAAAGGTAAAATGATGTTTTCGATATTAAATGAATATTATATAGGAGATATTTGTTTGTAACTAATAAGGAAAAATATAATTTCTTCAACACTGAGTACTTAATAATTTTAAACTTTTTTTTCAAAAATTTTGAATGTAAATTAACAATGTTGTTACAATTTATAAAATGTACTCAACTATATTCTTTTAAAACAAGTTTTAAACGATTTAATGAATTTAAAAGTTTTGAAAACCATTATTCTCTTTAAAATTCTAGTAAATAATCACTTTGAATATAAATAATAAATAAATTATTGAGTTGTAATGAGAAGTAAATAATTTTATCCAATTATTCTCTATATTTAAAAATCATCTGCTTCATTTCCTACTATTTTTAAAGAAAATCGGATATCAAATATTATTATAATTTTAGAAAATTGATATTCAATCAAAAAAATGCTTAAATAAAATAAATACTTATTTCTAGAACACCTTCAAAAATACTTCAATTGTAGTACAATATATTTAAGCAAGAGTAAACAACCTTACTCACAACATTACTAACATTTCATCGCGTAGTGTTTGCTATATAAATACAAACTGATTATCATTTGACAAAGTAAATATTTAATTTAGAAACAGATTTGATCCCAGTTAAATAAATACCAGTAATTACTTTATTATTATTTTATTCTATTTTTTTTTTATTTCATTATTTCAGAGATGCATTAAATTTAATCAAATATGTTTTCTTTAACCATCACTTAAAGTAAGATATAATTGGACTTTCATCGCGAAACACTACGTTCATTTTGAAGCATATTTTTTACCAAGCGATTTAATGGAAATTAAAAGAAACATATAAATATATGAAATAAAATTTATATTATAAAATAATAATTATATGGTGAATACATTCGTCTGTTTTTAAACTCCAGTAGTAAAACTCGAAAGTCTATCGTGCTGCCATCTATTGATGAATTTTCTTTTTGAAGATTTCGGATAATTAACCGTAAAAGAGGAAATTTAGTTTGCTTTGGCAACCCTATCTTCAAAAATAAATTTGGTTGGATGTTTTATTTTAAACATAAGATCCAATAATAAAAATGGTTGCAAAAAATATTCTTAGTTCTCAAATGCTAAATAAAATATGAAACGCATAAGGGTATTAAATGTTTGCAATTTTTCTGGTAATTTGTATATATAGAATACATAATAAGAAATTGAAAGCATACAATTTCCTTTTGTGAGGAATAATATTCAGTTAAGAAGTAAATAAAAATAAAATAATAAAAAATTGTACTTTTTGCTCCTGTCACTAAAGGTAAATTTCATTTGTGAAATTTCAAATCAGTCACTTAGGAACTTTCGGTAGTGCTGCCATCTATGTAATCTTTAGGCAAGTATTTCGTTATTTATCACCATATTGTTTGCCGTAGTATCCACAGCAAATTTCAACTCCTTTTTCGCTATAAGCGTATTCGAAGTCACATACATACAAAAATGATATTAACTGAAACAGTTTTACTGTTTATAGGGAAAATAATTTGCTGTAGGATTTTTTTTTATCTTAAAAATGTACATGAAATCTAAATTAGAATTACTGCCTTATTTTCGCAAAAATAAACGAATTTTTAAATTCGATAATTTATTAGTAAAAAACTAATAGAACTAATGTTTTAATAGTAAATTATAAAAATCAAATATTTTACAATAATTGTTTGGTTTTTTTTGTTAAGCCCTTTACATTTTTAATTAATTTTACTCATTCATATTAAATCGAAAGTCATAAGAAGTCTAAAACTAATACAAAATATAATTTTTTAAAACAATAAGGCAAATAAAATTAGTATTATAAGTCATTCATTTTTCAAAAAGATTAGTTCAGTTACATATATATTGTTATATATATATATATATATATATATATATATATATATATATATATATATATATATATATATATATGGATATAAACTTGATAAAAAAAGCGACACACCAAGAAGGAGTTCCCGATTGTAAAGAAATTTCGTATACAAAGACATTTGCACCAAATATGCAAATCATTAAAATTTGATGTCCAATGAATGAATACCGAGAGCTACAGCACATCGGAATTACGCACTCAGCAAGTGTATATAAGAAGCAATTCTCCATCTGATGGTCAAATTTTCTGATGCACTGTGATTTAGGATATCTTTCAACGACTGAAAAATTGCTTCGTCTCCTGCCACTCACGCCTGCGCACTGTCGAGCCAGATTACAGTGGTGCTGGACTCAATCAGGTTGGAATGAGGCTGATTGGGGACGCATAGTATTTAGCGATGAATCTAGTTTCCAACTGTGTCATGATGATCATCGAAGATGAGTCTGGAGACTAACAGGGCTGCGAGCCGATCCTGTTTTCACTATTGCACGCCACATAGGTCCTCAACCAGAAATTATGGTCTGGAATGCCATTTCCCTTGATAGCCGGGCCCCTTTGGTCGTCATTAGAGACACACTTGCTACTCAGAAGTAAGTAGACGACATTCTGTGACATATTTTGCTACCGTTCCTTTTGCAGTACGCTGGTGTTATTTTTCACCTTGATAATACCAGAACGCATACGGCACGTGTTGCTATGAACTGTCTTACAGCTTGTCGAACACTTCCTTAGTCAGCCAGATGTCTCTCCAATGGAGCATGTGTCTGGGATATGATGGGAAGGGGATTGCATCTACCAGGGAATATTGATGGCTTAGCTCGACAATTGGAGCAAATTTGGCAAGAAATACAGCAGGAGGTCATCAAGGAGATTTATCACTCTATGCCTGCCACGTCGTGAAGCAGCTTGCATCCAGGCTACAGGTGGGTCAACACCTTTTTGAGCTTGTTTCTTTGTAACTATGTAACTCTTAAATAAAGCATTCAATTTTTCTGAAATTTTAATCATTTTCTATTCTGTGCATAATTTTCCAATCCGCTAATTTTTGTCTTCATCGAGCAAACTCCTTGGTGCGTCGTTTTTTTCTCGTTACGGAGTATATATATATATATATATATATATATATATATAATGATTAATTAAGTATTATTTATTTCATTTCTTGTAATTCAATTCAACAATCTTGGGAGTCTTGCACCAAAAACCTTCTTTTTTATGAAATGTGCAAATATTTGACAGATTTATTTCTAACTTGCTTCACTTTTTTTAAAAAGATTCAATTGATGAGAGAGAGAGAGTTAGCTTAAGGCTACTTTACAATTCTTTTCTATGAAAAATTGAAGCATAAAAATTTAATTAAGTATTATAAAAATGATTAAAATTCTTCCACTGGCTTACGTACTTTCGCTAATTATTCTTTTGATTAAAAATTACTCTGCATGAATAACAATTTTTTTCCTCAATAATTACTTTTTTATATCATCTCTAACATCTAAAAACAATAAATGAAAGCTATTGCAAAATTCAGAAAGCTAGTTTAATGGAAAATTTCAGCAAAATATTATTAAACTGATAGAATTGCTTATTTGACATACATGAGAGGTAATAAAATAATAAGAGCTTTTTCTTTAGGGATAATGTAATGCTTGATTTTGACAAGTGAAATATATTCAATAATTAAGAAAATTTATATATTCTTTTAGCGAATGATTTATTTTAAAATGTAATGTATGTTTAAAAAGTAATGTTTAGAGAAATATTTTTTCTTCAACTTAATGACTTTTGAATTATTTCTACTTCTAATTTCATTCGGTTGTTAGAAATGTATAATGAAATTATTTAATATTATACAATAGATAAATATACATTATAAAGAATTTTTATAAAAGAATACTGTGAAAAGAACATGAGATGGAAGGTAATGAGCTTGTGTAAGAAAAGAAAAAAAATTAGTTGAAGCCTTTGAATGACAAGCATACATCTTTTAATGTTTTTGAAATAACTACTTTTTTTATCTGAAAATTTAAACTTATATTTATATATAACATACTTTGCATTATTAATAGCTTAAAAAGTTAGTAAATACAAAAAGGATTAAAAATAATTTTAAGTCATGAAGAAAGACTTTTAAAAATGTATTAAATCAAATAACAAAAAATAATTATATTCTTGTCAGAGAAGCTCTTTTATTAAAGGTTTTCTTTGAACAGTGAAATAAATTTCCAATGAAGTCTAAATTCATTCTAACAAATATTTCTATCAATTAGGCTGTAATACAGGTGATGAATAAATACTGATGAATAAATTTATAAAAGAATAATAAATTTATAAAAGAATAAATTTATAATAGAAACTGATGAATAAATTTATAAAAGAAATTTAGTTTAAAATTTTGAACAGATTCTCTCAATATACATTATAATCATATCAGTAAAACCAATCTAAATTTTTAAATACTCATATATATAATCGTTAATATTTCTATTTTCTTAACTGATGTATAAAATATTTTCATGATCTAAGAACAATAAAAACTGCTTTTAAATTGCGTTTCAGTGAATAAATAATTTTAAGTAGATTTTTCTCCAACTAAACCTACTCATTAGAGATAATTCAAGATCATATTTATTAATGAAAATAAAATCTTGAATTAACAAATTATTTTTAAGAGAGAAAACATTTGTGTGTGATAAAAGGATATTTTATGTTTATTTAAGCTTATTAACGAATTAGTTATTAAGTTAAATTACTTTTTTGAATAACTGTTCTGTTTATTACTCCCTTATATGTTTCATAGGAAGATTGTATTATTGATGAATTTTCATATAAATTAAATTTTCTTTATTTTAAGTATCTGAGTATCGATATATAACTAAATACCATCTCTAATAGTAAGTTCTTATAATATTGAGGATTGAAGAATTTAGTTGTAATTGCTTGAGGAAAATATTTGCAAATATTTATTTATATAATTCCAAGTGAGTTAAAAATTAAAAATTAAAATATTTAAATAAGTTATTTCTCATTTCTTATTATACTTTTTAATTATTCAAGCTTTTCACTAATTCGAATAGAAATGCAGTTACTTATTTTTCTATAATATCCTTCCAAATTCATGTTCAACTGTAAAAAAATATCTTGTTCTTTCCTATTGATACTAAAATAAAGAAATTAATGATTTGATTAGTCAGTAATTTGATTGAAAATTGCTTTGTTATTACATTGTTCTCCTTCCTTTATTGTTTTAAAATTTGAATTATATTACAATGACATTTCCTGTAATTCGGATTGGCAAACGGTTTTTGGAAAGGACCTAATCATAACATTTTTAAGCTAGGTGGACCAAGGAACCAAACTTGAAAATATTCTAATCATAGAGCAACAACAACAAAACCTTCTCATTTTTGTTATAATATAATATTTTACATAATAATTATATGCATATATTAACATAAAAAAGAATAAATAATTTTCACATATTAATAAACATATTATAGGACTGGTTAAATTTTACATGATTGCAATGAATGTAATTGTTTTACTCAGATAATAGTTCATTGTACTGGTGCTTGGAATAAGTACTTCAGATCAATAAAATTGTTTGTAAATTCGCTTCTGGTACTAATGAACAATATTCCGAATTTACCTATTTCATTTTCCAAAATATCCTTTCACATATCAATATGACTCATATATCAATACATAATTACTCCCACATAAATCCTTGCGTATATGCTTTAAATTGGTGATATTTATCTTCTGAAAGATATTTATGGAACTAGGTTAGATCCTTTACAAAAAACACCATTGCTAGCATATCATTATTTTGATGATTATTTACTTATATTGCAAGATCTGACGAAGCTCCTCCATTGTACAAGCAAAGGGACAATGAAATATGGAAATATATTTAGTTCTTGTACCCAAAGAATGAGCACAATGTTGTATAAGTTGATGAAGTAATTTTTGTATACAAGATAACTCACGGATCGCATTAAAAACAAACAAGAGCCGGAAATGATCCTTGAGATGTAGCTTGCCAAACCTTGTCTTTTTTTGAAAATTTTCAAAGTTTGCATTTGCATAACTATCAACACATTTATAATTAGTACATACATAACAAGAAAAAAGCAATTCTTACCTGATTCATTATCTACTAAAAAGGGTTGTCCGTCTTCCCTCTTCCACTTAATGACGGGAGGAGGATTTCCAGTGGCTTTACACGACAGCGATACATTTGAGTTCTCCATGACAGTCACGTTCCTGTTGGTCATGTTGGTCACGAATTCCGGAGGCTCTAAGGATTGCAATAAGAGATTAAAGTACAGGGCTTTCAAATACCCTTCCATGATAAACCAACATGAATATCTAACATTAAATCTCTATTAGATGAGAAAACTTAAGTAATTCATACTTTTAGCGTGAAATGTACTCTATAAAGGAGTCAAAAAGTTCAAAATAAGATGAAAATAAAAGAAAGATTTGGTATTAAAGAGCAATAAAAAGAACAAATTCAAAAATTTAAAATATAGCTTTTACTGGCTGCAACTTCTAATGATGAATTGTTTTTCTTCATGAGATGACGAAAAATATGTCTGCATTCCTCATGTATGAAATACACTAAAAAACGTTTAACAAAAAAAAGTTCTTCCATGAAAAAAATTGACATACGTAAAAATGTAAAATAATATTGTGATCCCTACAAATAGCAATATAATTTCATACATTTTTTTTTATCATCAAACAAAAATTGCTTAGCACAAAAAATTTTCTCGGACCCAAATAATTTGGTTTATTATAAAAAAATTTCCAACTGTATCGAAAGAAATAAACAGATTTTGTTATGATTGCTTAGTCACAACTTAAATTTGGATTGGTAGAGACATTTCCTTTGTCTGAACAGTTGATTCTATCGGTGAATTACTTATCAGATTCAGAAATGGGTTTGCCAAAGGCGCAGAACTGAGTATTGAAATTGTTGTATTTCAAATTTTTGACATTAGAAATAAATTTATTCTTATGTGTACAATAACTGAGAAATCGGGATGGATATATATATATATATATATACATGAGTATGAGTTTGTGTGAGTGTATAGAGAGAGAGAGAGAGTTCGAAGATAGCAGAAACCACTCCGTTCCTACTGCTCTTTCGACGGTCGAAAGAGGAGAAAACAGTACGATTCGGGGGCAATGTTCAGCTCGATGATTTGCTCTATTAAAGAGATTCCTCCATTATAAAAAAAAATAGGTTTGAACAATCTTACCCAAATAATCATCATTAAATTATTTCTTTCATTATAAGTTAATTTTTTAGTTTCTTAGTCCTAAATAGCTCTAGAAGTTATGAGGTTCTAGCCGAGATTTGACAAGAAACCAATCAACACCAGGAAAAACACTTTGAATTACCGATGATGATATGATTGACCGATATTCTTTAAGACGTTAAAAGAATTATTGAAAGACTGTTTTTTTTAATTTGGAAGTGATAGACTTTATAACGACGATGTGTTATTCTTTCCGACGCATGCTTTTTTTTTTTTTTTTTTTTGGGGAATTTATGGACTTAAAATTTGGGACTGTATTACACACTTCTGAATCCAGTGTATGAAAGAGATAAATAGATCATCTAACCAAGACTTTTAAACTAACAAAATTCTGGGTACACTTTAAAACTGTGGATTTTCTTTAAAAATAAAGTTGCTAGAAATTAACAAATTAAACCACAGAATTTGGATTGTTCCGTAGCATCCATACGCATAATTCATAAATTAATATAACTGTTCGATGGAGCTCGTCATTACAGACAAATGTATTTGAAAGATTTGAGTTATTATCCTCTAATGTTTGAATGTGATATAATAAAAAATTAATTTCCTTAGAACAAGACTTTCCGAACATGATCCAATAGTGGAAGTTAAATTATTAAAATCAAGATTTTGAAAGAGCAAAATAAAGAAAAAGTGAAAAGAATTAATTTTAACTTTACCGGTTTAAGAAAATTACATTTTTTTATTTCAAATTACAAAAATAAGGATGAAATTTTTTTTAGAGTTCATTGCACAGATTTCACAGGACTATCTCCGAGCGTTACCAAATCAACCTTAATGCTTTAGAATGTATTTAACTCTATGAGTAATTTTGATGAAATTAAATATTGTTATACTGACAAATGAATCAAAGATTTCGAGGAAATTTCAAAATTGCTCTGTGTGAGCTATTTTGAAATGTTAATGTTTTGAAAGAACTGTTGACATGGTTGGAAAAAATATTTATTCAAGGGAAAACTGGAATAATTTGTGTGGAAAATCGAAATATTTTTTTAATGTATTCAATTTAGAAACAGGCGTAATTCAGATCGATTGTAATCTATACTATCTAAATGACGCTTAGGGGAAACGGAATATTTTCAGGAATATTTTTTGTTATGAAGGAAGTAACCACTTGCGCTAATGCAGAATTCATTCTTGATTGGTTACATAATTTAAGGTCTGCTGACTCCCCTTGCAACAAAAATATTTTATACTGAGCAAAAAACATCTCAAACTTCAAAGGAAAATTAAAACTATACGAAAAGGTGAAAGATGATCGCAAAGTTAACTCTATCAGGAATTTCAAAACCATGTATGAAACTCATGAAAATAAACTTAATCCCAGATTTGTTGAACTGAATTTCAGAAGATAGAGTATAAAAGTAGTATAAAAGTAGTGAATATGGATACTAAGCGTTGATTGTCCTAATAAGAGTAACGTATTAAAATAATGTAAATGTAATCGCTTGGACATAATTTGAGGAATATCTTCAAACAAACTTGATTTGAACTTTAATTAGTAACTCACGCAAGTTTTCAAATAACTTTTAGGACTTGGCAGACATTGGAGTAAAATATTCTTTCCATTCAGCACTTTTCAAGGCTGAGGAGAAAATTTCTCCATCCTCCCCCCCCCAAAAAAAAAAAAACTGGTAAATCATGTATGTCTATTTTCGCCACATGTAATATTGTGAAGGTTTTCATGTTACAAAAAAAAGGAGGGTAAGGGTTGCAGATTTTTGGTCGATAATCCTTCACTAATATATATAATGAAGATACCAATATTTTGCGCAATATATACTATAATTTTTTTTCTAAATTCCTGGTTCCATATTTAATTTACATGAATTAAAAAATTTCAACTGTATAATTTTTATGAGTACTGCGAATGTTTTAGTATCCATATCTTTTTAAAGTAAATTCTAAAATTAAAACAGATATTTTCTGGAATTTGAAGAGCAGCATTTCAGAAATACTAAGAGACTAGAATTAACATGAATGACATGTTGAATAGTAATCATATACGAGTAAAAAGGATTATATTTATTACTTTTATCTTTCTACGGATTAAGACTACTCGGCTACAGATGCCAATTTGTGATTAAATGTGAACAAGTGAGATTTAAAAATATAATTTTCTGCTTAACTCAATACGTTTCAAAACTACTGAATATAGCAAACATAGGCAAGACTTTGAATTATTTTCATATATTCCAATGAATATAATGTGTAACACTTTTAGATATTAAAAATTTTTTTTTTCTTAATCATTAGCCTTAAAGAAAAAATATATTCAGCTATATTTTTAATTTTTGATTGATTCAAAAAATTCACTGTAATGCATCTAAAAAACTCACTATCTTAAAAAATGATATTTCTAACTTTTTTTAAGCTCTTAATCACAATCATCAAATTTTTTTCTTCATCTAAATCCTTCGTAAAATTCTTAATTTCTAATTGCGTTAGAAATTTGCGAAAAATTCAAAAAGATCGAAGAAAGAACAAGAGAAAAGAAAATTTTGTCTCTCATAAACAATGTAAATTTATCGAATGAAATATTTATTTTCAAAATCGGAACTGTGGTTGTTCCTAGACGTCACCAATGATAAGGAATGCACACAAGAAACATTTTGGCGAAAAATATCCCCACACAACTATGAACAATGGTAGTTCAGTCATAAAAGGCGCAAGAAAAATCCTGCAGCAAAAAAGGGGGATTAACTATCTCTGAATAGATTGGTACAGAAGTTGTACCGTAGCCGAAGTAAATAAGAAAAAAAAAATGTTTTGGTAAAGCATATGTTCTGACAAGTTATAAAGGTATAAAGGGATAAAAACTCGAAGTAAAAAAACAAATACATTGATCAATAGTGGAAGTGACGTATTTAATGGATTTGAGTGTATATGAACAAACTGAGCTTTCTGAGTTGAAATCGGACAGTATAAAATTTATGTATGTTCGTGGTGAAGAAATAGCAACATCTATTTCTTCTTACAGCTATTTGAACTTAATTTGTAGCAAATTTGTGATTGGTATGGATTTTATAGGACAATTAAAATTAAAATGATTGTTATTAGAAATCGAAATGAACATATTTGAAATTTTTTGTAAAATGTTAAAAATAAATCAACTGTATATATTGTATTAAGGAAATCATAATTTTAAGCCCCAAAAAATAAGAAATACTCTAAAGAACCGAGTTCACTTATTTGCATTATTGATGAAGGTAGAACAGACGATAAAACCTTTTATTCAAAATTAAGCAGCTCAGTTTAACCTCCTCCGAATTAAACAGCTCAGTAGTATCACATATGATACTTTGGTTTTCAATAGGAATAAAGTCATTTAACTTCTTACAAACAGGTATTGCTCAAAGGATCGTTAATTTATGTCGATAGGTACTTAACATCGGAATTGTTATTAGATATGCTACTCAATAGATAAGTTTTTGCGACAGAAACACTAATGAAAAACAAAGTTCCAAAATTAGCAGAATTACAAACAAACGGTAAGATGAAAAGAAATGGCTATGGCTCTGTTAATTAAATTGTACGATATAACAAAAAAAGTTGCTTAGTAAAATGGTTTGATAACATAGGTGTATTCTTGTTTTCAACAGAAAGTGATAAATTTCCTGTAGAAAAAATATCGCCGATGGTCCAAAAAAAAAAGGGGGGGAATACATAAGTAGCTGTACCCTTGCTGTTGCAAAAAATTGCAATCAATTGATGGAGGGAGGCAGATTATTACCTCAGCAACTACCAAATGAAAAATCAAACAAAAAATGGACAGTAAAAGAAATCTTACATATGACTGATTTTGCAATGCGCAGTGCTTAGATAGGATATCTTCACCAAATGGAAGCTATAGGAGCGCACAAAAAGGATATCCTCGATTACATTTCCCTCAGACTAAATGCTGCCGCAACTTTGATATATTGGATGAAGCAATCGCTAAGTCAAATTTTCTCTATCAGATTATCGGATGAAACGATTAGGGACAACGAACCTTTAACTAAACGACCTCTAATAAATTACCTGTTTACATACCACATGATTCTGCAAGGAAAAAAGATATAAGATATATTCCCAAAATAATTGGTGATAGAAGTCACAGGAGTAAATGCAAAATGCCAAATGTAACGCTCTAACTACAATGCGCTGTTCCATCTGTAAAATATTTCTGTGCTTTAATGTCTCACGAAACTACTTCAAAAAGCTCCATGAAATATAAAGGATTTATCCATGTTTAAATATTTGTCTAACTTCAAAAAATAAAATGTAATTTGAATGTAAAACTCCAATTCTTATTTTTTTTTTTTTAACTTTGTAGTAGTTTAACCCAGAAGTATCACATGTGATACTTGCTCCTCCCCCCCCCCCAATCCAACTGGGGGGAGAATAATAAAACTAACATATTTGAACATAACATGATGATAATAATAAATTTTAATAAATTTTCTTGACGAGTGGAATATTTTCAGATCATAAAACAGCTGATTTTATGATGATTATTCATCTAAATAACCATCATAAAATTTCATTCATTTTTAAAAAGTTGTAACATAATTTGTAGCCAGTAAATAGTCACACACACTCACATTTATAATATATGTATACACAATATATATATATATATATATATATATATATGTGTGTGTGTGCGTGTGTGCGTGTGTGTGTGTATTTGTGTGTGTGTGAGAGAGAGAGAGATAGATAATGTAAGAAATGGCATCAGCTTCATTTTGATTCTGTTGTGATGGTCACGATGACGAAATCGATGAAGAAGGAGTTTATTCCATAAAGAAATATTTTGTTAACAAGTTGAAAGCATCTACAGATAAAACACATTACGTGGTGGCGATACTTCACAGAAAAGCGCAGAGTACTGACGTTTCACAGACGAAGCACAGGAAAAGGACCAAAAAAAGAGAACGGAATGTATTTCATAAGCTTTTATACCCCTGAGGCACCAGATGTTTAACTCCGCCTGGCGGTACTTCGTATTTTAAAGACGATGGTTACAGTTATTACATGAGGCATTGGTTAGAAGGTTGAATTCAGTGGATATAAACTGCTGTTTGTAGAAAATGCAACACCATGAAGGAATCATCAGAATCAAATGAAATTCGCAGCAAATGTCAATTATAGGATATTATGCAAATTAATAAAGTTTCAGAGCCATCGCGCATGCGCGGCGCGCGCAGCGCCCTCTGAATTGATGCTGAAAGCGTATAAATAAAGTGCTGTAGCGGGACGTTGAAAAAAGTCTATGATTATTTGTTAGTGGCAAACGTTTAGTGAGACCTGAGTATGCCTCCACGACGGAAGAATAAGAAATTCAAGCAACTTACGGAGTTTGAACGAGGGAGGATAATCGGCCTTCGAGAAGGAGGATTTTCCTATCGCGCAATAGCAGCTCGTATGCAGCGGAACAGTTCCACAGTGATGCGAGTTTGGAAGCAGTGGACCGACGAGCACCGAACAACTCGAAAAACAGGCACTGGACGACAGAAGGTGACGTCAGAGCGCGATGATCGACACCTGCTCCGCATGGCGGTGAATGATCGCACAGCTTCCTCCAGGCAGCTGGCAGCACGTTGGTCTACTGCTACAGGTGTACAATTGTCGGCTTCGTCAATTCGTCGTCGTCTGCTGCGCCGTGGATTGCGTGCAAGGGTCCCTTTATACAGGATTCCCCTCACGGCGAATCATCGACGGCTGCGTCGGCAGTGGGCTCTTGAGCACAGAGACAGGCGAGCTGATTGGCACCAAGTTGTCTTTTCAGATGAATCACGCTTCAATTTGTGGACCCATGATGGCCGTGTTCGTGTTAGACGTTATGCCGGTCAACGCTGCCTTCCTGAGTGTATTATTGAACGACATAGTGGTCGAACACCCGGAGTTATGGTCTGGGGTGCGATTTCGTATCATGGACGATCCAATTTGATACGAATTGAGGGTAATCTCAATAGCAACAGGTACGTCCGTGAAGTGCTACAGCCCGAAGTCGTTCCTTTCCTTCAAGGCATCCCTGGAGCTATCTTTCAGCAGGATAATGCACACCCACATGTTGCGCGGACTGTTCGAGACTTCTGTTCAGCACAACGCATGCAACTTCTTCCTTGGCCTGCTTATTCACCGGATATGTCGCCTATTGAGCACGTGTGGGATATGGTTGGTCGGCGTCTCGCTCGTGATCCGCGTCCTGCAGTTTCCAAAGACGAACTTTGGTTGCGCATACAAGCGATATGGAATTCTCTTCCTCAAGCAGATATTCAACATCTGTTTGACTCCATGCCACGTCGTATAGCAGCACTTATTGCAGCGCATGGTGGCTGCACCAAATACTGATTTCGGACGCTTAATTTGTTTCTTTTGTTTTGAAAATTTCATCATTTATTTGTATCAGTACAAGTCGTTTCTGCATTAAATTTCATTTGATTCTGATGATTCTTTCATGGTGTTGCATTTTCTACAAACAGCAGTATATATATATATATATATATATATGTTCGTTTGTTCAAAATCAGTAATCCACTGATTGCTTTAAAATTTTGACACAACACTGCAGTTGCGTTCGATTACGCTCGTGTTTATTGCATATATATGTCTCACCAGTAACAGGTAAAAACACGACTTATTAAAAAAAAAAAAAAAAAAACCATTTAAAAATAAATTACGGTATTCTATTTCAATATTCCTGATTTCATTGTTAAATTAAATGTTCAATGGTTTCCATTTATTTTCATTTGATTTAATTACTTCGTGCGACATTGATTTGAATGTGTGTTCTGTCATTTACCACAATGTTCCTTTAGTGAATATTTTCTTTCTTTACTTCTTTTATTGCTTTTCATTTGCTTTTTTATTGTTTTATTTTTATTTTTCAGTGCAGTTGGCAGTTGAGTTGAGCCGTTTCAATTGATTTTCGTTTGAGCACAAACTATATTGTGAAATTGTCTTTAGAGTAATTTTTCTAGCGGACTGAAATATTTCGTTTCTCATTGCGTTAAAATTTAACTGTGGCGACTGATCTGCGTTAAAATTGAAATATTTCGCTAGTATTTTTTGGGTTTTTTTTTCCTGTAATTTCGTTAGTGTAATTCTCCTTTTCTTAATGTTTGTAATTTTATGTTTTTGCTGTAACTTCCTCTCGTTTTTTATAGTGCACTCGATCTGCGGCACAATTAACTATCAGTCATACGAATTAAAGAAATGTGAGAATGAAGATAATCACATTTTGAAATGCTGACAATTTTTTTTCTAATACATCGTAGATATTTATGCAAAAATCTAAAAAGAACTTTAAATATTCACCCTTTTGAAGCAAACCAAGCTTTGCTCTGAAGAATACGTTCATTTGCGAGATGCAATTGTAATTGGAGGTGATTAACTAACATTGGAACACTAACAATTTTTCCATCTTCATATGCAGGCAGCCCACGTTAAATGCAAGATTACGCTCAAGATGGAATTGTCAATACGGTAAATAAGTCAATACGGGCGTCCAGACCTTTTAATTACATTCACGTGAAATTCATCTAGATACGATATACACTAGCTCTTACCTTCTGGGCAATCGCCAGTGAATAGGGAGGGCATCACAGCATGTGTTTTCAGCCAGAAGCTAAAATCGCTGATGGATTTCATGGCAATAGATAATGTGTTTGGGTGCAACGCTGCTGGATGTACTCAGTAGATTGGCAGAAGAGGGGATTGCCGCACGCATATATATTAATCTGGCTCGATAACAAAGTCATTTCAAACGAAATCCGACTATGTAATATGTGCTGAAATACCCGATGCCGAAGTCAATAAGGGTTGCATGATGTTGGTACGAAAAATATGATACATGGACCCAGCGGTACACTGAGTCCAAATTCCCCATGCATGATATAAGGAAAATGCTCTAAGCAATATCCTCGCGCATAAGGACCAATACAGTTATAGAAAACGATGGATATCCTTTATACAGAAAATCAGCAGAAGATGGTGGTAAATTATTAACTACACAAATGCTGAATGGCAACATCAAACTAGATAACTGGAGGTTTGTTAAATATTCTCTTTTGTTAACAAAAACATACAAAACGCTCATAAACATAGAATACTGTAATTCGCTTAAATCAATCAAACATATATGTAAGTACGTGAAAAAAACAGGGACATGGCAGTTTTTGATTTACAACCAAAAACAGTGATAGAAATGCAATCATACATATCGATGAAATCGCACAGTATCAAGACGAAAGACACATAAGTAGCAATGAAACTGTATGGTTAATTCTTTTATTCCCCATGTATGAACGAACAAGAACTATTTTTGATAGGACCATTCAAAGGTTAAGATGTTCTCATTTCTATGATTTTAAGGGATATGTCATTTAAATTTAAGAGATTGCAATTCCCAATTTGATTATCATTTGCTATTCCTTTCAATGAAGCTCAGGGATAATCTTTAGAATTGTATGGCTTAGATCTAGACACGTATAGCTTCATTATATACAGGCAATTATATATTGCATATTCTAGAGTCGGTAAACAGGACTCTATATCTGCATAGACAATAGAACTGCAAAAAATATAATATATCCACAAGCGTGCGTATTCTCTTTTCTTTTTTTTTTCCATTTAACTACATTGAGCTATAACAACACGTGACTGATAAGTATATCTAGTGTATATATATATATATATAAATACCTTAAATGTAATCACCTAGAAATGTAAAATTTAGTAGGAAACTTTTCAACATGGAGAAATATTGGTGAAATATTTTACATGTGTAATTTATTTTAGCTCAAAAATATATTTCAGTCTTCTGGATTTCGAGTTAAATGTTTGAAACTGCATTTTATAAAAGTTTCAGACAATTGAAAATCAAATGAAAACAGCACTAAAAGATATAATATTTGGCATAAAAACGCAATAAAAAGTCAGGAACTATTTCTAGAATTTACAGGCTGATACTTTTAACTGCTAAATGTTTTTCCATTCTGAAATCATTACAAAACACCAAACATATTTCATGTTCAGTTTTCTTCTGAATGAGATACGAATATTCATACGTCTAAATAATAGAACCTCCCATTTTCAAATATGCTATACTTTGACCGTCCAACACAGCCTCGATATGTGTCACAATAGTCTACCATTTGGTGATTGTGAAAGGTGGAAATCAGTCTAGCAGTTGTCCGTTGTGTAAGAAAATTCTGTTCTCTGTAAGGCTATATTATGTTGATTATTCAACGTGTAAATAGGAACGCTCATTAGAACTTGAATCGCCTAGATTTCGATTCGATAACAGTTACATTTGTGGGTATTTCAAGAGTCTATGCATAATGAGTTTTCACAGACTAACTAATTCAGGAAAGGTAGAAAGGTATTCTCTGCAAAATAAAACAAAAGACGAAAGTCAAAACATACCAATTGAACAGGAGAGTGTTGAAGAGGGTAGACACGTGACACCTCACGACTACAATGAAACTAATAGCCTTTGAAATAAACTCCTATCTCCAGAACCCCATACCCACCAAAACTATTCAATGGGAGTTGCATGTTGTTACCATTAGCGACATAGTCATATCAAATCCATTGGTGTCACCGCTGATTATTATAAAACGAAGTAAGTGTTACAAGACAATCAAAGCTGTACATAACAACAATGTACATAGGACATCTCGTATATGCAAAATATATCTTGACGAATGATCTTTTACATTATTTCAGACCACCTGAAGTGTAATTATCAGACGAACACCGGCAGAAGCCTTTTATGTTCATACAGTGATGCATGGGAGGTGGTCTGTCGTTGCATAGGGTGCGATATTTTGGTAAGACGTAGCCAAATACAGCTTTCAGAGGTAAGATCGAAGCTGAGCACTACTCCACTACTGTCGCACATCATTTTCACCTTATGTTTCATACTCTATTTTACCCTCTATACTCTATTATCTTTATCACCCAAAGAACTTGAGCTCGAGACCTCTGTACACTAGGAATGGGGACGAATTCCCGTGATCTTTGTGTAAGATCTTTATTTATCAACATTACTCTGGAATAAACTATAGTTAAGGCCAAAAGAGTTCCAAACCGATTAATAAAGAAATTGCTATCTTTTACACGTGTGCTGATATTTTCTCTATATACCTGTAAGTAGTTCGAAAGACAGGGTCATAATATAAGGCACGCAAAAAACGTTATTCCTGAAAATTCCGATTCTTTCTTAAGTGGACATGTAAATTATATTTTTAAGGAAATTTAACAAAAATGGCTTGTTTTGAAATAGTGATCTGAATTTTTCTTATTGATTTTATGAAACTAACAAAAAAAAACACGAGCCAAACTTAAATTGTATTGAAAAATTATGGCAAATATTTAATGAATAAAATCACATTTTACTGAAGAAAAAAAGAAGAAATTATTATAAAAATACATCCATTACAGATTTAAAAAAAATGCATAGCTTCGGTTTTTAGAAAAAAGTAATAAATGAAAAAAAAACTTTTAAAATTGTACATCTTGCTAATTTGTATAAATAAATAAAGTTTAATATCATGTTTCTCATTTATAATTTTATATTGAAGGTCTATTTTATCCAAATGGATAGTAAATAGAAACCATTGTAATAACAAAAAGAGAATATCAAAAAATGTATAGAGATGTATTGTTATTTTGAAGCAGAAATATTTTTGCGATCCCATACAGTAAAATACTTAATAATGAACCAGTTTCAAAATAAATACAGATCCCAGCATCCTTCTCTTAACCAGTCTACAGTAACAAGAATTTTTTTCAGACTCATTGATGACCCTTAGTACTAGAAGATAGCTTTGAAACTTGTATAAACCATTAAATAAAATAAACTTGTTTACTTCAAAAGCTCGCTCTAAATGACGTGTCGTTTGGTAAAGAAAAGAATTGATCAACATGACTTGCATATTATTATTTCTTAAAAAACAAGCACACACATAAGGGCCAGAACTTAATTACTTGAAGTAATTATATATGCTCTATATGTTGTAGTGAGTAGTACAAAACACAGAAATGCCAATGCAGGAATATTAAGATATAATTGTTGTTTTCTTCTCACCTTCGTCGGCTGAAATATTTGCTCACGTTGTATATGAATAACGCTGTGTAATATGTTACGGCAAAATTAAGAAACATATTTTGTTTAAATACACATTATGAGTGCTTATTGTTTTGTGAAATGTGCGATCTCGTGTTGTTTAACTCAGGCAGACGTTAATAGCATGTACAACACAAAAATCTTAAGAGAGTCGTTGTTATTTAAATTGAATGTCTAAAAACACAAATTAGTGATATTAATATTCATAACTAATATAGACATGAATCCACAAATTTTAAAATTTTTTCTTTTGAAAGTTATAAAAATCTTTTACGACAATGTTATTGATTTTTATATATTTCTAAATTTTTATTTCAGATCTTAATATAATGCTTACATTTTTTTTATATTTTAAAATTATTTACTGAGATAAAATAAAGCACTATAACTTTTCTTGTTTCAAGCTTTTTGTTTCAAGAGTTGATACTTTAGCTAGAACTGACACTTTATTGCAATTACAAAGTCACAAAATAGCTACAGTATGCATTCATTAATATAATAATCTTCATATCATCAGTATCACGGGAACCAAGTCTCGTTTTCATCTTTTAGCTTTTTTCTTTTGAGTAACAAGTAATTAATTTTCATCTTACCTCAAATTTTTTCTCTGAATATTTCACATAAAATTAGTAAGCAATTAAGAGCTGATAAGTTTTTTTTAACTATTCAACAAAATCCCTATGAATTATGAATTCCTTTTGAAATTCGAAAGAAATCTAAATTTTGTATTGCACTCCAGTGAATTTAACGAGTCATAAAATTACAAACATTTATGAGTACAGCTTTTTAAAAATAAGAACAATAATGTGCAGATAAATATGCCAAAGGAAAATAATTCTAATTTTTATTTAGCAGAGTATCTAACAGTATTGTAATTGTAATAATAACAGCAATATTACTGCAATATCATTATAAAAAGGAAATCGAGAATAGACCTTTTCTTTTGTTCTAAACAAAATAATTGTTTTCTTAGTTATATATGTTATGAAGAAGATAAATCAGAAAGTAACTTATGCGCCTCTACATACAGTTCCCTTCTTTTTTCAATGTTTTTTTTATCCTATGGCCGTTTCCGACATTTCAGTCATGAGTCGATGAGCAGCCCAATACAGTGAAGAACGATACAAGCAGTTAACTAAAACGTTGGCAGTAACACACAAAAATGAAGAGTTAAAAGAGCTGGTTGAGGATGAAAGTTTAATGTTGAAAAAAGGAGAGTTCAATGGTGATGGAAACATGATCCGTTCAGTATTTCAAGTGTTTTTATAAATGCTAAATGTTTTTTTGATTTAACTCATAGATATATCTGTAAGAAATTTTAATGTGTAATGAGAGTGAGTGTTAGCATTTCAACCTATACACATCGGCGGTACATATGTTGTAACAAAAAAAAAATTTGTCGCTGCCTTCGGCTGCGGTACAACTGCTGTACCAAGCTAACTAGACACAGTTCTTTCCCCCTTTTTTTGCTGCAAACCCTTTTACAACTTTCTCTGACCCTTTTGACGACTTTGTTTCTATTGTCCGTAATCGGGTGGGGATATTTTTCGCCAACGTTATCAATTGTGTGCGAATTCCTTATCATTGGCATCTTTAGGAACAACCAGATTCGATAAATACTCCATTCGATGACTTTAGGCTGTCTATGAATGATAGATTTTTCTTTTCTCTTGTTTTTTCTTCGAATTTTTAGAATGAATCTGAAATTTCTCGTAGAAATAGAGATTGAGAGTTTGATGAAAGATTTAGATGAAGAAAATTTTGTTGATAGACACTTTAAACAATTTGATGGTGATCTTGCTGAATGTGAAAAATAAAAATTAACCACTTCCAGGCAAAAAATTGTGGCAGATTACAACAAGCACATGGTATATGTTGATTTAGGAGACCGTCTGTTATCCGCCTACACATTTTCTAGACGAACTAAGAAATGGACACAAAATTATTCTTTAGCGTCATCGATATAGTTGTGTTTTTGATATTTAAGTCGTGTCAAACTAAGTTAAAAACTCAGTTTAAAAGAACTTAGAATGAATTTAATAACATCTCTGATAAGAAAAATAAATCATAAAAATGCAAAGTCTTTAGTAATAAAAAAATGAAGACAAATGATAATAAATTTTCTCATTGGCCAATTGAAAAAAAGAAAAGAAGGTACACATATCATGTGAAAAAGAATAAACAAAAAAGAACAACTATTATCTGTAAGACATGCAATATAGCTCTTTGTATTGACCAGAACTGTTTCGAAGAATAACACAATTTATTTAAGGGTCTCTTAACACATAAGCCAATAAAAAACAAAAGACTAGACTAAAAGAGATTAAAACTGATACATTTTTAATAAAAAGAAAAGGAAAAAATAAACAAAAAAAGCTCTTTTAAAAGCTAAAAATTTTAAAAAGTAGAATTCATTTTACAATTTTAAAACAGACATTTCAAAAGCATTGCTACAAGAACTTTTTAATCTAAGATATAAATTTCTTTTAGAAACAAAAAAATATTAAAAACATAGATTAATACTTTTTTGAAATATTTTATATAAAAAAAAGTGTTACATATTATTTTCATTGGAATGCATACATTAATTGAAAGCTTTCCCTTAATTTGACGTACGTAAGATATACTCAACAACTTTGAAACGTGTACAATTAAGTTAAAATTATTTTTTAAATTTCATTTTTGATGATATTTAATCACGAAGGGGACACGGTATCCGAGTAGTGATGTCGCAAACTCGTAGCCGGGTTTGAGTTGTGAGTTCGAGTCCTGTTCAATTGAAAACCGGCTGTTAAGTCTGTCTAGGTTCTAAGTCCTCATGTTGTTATGATGTAGAAGTTTGGTGAGAGGATGCTGTCCTCATTGCCTGACCGTTGTTTAAATTTATGAAGTCAGTCATCAGTAATCCTCCTATTGTTTCAGAATGCGATATTATTAAAATGTCAAATCAAAATATTTGGAGTTCATTGATTTTTTTTTGTGCATTAAAAGGGCGTTAATTTAAAAAGTAAAATGTTTAGTATTAATATTCTACATATTGCTCTTAAAGTTTTCCTTCTTTTAAATATTTCGTCGAATAATTTTGAAAATATGAGGTATTATTTTTTATTAAATAGGTTCGATGTTGCACTTAAATATGTAAGTTGCATTAATAAGACCACAGATAAAGTCTGCACACTAAGCCATGCGATTACACACCTAGATGTATATATATATATATATATATATATATATAAAAGCAAATATCATATTAACTATTACTAGTTTATGATTGAACTATCGCACTCTCAGAGAGTATAGTCACGAGATTACAAAAGCTATTGATTTAATATTATTTTAACGTACATGCTTCTAGAAAATATCTTAGTAATATGGTATAGCTGTCGCTTTCTTTGTTTTTTGTTTTCTTTGAAAAGTTAATTTACGCAATACACGGCTCCAAGTTATGATAATTTTTTTTAATATTTAAAACTAAAAGATTATTTACTATTTTTGAGGAACATGAAAACATTTCTCAAAAATAGAATAAATTTTTAAAAATTCTAAAATTATTTGAACAGATAAATAATTATTATATAGTGACTTATATTAATATTTTCATAATATTTTTCTCATACTTAAGATATGTTAGCCTATATTGCTCCATATCCTTCATCAATCTATCTCATACTTAAACAATGAATAAAATAAAATCTTGTTTCAGAAAAAGTCATATTTACCAATTTGCGTAGACTAAAATATTACGAATGGAGCAAATAAATATAATATATCTAATAATTTTTACTAATACATGATTTCGAGTGAACATGCTAATCATTTAAATTCTACTTTCTTAGTTCTTCTGAAACGTTGTACATCAAACTCTAGAAAATATATTTTTTTAACTTTGGAATTTACTTAAAAAATGACACGTGAACATGTTAAAAAATTTGCAATATTCATAAAATCAGAATATGCATTTGAAAGATTGTAAGTCACTGAATTAAAAATGGGAACCAGGAATTTAGAAAAAAATTTGTGATATGATATGACGCCAAATATTAGGATCTTTCTTACTCGTCAATGACTACTAACTAAAATTCAACAATCCTTACTATCTCCCCTTTGTAACTAGTAAACTAACCATACCACATGTGGCGAACTTGAACTTCCCTGTGGGAGAAGAAAATTTTTTCCTCAATCCTAAAAGCGCCTATTGGAAAGGATATTTTGACTTAGAATCAGTCGAATTCTAAAGGTTAATGTTACAAGAGCTGGGTGTGGCTATGTTGGGCTAAAGAGGGTAAAGCTATGATTTAGACGTTTCAAAAATTTGATAAAAGGTAAAATTTGGTTGACAAGAAGTGTCGAAAATAGAGAAGGACCACTATGAAATTAGGGGGGGGGAGTCAACCATGTTTACCAAAGACAGTACACCCCTAGGAATGAAAAAAAAAAAGATCACTCGGGTGCCTCTGGTGTGTAAGGCCCAAACCAACCTAAAAAAGGTCAGCCCTATTAGTTAAGATAAAATGCATTAAATTGAATAAATAAATCGAAATAATAATCAAAAGTTTCCGAAAAACTGAATATGAACCTATCTGGAATGCTCACTATAAAGAACAGAAAATTATTGAATATTTCCGTCAAGACATTGTTTTCTGAATGACATTATTCTCAAACATTTTGCAAAGTTAGATCACGTGTTATCGCCAGGAGTTAAAAGCAAGCCAACATAGACAACTTACTTATATACCGCATACGGCCAAAATAATTAACAAATTTAACAATGCTTAATCGATATATAACAATAAAAGGAAATGAGACAAGAATCTACCAATTTTAAAGTGTAAATATTTCGTTATTAAGGTATTCAAATACGTTAAAATTGTCCTTTTTTTTTGCAAAAAAATCCCATTTTCAATCTTTTATTTTCTTGAATAAAGAATTTATTTAGCCTTACAAAACTGTTCTTATTCTGTTTTTACGTCACGTAAAAGCCAAGATACTAAAAAACCAATAAATCCAAAAAAAAAACCCCAAATTTAGGTACTTAAATGACCTTTAAAGTTGTCAAACAGAATTAAAATACCATATTTCCGCTTAAAATAATTTTAGTAAGCATTTGATGCAATATTTAAAATAATTATACATTGTGCTAGCGTCTGACGACGTAAAATTTAATGAAATCTGGAAGTAATTGTTTTATTTACATACAGCTTCATTTGATGACAACTGTGCTTGCTTAGTTACAAAACATAAGTTATTAGCTTTTATTTGAAAGAATACTGAATTATTGCTCGGTTTTAGTATTTTTACAGCAATGAGAAATAAAAATAAAAGTTATTCTCTTAAAGACATTTCAATGAAATGGATATTCTAATAAAGTTTAAGTTCCCAAGAACGAAAAAAATAATACCGATTTAGATATTTCAAATGGATGTGAAATAAAACTGAGGAATTCTTTCAAACCTTCAGATATACAGAAAATGATGAAAAAATTCTTTATTTTTAACTTAAAATTTTTCAGTCATTTAATTTCTTTATTTGTTGTCTTGTGTGTTTTGAAAGAAAAATTAATGTGATGTCTGTTTTTGTGATGTCTGTAGTCTGTTTTTGGATTAGCCATGAACAGACTTTAAAATGGGAAAATCGTGACTATTCCTTCTGCTCTTCGGTTAAAATAACTAGATTGTATAATGTTAATCTTGCATTTGTTTTAAGTATAAGTGTCATTGATAAAGGATATTTGCTGCCAAAACACTTTGTTCTGCTATCAATGTAAATGTTCCGTCAAGGAAAGCATTGGGTTTCATTGAGAAAAAACTTGAAGTTGCTGTTATCTACGTAGCATGTAATGCGATGAATGAAGCTGCTTTTAAAATTAGAAGTAATGGAAATGACCCTGAATTATCACAATCGCGCGTTTGATGGAACTTGGCAACGGAGCGAATATTCATCCTTGAATGGATATGTCTCTGTTATCTCAATAGATACTGGGAAGGTATTAAACGTTGAATTCATGTCTAAAGTATGTAGACTTTACTTTTCAAAAAATGAAGAATTAAATACCATTCATAACTGCGCAAAATATACAGGGGCATCAGGGGTATGGAACCTGTTGGTGTGTGTTCTGTTGAAATGCGACGGAGATTCCAAAGGGTATGATGCTGTACAAGATATTTATGGTCAGAATACCGTAACAAAGTACGAATGTATAGGACATTTTGTAACATTGGGCTATTCGTGGTTTCTCTTCACTAACCTTGGGGACTTTCAATTGAGAATGATTGCTTTCGCTAAACAACCTTTGCCCAACCAAAAATGAAGCGTGATACATAAAGTTAGTATGTAAAGCAGTTAGGAATGAAGTGTTAGGTTTGGAAATATATAAACTACATCTGAAGGAGGATCAGAGAGGCACTGTAGGTGAGATTAGGTGAAGCTGAAGTGTTAGATAAGAGAAAGGAGGAATTAAAGTTACAGTGGATGGTTCGAGTAAGGATTGCTGCAGAAAAATTTTGTCTAGTGTTTTCAACAGTTGTTCCAGAGTTTGAGTTGCAGTCGAGGAAGGACTAGCGGTAAGAGTTGGTTAGATTACTATTGGTGGGTTGAATTAAGGGGTTAGAAAGCTTACCCTGGAGAGCGTGGCCATTTGTGTCATAGTAAATATATACCAATAAATTGTGAAAGTTGTTTTGGTGGTTTTGTAATTATTTGTGTCGTAGTATTTAATATTTGAATCTAGTGATGGCACAAGAGGACGTCCAGGGCGGGCGGGCGTTACAATTTACGAAAACGTGTTGGAACAATATTAAGGAAATTAAAATCAAAACTAAAAGGCCTTGGAGGACGGGGAAAATTGACGGATGCCTTCATCGATAAATTACAAAATTATTATAGCATCGCTATCTGTGACAATGTGAATAATTTAGAAGGAATGCAACGTGTAGTATTTGTGAAATTGTTTCACTGTTGTTCAAATTCAAAACAACTAATGCATGGCCAATGCCATGTTGGACCGGAGAGCTGGCGCATATATCAATGAACCGTATCGCACAATAAACAAATCTACAAGGATAAGTCTAAAGGACTTCCACAAAATCTGGTTAATATTATCAAACCAATATACAAGAAGTTATAGGACAAAAGCCTGTTAGAGAAATGCTTATCAGAAAAACTCAAAATCCAAATGAGTGCTTCAATGGAATTCTGTGGAAATTCATTCCAAAAGACGTTTTTGTTGCATTGCCAACACTGCTATTAGAAGAATACATGGCAGTAATTTAATTAATAAGAGATTATTAGATATATTGAATCATTTTGGAGTGCCTATTGGTGTATTTTCTTTAAAAGCTTTTGCAGAACTGGATGAAGTTCGAGTAACAGAGTCAAAACGACATTCTTTGTCAACGGTAAAAGTTGCAGGGGAAAAAAATAGATTAGCTAAAAACAATGGTTAAAAATGAGCAAAGAGAAGTAATAAGCTATAAAACTGGTGAATTTTAAGTAGTAATTGAGTATATATAGAAAAAATATGATATATTGTACTAAAAATGATTTTTTTCTTCTTAAAATCAGTTTTTTTGCATATTCTAACTCAAAATATTACAGGTAAATTTCTTTGAAACTTGGTACTATCTTTTCTCATAATGTTTTCTAGGACGAGAATAAAAATAATATTCGCAATAAGAATATTTTTTAAAATTATGGTCTATTATTTGTATGACAATATTATAAAATATGGCAAATTTCTCGTAATGGCTCTTCAACTGGCTCTGAAATTCTTATTTATTTAAGTAGCCAAAAGATTTTAGTTTATGCCCTAGATACATGCATTAAGTGTATTTTAATAATAAATTTACACAAATAGGTGAATAGATTTTCATGTAGCATTTTTGAAATTTTTCTAAAATTTCTTCAAAATTCTCTTTAAATTTGTTAATTTTCTAAAACTTAAGTATTTTATTGCAAATATCAGTTTAACAAACTTATTTACTATGAAACTGAAGTTGAAAAGGGTACGTATTTTTCTCTAAATGATGTTTTTTTTAAAAAAAAAAAATTAGGACAAACATATTCGTGTTCCTTAAATTGGAAAAAAAAAAATTTCAATTCTGGCAGTAACGTTGTGGGAATTTCTGCCCCCCGGTGCTAACTCTAAATTTGCTATCCCCTACTAAATTTGTAATCATCTATAGAAATAAATAATAATATCACGAATGCAATGCGAGTGCATAAAATTAATTAGAGATTTATAGTTTAATTCGTAAAAAAGAATAAATAACATTTTAAGTGAGTAAAACCTCAAAGCCATTGAAAAGTTTAAAAATAAAACAAACATTTACCTTAACATTTCTATACATTTGACGAATCGTATAAATTAAATAAACTTGATTTTACAATAACCAACAAATTTGTTTACACGTGAAACTTTATCAAAGTTTAAAATAAACAATATCAACTCTGCACCATTCTTTTAAACAATAAAAAAGTTGAAGAAATTAAATGTCTTCTATTCACCTTCATGTCAATGAATTATATAAGGACATCGAGACAAAAATCAAAAAGGGCACTTTAATTCCATTTGTTGCTTGACAATACCGGATCGCAGCCAGCCGAGTTTTCTTATTTTGAATTAAATATTTGACAAGATCGTACTTAACTTCACATAAGTGTAAATATATTTATTTGAGACTAATCTTACATATCTATTTAGAGCCGCTTTCACTTGTCCAGTTGTCTTGAAATTCTGCTTGGATACCTTTGTAGTCCCATTGACACCACAATTATCTGATCTAATAATCATGGTGTTTTGTAGCCGACAGGATTTCTCATCTCGGCCGCTTCTTCCCCTCCCCCTTCTTTTACACTTTCTTACCCCATCACCCTCTCTTCACTCCTAAAGATACACAACTGCATTCTGGAGAGATTCCGTTTTTACTTTTTAATTCTACGTTTTCTTAAAGAAAATTTACTTTTATCACATTGAAAATTATTAAATAACTACTTATATTATAGTCATTCAAAGTAACAAAAAAAAATTGCAAAACATAGATTCAAATCTTATCATTTTGTAACTTCACAAAACTTGTTTTTTATTCTACATACAAAAAAAAAATCTGTTATTCTCAACAGAAAAATATTAAAAATAATTTATTATAAGTGAGAAAAAATCAATTTCTAATAACATTCCTTATGTATTTTTTAAAAAAAGAAGTCATTCAACATAAGAATGATTGCAAGAAGATTAAGAAACTATAAAACGGATTTAAAATATAATTGAAATCAAATGAAAAAGACTTTTATTTTAATGATTGATGGTATCAGGTGCGATTTTCTTAAAAAATCCTGTAAAATTAAAAAAAAATTATGAAATCCTGACTCTTTTGAAAACGATAAAGCAAAATATTGTCCATTAATCATATTTTGCCTTTGTTTATGAAACTTTCGAAAGTAAACTGTTCGTCCTGCATGATTTTTATCTAACTTTTTGCCTTTGTGTCGTGGCGCCATCTAGAATCTTTTGATAACACTAAGCGTTCAATTCTAACTTGCGGAATATTTATAATATAGTTTAAAGAGTTTTTCAAAAGTGCTCAAAATTTATAATTAAATGATATAAACTAATGAAAAATTATTCAATGCGTGTTCCTTATTTTTTTAAGAAAATATTATTCAGTTAACTAACCATTCTCTTAAGAATCATTTCACGATAAAAATATGTATGCTGCTAATATTTTATAATATTAGCAGCATACATAATAATTAATATATTATAATGCTAAGATAAATAAAAATTTGGTACAACAACAAATGTGAAATATTTTTTTAGGGGGGGGGGAATCATCTATGAAAAAAAAATATATATATATATATATATATATATATACACGCATTTTGCTAGAAAATAAGATGTTTTGTTTTTGTTATAAAATAACTTTTGCTATAACTAACTTAATAACTATTTTTCGCAATTAAAGAAGCTTAAACATTTGAAATCCGTGTAAGGTGGGGCCTTTGAATTATATTTCCTGACGTGTCAAGCAACAAAATTTTAAATAGTATGTAATTTGTGATCTTTTTTACATTTGTTTGCCATATTTGTAAGAAAAGAAGACACAGAAGTATTAAATAACAATCAAAACTTCTAATAAAAATAAACTTAAAGTGTAAGCACAAGCCTCCAATAATGAATTTTTAAGAAAATAGAGAACATGCACAAAATTTGTTTGCAAATTTGAAAATGCAATATTTTTCAGTGTAAAATAATAATTCTAAAACTGTTTTATATGAATTAGGATAACTAAATGCATAATATGGTCTTTACAAAATAATGTAATTTTAATGTGTATATTGGTATATGTATATATGTATTATAAATTTAAATATTCATAAGCTCGATTTATAAAAATGTTTTTTTATCAAAAAAAAAAAAAATCACATGACTTAGAGTTTCTTCATTTCTTATCTTCTTTATTATACTTTTGCCATCTAACTTTTAATGATTCACTAAAACAAAACGAAAATTGAATTTTAATCCAAGACTTTTACAGAAATCTAATAGTTTATTTTTTAAAATAATAATAAATAAATATAAATTTATTTCTTCTTTAAACTAAGTGCCATGTCATTAAGTAAAGCAGCAGAATCTATAATTTTAAGTTTTGAATATTATGTTGTCATATCAGATAAAAATAGTACAGTAAAATGATACCTAAAAGATTTTTCTAGAACGTTTTCATCATTTCCATGCCTCTGGTTTTGTTTCCTTTGCAATAGAATAACAGAAATGAGGAGAATAATAGTATACTTTCATTGCTATATTACCCATAATGATGAATGCACTAAAAATTTAAATTCCGATAGAGATTGGAAGTCAATAAATACTATTTATTATTATTATATATATATTGTTTTAAACTTGATTACAAAATCGTGAATGGGACCTGTATTTAAAACATATAAGCCCACTATGTTTTGATATATACTTGTCATTTATTGAGTTGTTATTCTTTTGAAGCATAACAAATTCAGCTTAATTTCAAAAGGCATTGTTTACGATTCCGAGTATTTTGAATAACAAACCGTCACATTTTAAATAAATACAAATTCATACAAATCTTCGATTCTTCTGTTCTTTATTGCTCGAAACAATCAAAAACTGAAGTCTTGTTTTTTGAGAAAAAGAAATGTACTCTAATTTATGTAAATAAAAAAGATCAAAGAGAGTTGTTCCAGTGTTGGAATAAAATCTTCTTCTAGAATGCTAATAATATTAGGACCCATAGAATCCTTCGCACAACTGAAAGTCAAAATGATCTACTAAAATTGTTACAAATAAATAAAATAAAACAAAAATGCTTAAAGTAATTTAGAATCAATTTATGTTTACACATTTGTCCATAATCAACGGTCCAAATGTTTATTTTTAAAATACTTTAAAGCAACACATTATTTGAAAAGAGATAATCTAGTTCCAATAATTATTCCATAGTATAAAATTTTATGATGTTTTTGTTCAAAGAATTACTGTCAGGAATGAAGTCATAAGAATATTCAGGACTGATATTTAAAAAAAAATATGTTTTTTAATTATAAAATGCATAACAACTTAAAAATATTTTTCTCGATAGTATTACATATAGACCTATCAATTCTATATGTATCAATGTTAACAATATTTAAACATTTCGTGAAATGGATTATTTCAATTACTTTGTCTATAGAACATTTTTCTTCACTTTACTTGTGTACAGTATCTGAAATTTTTTTTCACTGAAACTTTTGATAATTATTTCATAGATATGAATTTTAAATTACATATTTTATTGAATATTTGAATATGATCATTAAAGTAGATTTCTTATAAATGCATATAAATATTTTATATATTAATTTAATTTCTTTTTCGTAATATGGATCTATTATTTTTATATAAGATGTTTTTAGAACGAAAGGTAATTAGTTATAAAGAAGTGTCGAAACACAATAAAGATCAATACATATTATTGAAAATATAATAAATTGAAGAACGTATAATAAATTGTACTATATGTATAAATCTACAATTGTACAAAATAATTTTACTATATGTATAAATCAACAAAAAATAATTTTACTATATGTATTTATAAATACTATTTAAAAATCAAATAATTCTTAACATTTTAGTGGTAACTGAAAAAAAATATAATAATGAACGTTATATTTATAATTTAAACTCTGGAACGACAGATCACAAAGAAATTAATAATTAATTTACAGTAATATACATAAAATGCGTATAAATATTAATTAAAACATGATATAAAGTAAAATACTGTTAATCATTTTACTAATATTTTATGTAAAAATTATTAGCAATATAAAATATAATCGAATATATGCACATATTGTTGCATTTGTAAACAAATGATAACAAAGAACAATATGAAGGCTTTAGGTGAAACTGACTCATATGCACAATATCTAAAAAACAAATGCTTTAATCATCTTTATCTAAAAATCTTTCAATTCAAAGGGTTTTCAGAATGATCATCGAACTATAACTGAAGTCATTCATAAATTTTAATCAGTGTTCGTATACAGTTTATGTATAAGGTGAAATCAACTACATAAATGAATAATGACTCTGAAGCCGGAAAATGGCGCAGTCATGTTCCAACTGCAGCGTCAATAATTTAGGTTAATTTGGAATGGTCTAGACATGTAGTCAATACGTCAATGGTTTTATAGCGTTAAATCTCGCTAAATGAAGCAAATTTAACCTCATGAACTGACTTTAATCATTAATAGATCATATAATGCTTTTGAAATAATCTATATTAGCTATTAGTTGTATTCAATTAATTTTTTTATACAATTTGTAAGTCTGAAGAGTTTCCTGGTGTATTTAATTATATCGATGTGCACTGCTTTCAATCACACAATACAAATAATTTTTTTTAATCTTTAAATTTGTTTTTTCATCCTCTGAGTGTATCCTTTCATGTTTCATCCCTTGAGTGTATAGAAAAAGTTAAAGGAAAACTCAGAATGTTTTAATATCAAAAATTTAGACTAAGGGAAACCACAAAACAATTTTAAAAAAAGAGAACAATACATAAAAGAATATATGACAAAAATAGCCAGAAAAACAACGAAATATGAAAAAGTGCAAATCTAGGTAAGAAAACAAAGGACAGAAACAAACCAAAAAGAAATTAAATATAACATTTATAAATTATAAATCTAACTTATGACGGATAGCAGGTTCAACATGTTTTACAGGCCCAGCATTTCCTACAGAAAAATGTTGTCATATAATAGGATGGAAAATCTATAAAGTTCGAACAAAACAAATTGCTGAAAGACGCCTGTGCGCACACTCATATATATATATATATATAAATATAAATATATAAATATATATATAGCCTGACTTCTTAATTTCTTTGTTCACTATTAATGCAAGCAAATAAAAATATTCATGAAACTGATAAAAATGGAATAATTTTCTTTTTTTTAATATTAAACTTTTTATTTTCTTAAGGAATTATTTATTCTTAAGCATTTAATTACTTTTAATCTATTTAATTTTTCTCATTTTGTATTCAGTTCTTAAAAAAATATTTTAGTGTTAACTTTAATAACAACATTTTAAATAAACAGCAGTATAATTTTTTTAAAAAGAAAAAAAAAAGAAATTCTAACTTTGTTAGATAGGAGTGGTATTAAGCTTCTAGATAATTGTTTTTAACAGCATCTAACCTAATATTTAGAAGAAATGGCTAGAACAATGCGTTGATTAAATTTTGTGTTATTTATTTTTTAATTATTTTATTTACAAAAATTACTTCTCTTACTTTGATTTTTTCTAGTCTATATTTAGAAGTTTAAATTTCTGCCTTTTGAAATTTAAATTATAATTTTTCAAAAAAGGTATCTATTTGTTTGTGTTCAGTCCCTTTGAATAGAATTTTGGGTTTCACCTCTTAGTTACTAAAGTTGTGATTGATTGTTAAGGCTTTATAATTAATTCATTTATAAATGAATTGCCTCTATCTAATCTAATGACGGTATAGTCTTGCTTTATTTCCATTTTGTTTATTTATAAATATTTTTGTTCTTCAATTTTCTTTCGTTGTCCGCCAATGTCTATCCTGTGTTGCTGGTAATTATTTTTTTAATTTATAATTATTTTTCTAAAATTCTTAACCTAATTTCTAAAACTTCAGGAAATAAAATTTTCTTTTGGATGAATTACAATTGATAAAGCAGAATAAAATAAAACAAAATGACTAATAATGAAGTGTTATTTAATTTAAAAAACATTAAATATTGATGTTACTTATATTCTATTAATTAAACAAAATTGAAAAATAGATTTGGTTGAATGGAAGTGTTTTTATTTAATTTTGCTTGCTTGATTATAATGCATCTAACAATTGTTTTTATTTAAGAAAAACTTTTGATATACTCTTGGCTATAACGATATTATTCAGATTACTATTCAAATAAGTTTGTAATTTTGCATGTTGTGCGTGTCTTTTTAGTCTGTGAGTAGTTCCAGAGAAAATTATGAATTTGTTGTAATCGTAGATCTAATTTTATAAAGAGCTCAACAAAAATATAGAAAAATCTCATTTATTTAATTCATAATAATTACTACTCTCACAAATTGTTAACTTTTTCTTTCTTTTTCTAAATGAACAAAAGTACAAGAATATATTCAACTTTGATAAGATGTTGTAATTACTCTTTGTTATATTTTTACTTCCTACAGTTTTTCATGCAATACTCTTGGAGCCGGAAAAAAAGCATAGTGTAATTAATTAGTATTTTACGTAAATTACCTAAGATAGTAAAATAACTTAAGCAGTAATTATATGTAATTAACTTTATACGTAGCAATATTAATATTAATTGTTAATATAATCTCCATTACATGTAATTGTTGTTGCACATTGAATCTCTATACACCCATGTAAAAACTGCAAATTATTTCTAAAAATTTTAGCATTTTTTTTATTAAAAATCTCCATTAAGAGAGAAAAGTGAATAAAAAATAATTTTTAATCTGTTTAATTAGTTTGATTATATGATATCTAATTAAGTATCGATGGGCTAAATGCCTGTAAGGTCGTCATACATATGCAATTTTAAAATAAATGTAATATGAAGAAAAAGTGTTATTTATGATGAAATTTATAAAAGATGTTTCTTATTTGAAAATTTTGGTAAGTTTCAAATTTTTACACATTTTAATTTATAAAATTCTGCGAACCGAACAGCTCACAAGTTGTTCGAGAGGCTCTTGCGGATCTCTGATATAAACGAAGCTGGCTCGATCTAAATTACTGATTCCTTTAGTGCTCGTGAAAAAACTGACGGAAGACTAATTTCCGAGAGGGGTTCGAGAGTACTCTTTTGAAGATTATACACTGAGCAGAGCTGCTCATAAGCTGCTCAATTTGTAAATGTATTCGCATTAAAATGCGTGAAATTTGATATTTATTTACGTTTCCGAAATACGAGCTATTTTTATGAATTTCAAAATAAATAAAATTTTCATATTACATTCATTTTAAAATTACAATTATTATAACATTATGAATATTCAGTCTAGAGGTCCCCATTTGTATATCTGTAATTTCAAACACGATTATTTCAACAAAATACGTATTAAAATTCTTAAATTTTCCTCTAAAGCATGGGAATCTAAACTATGACCGTTTGAGGGCCACATTGCAAAAAAAAAAAAATTGCTGGGCCGCACATACAATATTTTTTGAACAAATTGAAATAAAAATTAACTCTATGTAGTTTTATTAAAATAAATTAACTTCTTTTTACTATAATTTTTTTAAAATTTGAATTAGATATGTATAAGTATGTATTTATTTTAAATCTGTAAAAGTTTCGTTTCATTTAGTTTAGATTTCATAAAGATGGAAAAAATTCGAATTAATGAGATGGATGAATTTGCTTTTGTTGAACAAGCAAATCGATATCAGGTTCAATAGACGAGATAGCAATTCTTACTGAAGATGTTTGACAGTGATCTTTGTCCTATTTTTGCTTTTTGTAAGCTTCATTCTTGAAAATAATTGTTCACAAATACAAGTACTGCCAAAAGCTGAAGACATTAATAAACCATGTTTGTGAAAAATAGGATATTTATCGCGGGGTAGGTAATCTTTATAAAACTCCAGTAAAGAAACATTTCCAATTTTTTTTTTCCAGTTGAATATCACTTTGCAGCTCAATGCATTTCATTTGAAGATTTGAAGGCAATTTATTTATTTATAGAGAAAATAAGATAGAAAATATGTTGAAACACTCTTCATTTTCTCAAAAATTTAGAAATCTTCTTTCAAACTCTAGAATTAAATCAAAAACTAATGCAGCACATTTTGAGCAAATCATGGGTTTATGTGCAGCCAAAGTACAGAAATGTGTCAAATCTTACTTTTGTTTGATTAAGCCAAATTTTCAATTTTCTTTCAAACGCTGTAATTGTTTGGAACATATTATTAATAAATTGATTTTTTCTTGAAGTCTCAAATTTAAATCATTCAAATGTTCTGTTAAGTCTACTAAAAAAGCTAGATCTAAAATCCAATCTTCGTCCGCAAATTCATTCACAGGTTTCCCTTTTGTTTCCATAAATATTTTTATTTCATTTCTCAAATCGTAAAATCTTTTGAGCATTTTTCCCTTACTGAACCATCTTACTTCTGTATAATAAATAACATCTACAAATTCAGTGCCCATTACTTTAAGAAACTATTCAAATTGTCTATGATTTTGCTCTTATAAAGCTAATGGTTTTTTATAACAATGCTTAATACACTTTCCAATTTTAAAAAATTTCCAAATAAATTACCTTGATGTATATTACAATGATATGCCACCAAGACCGTATTGCCGTCAGCCACGGCTTCAGTATTAACCATTTTAACGAATCTCCTATTTTTACCAACCATGGCAGTGGCTCTATCGGTTATGATAGCTGGTAAATGTTTCCTAGATAAAGAAAACCTTTTCATCGAATAAATCTACAGACTTGGTTGTGTCTTTTAACGATACTAAAGCAACCATTTCTTCTGTGATATTATAATGTTCATAGATTCCTCTTATAAAAATTACCAATTGTACCGTATCAGAAGCATCAGTGCTTTCGTCCATGGCTAACGAAAAGAATTTGAAATTAGTACAATCACTTTTTAAAGACTTTTCAAATGAATGTGTAGATTTAAATTTTTTTTATAATTTACGTTTCGGCCGCACTTTAGACAAGCATGCTCTAAAGTATTATTTACATTTATCTCAATCTGAAATAACGTTCAAAGTAGTTAAATTATTTTTTTCTGAGAAAATTGAAGGAATTTACCATTTGGTTGACAACTTCATGCTTTTTATTTTTCTGTTATTTTTAAACTAAAGTAGCGTGCAAGCATTACAATATATCGTACAAGAACTTATTTCAACAAACAATTTGAATGGTCTGTCCACAAATAGGTACCACAAATTTGAAGGTCAGTATAAAAATTTTTTTAAAATTTCACATACATTTTATAGAGGTCCTCACAGGTTAATGTCAATAATTTAGAACATAATAGTTTTGTCAAAATTCTCAAAAAATTATTAAATATCCACTTTATAATAAGAATTATATTTTTTCATATATTAAAAAGTATTTCATATCATATGCACTGACTTATATCTTAAATAGTATCAGTATATTCTTCCCCATTAAAATATGAACATTAATCATTGAAAAAAAATTCTTTAAATTAATTGGAATGTATTTTTGTTTTAAATGCTTGTGTGTATGATTGTAACATAATTAACTAATGAACTTTTTGAAATAGTAGGAAAACTAATTTTTAGCCAATGGTAATATATTTAACTAAGAAAATGTAATAATCTGAGTTTATTTACAAAATGGAAAATATTAAAAATAATTCTGTACAAATGTATAAAACAATAGAAAGTTATGTTCCAAATAGTTCAGTATCTCCGTGCGATTCAGTTAGTGCTTAGCTCATATTTTAAAATAATGAGTTTTGATTAACGAAAATTTTGTTTACCAATCTTTTACCGCATTTTCTTAATGTTTTAACATTTTTATAATCATAAATAAATTATGTTTATTGCGATTGAAATAACGAACCAAAATCAATATTCGTTTCTGCAATTCAAACATTTAAATATTCTTTTTACATACATTCAATTTGACACAAAGTAGCGGAGACAATAGATGACTTGTACTAAAGGATATGCAAAACGGACTAGCAAGTTTTGCAGCTTTGAAAAGAAAATCACATTTTTTCAGATCAGACGCGCCAAGATACTTTATTGATATCCTCGTAGCGATGCAAAGCTAGTTAAAGCTCCCTTGTGGTATTTCGTTTTTCTTTTTCTATAAGGCAGATAAAAAAAACGCTATTTTAAAAGACTTATGTTTTACCTCAAAGCGACTAGGATCGGATAAAAGAATAATAAAAAAAGGGAACGGTTTATGATGAAAATGAGAACAGATATTTCGACTTAAGATCATCGTTCCGTGAATACAAAGTGGGTGTTTTTAAGGCTCAGGTGCGTTGTAATAAGATGCTTAAAAAAGAGAACGGAAAGGAGAGGAGTTTTGGATCCTTTCGAAATTTCTTCCCTCCCCGCTTTGAATGCGAAGGGAGAATTTTGAGGGACTTAATGTACATAAAAGTACCTCTCTCATCTTCGTTTTAAAGTGAATTTAAGTTTTATGAGCGGAATTTCTAAATGAACAATTCAAATGAAGAATGTTATTTATTCTGACCATCGATTTTGATAAACAGATCAGTGGTGGAAATTAGAACGTACATGACTTTTATTAATTTTTAAATACATGTGAATTAAATAGTTTTAAAATGGAATAGAAAAAGGAATACTTACAAGAATTCAAACTATGAAAATTATGAGAAGATTGTTATTATTATTTTTTAATAATTTTCTTTTTAGAAGAATGCTGATGATTTTTTTAAAAATATGACTAATATCATCTTCAATTAAAATTTTATTTTATTAAAACTGCCAGAAAGTTAACTACAAAGAAAATTTTGCAATCAAAACTGAAGAACTCAAGAAAATGATTATTTACAAAAATTAAATGAGTTCAGAAGTATTACATTATGGTAAATAGTATTAAACGTTTAGTTATAGAAAATAATTTCAATAATAAGAAAAACTTCTCATAAATAACTATTAAATTATTTAATATTTTAATGAATGTTCTAACGGCTGAAGCGAAAAGTTCATGTAACCGGATGTAAATTCAAATAATATGTGAAATCCTTTACATAAAATGTTTTGCAAAGAACGTAGTTTTTTATATCTAGATAACGTGGCACAAATATTTAATTGAGATTTTTATTGCGTGCAGGTATTTTATAAGATAATTATTTTGAGCACAGTAATTACAAAAATAATCAATAGATAAATAATTTATTAAAGGTAGAAATGAATGAAATAACAATATATATATATATATGCTAAATTTTTAAGAGACCGCAGCAAATCCTTGATAAAATAATAACATTAAGAATGAAAATTGAAGTCTGAATATTAAAGTTCGATACATTTATATGCATATTAATAGAATAGTATCAAATAAAAAAGAAAAGAAAAATATTAGCAAAATATAATTTAATAATAAAACTTAAATGACTATACATGGTTGTATTAGAATCGACTTTATTTCCTTCAGATCTCACATCATATCGAAATTTTACATAAGACTAAAATACATTTCCACAATTTTTGAAGAATACACTAAGAACTTATTCTGTGTCACTAGAATTTTTACCAAAAGAAATGGTGAAGCTGAGAGTTAAAAAAATTATTGTGAAGGAATAATTAAATTAATTTTAATTAATGAAAAATGCTCATACTGTTAAAGGATTTCTTTACACCAAATAATTTTTTTTTCAAACGTGTTAGAAACTGAAAGTAGCTTCAAAGGGTTATCTTTAAATATTTAATGATAAAATTATGATCAATGCTTTATACTAAGGAAATTCACAAAAACTGGAAATGATGGTATAAGATGAATATGTATGTTAACATTCATTTTGTACAATCACATTTACGGCACAAATAGCTTTGTGAAAAAGAAATGTATAATCTAAAAGCTTTTCAGGAAGATTTGAAAGCGCATTTTATTCTGGTGAGCAGGTGCGTTATACACACACGCACACACACACACACATATATATATATATATATATCCCAGAGTAATAAGCATCCTTGCTCTTCATTAAGTTTGCTGCTAATGTATACATTGTGTATCACCCATTCATGCCAGATGGTCCACGCACATTATAAAATTAGCTCAGCTTTGTAATTGTTTCCGATCAAAAATATAATAAAAGATGTATGACGAAAGTTCA